>CM076572.1:964752139-964980091 GCA_034641835.2 Pinus albicaulis
AGGAGTGGCCTACACAAGCGATTTGAGCCTGTTTCCACTGAAAAGGAGCACAGTGAGGCAGTGCAGCAAGGTGAAGAAGAACACAGTGATGAAGAGCAGTGCCATGAAGAAACTCAAAACATTGATAGATGATGAGGGCTTTGCAAGTTTGAAGGAAGGAATTTTTCTTTGAATAGTGAAGGATAATGCAGTACCAGGGAGGAGGTTTTAGGAGCTAATTTGAAATTTTTTCCTATGATATAAATGACCTAGAACACACCTAGTCTCTAATAGAAAAGCAAACTTAGGTTGAGGTCTTTAAATCGGTTTGCAAGGGTGTTAAAACATTGATTTCAAAGCTACTTTGATCATCTGAAACCACAAAGAGAGACATTTATTGGAGATAAGGTTTTTTTGTCAAAATTATAGAGATCTTCTTGCTATGAGTGTTGAAAAAAAATTCTTGGCTGAAGTAAGGATAAAAAAAATGATCGAAGGAAAGAGGTTTTTGGTGCCAAAAACACAAGGATACTTCCCTTCAAAAACCACAAACATGTCTTGTTAAAGACCTCTTGGCTCAAACAAAATACTGAAGAGATGACTTTAGTGATGATGAGGAACAAGGCAAAGAGTCTAAACATAGCAGTGATAATGAAGAGAAAAGTGATGGGCAGTGAGGCAGTGATGAAAGGGAGCATTATGGCAGCCAGCACAACAATAAGCGTAAGGATGATGAAGTACAAAACAATGAAGGGAAAGAGCATGACAGTCATAAAGAAGGCATTGACAAAGAAAAACAAGGCAGCCCTCAAGCAAGCAATGATGAGGGCAAGAAAATACAAAACATGGATCATGAAGGGCATTCTCCAAAGCATATGCTAGCTACCTCTCCTAGGCAAGGGGCCATGACTTCTTCACCAAAGCTAAGAATGCCAAACAACAAAGAAGAAAACCAAGAAAAACTCAAAATTGCCCAAAGAGGGCGCTCGATGAGAAAAAAGGAGAGAGACACCTTTAGACTTGGAATTTTGACCCGAGCTTCTAGACATATTTCTAAAAAGCCTTGAGGGACTTGCTCACCAAAATTGAGCGAAATTCGACATGTTTTGGTTTTTTGGCCAAAACTCATGGGCATCGCCATTTCAGTTTGGGGCATCATCAAAGGATGAAAATGGTATCATTGGATGCCATAATTTCAGGAGCACATACTCAGCGATTTTCAGAACATTTGAAGATCATTTTCTCCCCCAAAATGGCGAAAAACACTCGCTTTTTCTACACTCTGCCCCGTTTATCAGCAAGGCTTATTTTTTGGGTTTTTACACACATGTCTATTTTTGGAGGACTTCTAGTGGTCAGTTGGGAGAAAAATGAACATTTTCAGAAATCAGACACTCATAGATGTCCAACAAGCTATCATGAGCTTCATTTCGACATCGGGAAGGCTTCCAAAAGTTGCCGGCAAGTCAGGGGACCTTTTGTTGATGTATTTTTTGAGTATTTTTGTAAAAATTGAACCTTTCAAAACTGATCTTTCCTCATGTGCGTTTAGCTATTTTTGTACATGAGAAGTTATGAAAAATCAATTTATTTCCCTCTTTTAGCATTTTTTAGATATTTTATGAGATATTTTGTGCCTTGGGCTTTGCAAAGCCTCAAGGACAAAATAACGTATTTTGGATAGGCCAATGAGATTGCAAGTTGAACTAAGAGGTTTTCCTCACTTTGGCCTATATATTCCAAAGGCTTTCATTGTAAACAAGGCTGAACTTGATGAATAGAAGCAATATATGGTCATATAAGCTTTGGAAGAAATACTTGTCTCATGTTTTTGGATAGTCTCTTGGATGTTCTTGGATGATGAAAGAGGATTGTTGTTGGATTCCATGACTTGGTAGAATGGTATAGTGTCTCTCTCTCTATTTTGTTTCCTAGTTTTCATTCATAAATCCATGTTTCTTGCTTGCTATAGGACAATAGAGAACAAATTTGAGACATGCCCTTGGAGGCACCTCAAATTTCTTGTTTCTTCATAGCATCCATGTTTTCTTCATTCTTAGTCACATTAAAGAATTCTTGATTGCTCTTTAATAACTTAAGACTATTGTTTTCTTGTTTCATTCATGGTTTTATGCATGCTAAGTATGATTTATGGTATGCCCTGCTTACTCATGGCTAGCCATAGATCCATCTATGAAACTTCTCTTTGACTGATTAGATTGTCATTTGTTGAACCAAGGAGGTTCTTGTTTTGATCTTGCCTAAGACTATGCAATCTTGTTTTCAAAGTGCCCAATAACTTGAAAGTACTGTGTTTAGGCATTCCAGAGCATAGTGATTTGAGTTGTTTGTCTCGTATTAAGTGTATTTCCCCAAAGTATGATAGCCATTTCCCAAAGTTAGAGAGTTATATATCTCTATGCATGGCTTGAATGTTTATTTCTATGTATTGATTAGCTTATAGTTACATTTCTCATGATTAATGGTTTTCCCTACCATGTTTATGTCAACTATTAAACTAGTTATGATTGGAATCCTTTGTTATTCACAAATTTGATGTCCATCTGACTCCATTTTTCCCAAAGATCCTTTGTACCTTGAATCAAATCGACCCTTCAACAACCTTGTATCACCATACGATAGCTTTCTTGACCTCTTCGACCCCATAGCCTAGTTGATCTGACATATTTTTTCCTATCTTATATCTTTGATCAGTTTCATCTCTCACAACCTAAAAAACCAAAAACCAAAAAAAGTACTTCAAAAACTAGCCTAAAATCAGAACACAATAAGCAAACACACGGATATCCCTTACACAAATAGAGAGAGCCCTCTCGAGTCTAGGGAAGGCTAGGTCCTTGGGCTCCAAAGATTGGTTTGATGTTACACTGTCATTTGTCTTGCCAATCGGCCCAAATCACGGGACACTAACAGTAAATGAGAAGAATGATTTCATTCGATTGATTTAAGTCTCAAAGATCTAGGCTCGTGGGTTAGGGCCCAATCCATGTGCCTCAACTCTCTCTGTTGTTACTTGTTCTTTCCTTTCTAACATTAAGCTAGTTTTATTTATGTCATTCGATCCCGATATGCTTCGATAGTTTCATTGTTTCTTAGTCTTTTCTTTCGCTTCCTATTGTAATTTTTCATTTTCTGTGAGTAGTAGAATAGAGGATAAAAAATCTAAAAGCTATGGATCTAGACTTCGGTTCTCATCTCTCGTCGATAGAGGTCGGGGAGGGGTAAGCCTTCCCACGGACCAAAAAATATTAATTTCTATTCACTCTTTCCATCTACGTATTTACGCCTCTAAACCTTTCTTTTATGCCTCCATTCCCTCTTGTTTTTTTGCTTATTTTAACCCATTTGTACCCACATTTTTCCCCTAAAAGCACTTAAAACCTTCGACTTCCTTATTCCTTCATTTCTATTGGTTACGTTTGCCTTACTCGTTTTAACATAAAACTACTGGAGAAACCATCGAAGTTGGACTCTTCCTTTCCTCCTCAAAATCCCCGCTATCGTACTTTCGCTCATCACCGTTTGCAGGTTTTCATTCGGTTCTATTTAAGACTCACCACTCTTTCGCTGATTTTGATATTGCGATATCACAAGATCTCAACCTTTTCGTACGTCACACCATTTCCCTCTTTCCTTCGAGACTTATCACTCATGGTTTCCTTATCTTTTCTAATGAAGAACACTTGAAAACCATTAGAATTAGACCACTGCCCCTTTCTCCTCAAAAATCTTGATCACCATACCTTGCTCCATCGAAAATCGCAAATCACTCGGTTATATTTGTTAACGCTCTCTCATACAAAGCCCGAATGCGATATCCCTTTATACTTCCCTTCGCTACCCTTTTATTAAAAATAGTCAAAAACATCGAAACCACATTTTTTTTCCCTTTGGACTTACCATTGCTCCTCATTACGGATCTCATAATTTTCATGTTTCCTTTAAGACTTACCACTTATGTTGTGTAACCAGCTCCAAAAATAGAAGAAAAGAGATATCAACGCCTTAGAAATAAGCCACTTCGGGGGGCAACCTCCAATACATTACATAAATGAACAATTCTTGGATGATACAATTTACAAAAACTCCTTTCTATATATAGGAGTCCATGGGGCCATAATGTAATCCTAGTGGGCCACAATGTAATCCTAGCCGACCTAACAATAATAATTTAAGGGCACAATAATAACAAAATGGGGGTTACAAGGGTACAATAATAACAATAAGGGGGTTACACTAACAACAATAAGGGACTATACTAGTAATATAGGGACCTAACATGCCCCTCTCCTTCAAAAAAAGTGTTTTCCTCAATGCTTGAGTAGCTATGGGTGCTTTTGTATAAAATTTTCATCCTCCCATGTAGAATCTTCAGTGGGTAAGTTCTTCCACTTGATGAGATACTCTGAAATTGATCGATTCTGTAGTTGTCGAGTTCTTGTTTCCGTGACCGCTTCTTTGTTCCAATATGATTTTTCCTTCCTCATCAAGTTCAGCAATATTGTTTGAACCGGAAGATTTTCACCTATAACCTTATTTAAGCACGAAACATGGAAAAACTTGGATGTACTCGCAAAGACGGGGAAGCTCCAATTTGTATGCCATAGTACCAATATTTTGCAACACCTTGTAAGGACCATAGTACTTTGGCGATAATTTATTATCCTTCTTAGCTTACTTGAGGGACATTTGTTTATATGGTTGTAGCCGTAAAAATACCCAATCTCCTACATCAAAACTTCTCTCGTCTGCGATGTTGATCGCATGTTGTTTCATTCGATTTTGTGCCAAATTCGGGTTATCCTTTAAGAGTTGGAGAACTTCTTGCTGATGCTCGATGTGATCTTCCACTGCTTGAACCTTCGAATTTTCCCTTAAATATGATGTGATCGATGGTGGATGATATCCATAAAGTGCCATAAATGGGGTCATTTTTTCTGCGGTATGGAAGGAAGTGTTATACCACCATTCGGCGAGAGGGTAACCACTTGACCCATTGTGTTTGTTTATCGAGATACAAAACAACGAAGATATCCTTCCAAACATTTATTTACTATCTCTGTTTGACCATCAGATTGAGGATGATAAGATGAGCTATGAGCTAATTGAGTACCCAAACAAGAAAATAACTCAGTCCAAAAAATTTCCCGTAGAAAATGGGATCTTTGTCGCTCACAATAACCCTTGGGCTTCCATGTAGCTTTTGAATTCTGTCCACAAATGTAGTATCAACTGTACTTGCTTTAAATGGATGAGATAATGCACAAAAGTGTGCATACTTGGTAAGTCTATCAACTACCACCATGATGAGCTCCCTATGATCCGGACACATTCGCCATGATCCATCCTTCTTGTGTACCAATACTACGAGAGCGAGAGAAAGAACTTTGACTAGGTTGAATTATACCCGCCTCTAACATTTACTGCAATCATACGTTCAATTTTTCTCTTTTGGAAGTAAGGATATCTATAAGGCACGATGTTTGGAGGAACACTTTCCCGGAATCAAATGAATAGCATGATCATGATCACGAATAGTCGGGAGTCCTTTGGGAGTTTCAAACACCTTGGAATGATTGTCCAAGACTTGTTGGAGATCCGCGAAATAGATGATTTTGATGTCGGAACGTCTAGTGAGCATAATTGTGCAATTACGCCTCGTTGTTCTTTCTTTAGAAGCGTTTTCATGACATTAGAGCTTATTATCCTTCCCGGCTTCCCTTCAATACCCCGTAATTCAACTTCCTTTCCTTCTGAAAAAAAATTCAGGAAAAGTTCTTGAAAATTAAAAGCTACCGTCCCCAAAGATTGTAACCATTGTACTCCTAGTACAACATCAGCACCTCCCATAGGAATGCAAAGCATTGGACTAGTCAACAAATATTTCCCCATGGTTAGCTTGATATTATGGCATTTTCCGGAGCAATTTATAGTTCCTCCATTTGCAACCATCACTTGACATTCTGGTGTCGGGTATAGGAAACAATTTAATTCTTGGCTACCTTACAATGAATAAAATTATGGGTGCTACCCGAATCAATCAACACTATTACCCTTTTTCTTCTTGATCTGTCTTGCTATCTTGAGAGTTTGAGGAGTGGTAATTCCCGCTAGTTGCATTACATGATATGGTCGGATTCATTTCTTCCTCTTCTATGGTTGGTTCCTGAGTGTATATCCTCTCTTTTTTTCATTTTCTTCTTCTTCTTCACGATCTATGTAAAATAATTTCTTTTCGGCACACTTATGAACTTTAGTGTATTTTCTATCACAAAGCTATAGCAAAGCCCTTTTGCTCTTTTTTTCTTCCAATTGTTGTGGTGTCAACCTTGTAGGTTGTGGAAATCTAGGCATAGAAACACTTCCTTCTTTATAGAATTGAGTGGTAGGCTTCCTTGTCGCCATAATTTTACATTCAACTTTTCTTGCCAACCTCGAATGCCTTCTCCAATGAATCGGGTTCCAAAACACGAACTTCATGTTGGATGTTATCCTTTAGAGTACCTATGAAGAGATCATTCCTCGTGTTCCTCTAGAGAATATTAGTTACCCTTATATTCAATTTTTGGAAGTCCTCAATGTCTTTGCCCCACTAAACCCTTTTTGTTTGAGATTTATCAATTGGCTAAGGAAGGTGTTTCTCTTTGTATCCTCATAATGTGCTATCATTTCCTCCGTAAAAATTGACCAAGTGACAATTTTTTTACGGGAGCAAAGCCATCGATACCATACAAATGTATTTTTGTTCTAAATGTAAAGTTGCAATGCGTACCTTTTGTGTGTTTTGCACATTATGGAGATCAAAAATATTGCTCCATCTGTAGTATCCATGTTACGGGATCCTTTCCATCAAACTTCCTCATATCCATCTTTGGAATATGGTGGTTCTTCCCGCCAACATTAGAGTTTATGAAATCACAATTAACATTTATTTTTTTCTCATCATGAGGTTCTTCTACTATCTTTTCACCATTAGGAAACCTTTCTTGTATCAACTTTGTCAAATCTTCCATGTCTGCTTTTAGAAAATTCTTCATTTTTTCCATTTTCTCATCGATCTTAGCTTCCATGTCATCCATCTTAGATTCCATGCCAGCCTCCATGCCATCCATATTAGCTTCCATGCCATCCATCCTAGCTTGCACGCCATCCATCTTAGCTTCCATGCCTTTCTTCAAACCATCCATCTTCACTTCCATGCCATCCATCTTAGCTTCCATGCCTTTCTTCAAACCGTCCAGCTTCACTTCCACGCCTTTCTTCAAAATTTCCATTTCATTTTTTGTTGCTCTTTGCGAGAGTGAAATTTGTTGCACTTTCTCTTGTAATTTTGATAGATCATGTTGCAATTATTCATCTTCATGAGTCATGGTAGAGCCTTCTGAAGCTTTATGGGTGTTGAATTCTTTTTAGGCGCCATTTTAGAATCCAATATTGATACTTTGAGGAGCTCGATATTGAAATTGAATTATCTCTATAATTGAAAATATTCAATATCTGAAATTCTGCCCTGTAGTAGCCCTCTGAAGCTTCTTTCAAATGCCACAGGTTTGATCTAATTTTGATTCCCCAAGACAAAGTTGTGTCCAATCTCCCACAATGACCTAATTATGGACTGGTTTAGTAGAGAAAAGTTGTAGGACTTTCCACGTATCAATGTTTCGTCCTTTGTCTCTGAAATCGATAGCCAAGAAAATATAGTACGTGTAATTGCGACCACTTTTTATGACACTCAAATCCACTGCCCAGAGAGAGAGTTATTGAACTTTTCCCACGATCACCTCTTTGAGATGAAATTCAGGAGCCTGAAAAAGCACTACCTTCCACAAATCATATCTCCACAAATATTGTGAACAAAGCTCTGAAATTTTTTGATGAATTTCCTCGAGTCGACTTCGCACCATCACGAATTTCAGATTACGAACCTTCATAGAAAAAATTTTATAGCGAAAATTCCACGATGACTCTGTTTAGGAGCTTGAAAACGACCTAACTTCCACGGATGATATCTACTGAAAATATTGCGACCCAAGCTGCTGAAATGTTTATACAATCTTCCTCGGGATTTCAGCTTCACACCCTAAAAATTTCGACACGAAACTTCGTAGAACAAAATTTATAGCGAGAAAATTCCATGGTGACTTTGTTTGGAGCGAGCGAAACCCTAGAATCCCAAGCTGCGATACCAAATGTTGTGTAACCGGCTCCAAAAATAGAAGAAAAAAGAGATATCAACGCCTTAGAAATAAGCCACTTCTGGAAACCTCTAATACATTACATAAATGAACAATTCTTGGATGATACAATTTACAAAACCTCCTTTCTATATGTAGGAGTCCATGGGGCCATAATGTAATCCTAGTGGGCCACGATGTAATCCTAGCCAGACCTAACAATAATAATTTAAGGGCACAATAATAACAAAATGGGGGGTTACAAGGGTACAATAATAACAATAAGGGGGTTACACTAACAACAATAAGGGACTATACTAGTAATATAGGAGCCTAACAACTTCTAAGCGATGATTGCAATATTGCAATCACGCTCACACCGTGGTCCCATCGCCATGTCACGCATCACAATCACAAAGCCACAATTATTTCCCTTTTCGACTTTGATTCATACCACTCTTTTCCACCGCAATTGCGATATTTTTATCGGACTTCGTCGGGCGATCATCTGCCATGTCGAGAAATTGCAATCGAAAACCCCCAATTCTTTCCATTTTCATTAATACTTACCACTCTTCTCCTACCGAGTTGCGATATTGTTATCACAACTTTTTGCCTCCATCGTATCTCCTCCATCGCACTTTTCAATTCATTCCACTCAAGAAATTTACGCACTATAATAAGTTTTTACAAGGTTTAACCCCACTCTTTCCACTTCTAAGCCTTGTGTAATGCATTAAGCCCTCCATTAGCCACTTTAGCCCTTTTCTTCCCTCCAAGCTGCAAATCAACACTTTTTCAATTAGGATTAAGTCATGGATAGATTAGTTGCATGGGTAGAATAATGGTAGATATACCATAGGATAAGTAGAGTGAATTTAGTCATTTGTCCAAGTTAAGTGTGGTTTAGACTTAGTTTCCTTTATGCCATTTATTACAACAATATAGTTTAGTTTCTTTTCGATCATTTCATTTTTCTACGCAAATTAAATTAGTTTCATTCCTATCATTTCTTTTCAACAATTTAGTTAGTTTCCTTTCTATCAATTCCTTCTAGGAATTTACATTCCATTACTTATCATAGTTTAATAAATAACACCCTTTCGTAAAAAACAAGAGGATGACATGAGCATAATATATCTGTTGCGTATATAGCATTGTCACCTCCAAGTTATACAAACCCCAGGAGTTGATAAAGTAAAGTAGGGCATCCATTGGGAGTTGTAGCACTCGGTGAAATAACAGGGCTCACAAAAAATCATTACCTAGAGGAGGATATACTGGGGAAAAAATTTGGATAGCTTGAGCGGTTGGAATTGGTATACCTCTAGGGTATCCACTCGGTATCCATACCAAGACGAGGTTGAGTTGGTATTTGATATGTATAACCGGGTTATATTTGGCTCTAATAAAATAGATTTTTTTCCCATTTGTACATATTGGAATTTCCCTTGAAATGGTTGACTTTGAACAAATTAACCTTGAAAAGGTTGACCTGCTTGAAGGTTTGTCCTTGAATAGTTGGTCTGTAAAGGTTTCCCTTGAGCAGTTGACCAAAAAATGCTTTTCCTTGAAGTGTTTGACACCGTAAAAGGTAGAATTCTTTATATAGTCATTGCACTAGGTTGTCCCGCTAAAGGTTTGAGCAATATCTTGAACTATAGGCCCATTTTGATGTGTAGTAGTCGAGGGATAACTTTGCGTAAAAGAGTTGACGTTGTCATTTGAAGGGTTGTCACAATAGGAATTTGAGAAACTCACAGGATAGTTGTACTTGGTTGTTGAACATAATTTTTCATAGTATATTGGATAGGAGTACTAGGAGTACTTAGACTAACTTTTTGACTACTTGGCACATATCACCGATGGGTTAATTTTAATTGCACATTGAACGAGACTATTGGATTGTGGTAAAATAAAAATTGTCCACATGGCACGAGCGAGTTTATTATAAGGCGGTTGGAATGTAGGTTGTAAATATTATTGAGTAAACAAGGTTCCACATAGTATTTATCATTGGGTAACTCGTTCCCATTGAAGGTTGCATTGCTGTAAGGTTGACCATAACCGGTTTGAGGCATTGAAACATAAGTTTGATAATTACCGGGGAAAATGTTTCCCTACAACGCTGGGGATAGGTTCCGGTGGAAGGTTTTCCTCCTTAAAAAATATGACTAATCTTGAAAAATTTGTCGCCCTTAAAAAGGTTGTCAGCCCTTGGAAAGGTTTTTTCCTTGGAGAGGCTACGTAGTTGTAGAGGATGTTTACCCCCCGAGATGCTATATAGCTACCTTGTGTGCTAGATTGAGGGATATTCACGGAAAACATATAGACATGTTCCATTGTCAAAGGGTTGGTGGTAGACTCAAACAAAGTAGTTGACATGGTAGAAGTTTCGGAAGAGAATGAAGATGATCATAAGAAAGTGCCGAAAGAGATTAATACCCGGCGGGAACAAAAGGACCGCCATACAAAAAAAATTGGTGAAGAATAAAACATAGATGACTCATTAGACATGCTTTGAGAAGCCATGCTACTATTTTTGGGTAAAGAGTATAATGGTATTTGGTGAGGTGGGTGAGTGTAACTAGATCTATGTAATAAATTGGTAAATTGATGATACGAAGGATCCTATCGAAAAAGGAATGAAAGGGTATATTGGTTCACTAGACCTTAGATCTAAAGATTCTTGATGAGAGGAAGTGTTATCTCTTCTTCCAAGTCGGATATCTCTTCAATACTAATAACTCCCGGGGGAAAAAATATTCTCGGTTGATGAGACGCTTTACTTGAGGTGAACGGGGACAACCGGGGAGTCGGGGCTATAAGATCCTAAGGTGACTCAAATGATTTGGAATCGGATTCGAGCTTAGATATTTTAGGTTCAATTAGTTTAGTATCTAACAAATCACCAATAACATATTCATTTCGTAATTACTTCATAAATTTATTCTTGCTCTTGTTCTTTTTCGGTTATTTGAGGTTGATTAACTTCGAAATAAGGATGTATTACGAAATGGATGTTTCTCCTTGTTACTGTAGACTTGGTTCACGATGATTGAACTCTTTCGAGTTTTGATTTTTTTCCAATTAGTCGGGTGTATATTCGTTTCCCTGCATTCTAGATGAATGCCTCGGTAATTCGACCCACGGTTAATTTATTTAACACATGAAATAAAAAAAATTCAAAAGAATCACACCTAAGGCCTCTAAAATTTAAACAAATGAAGACTCAACTACAAAATATAAGAGATAATCCACAAAAAATAGTATGTTTCCACAATAAAAACACTAGTTGGTGATGAAATCCAATGTCGTCGAGATTAATGTGGAAAACTAGTAGTTGGAACGTATTACCACGACAGCACCGCATAATGAAATAGTCCGGCTGCAAGTAACTTCACTATGCCATATTGAAGTGAGAGAGTACCCTCGAGAAATTCCAAGTGAGTCTAGATCGATGTCTTCTCCGAGTAGAGTGGGACCTTCCCTCCACTATCGACTTGGGAAAAATCCTAAATATTATGGCCATCGAGGTCACAAATTGAGACAATTGAACCTAAGGCCTCTAAAAATTAAACAAATGAACACTCAACTACAAAATCTAAGAGATAATCCACAAAAAATAGTATGTTTCCACAATAAAAACACTAGTTGGTGATGAAATCCAATGTCTTCGAGATTAATGTGGAAAACTAGTAGTTGGAACGATTCACACGACACTCTGCATAATGAAATAGTCCGAGTGCAAGTAACTTCACTATGCCATCTTGAAGTGAAGAAGTACCCTTCGGAAAGTCCAAGTGAGTCTAGTAAATGTCTGCTCCCGAGTGAGAGTGGGACCTTCCCTCCATTATCGGCTTGGGAAAAATCCTAAATATTATGGCCATCGAGGTCACCAATTGAGACAATTGAACCTGGGGGAGTAGTCACAGTAGTCCGATATACATGCAAAGGCATTGTATTAAAGCTCAATCCCCTTGAAAGCTCCTCGGCATGGTAAATCCGAGGTTTGCTAAAAAGTGATCCCAGACTCCTCGACAATGGTTAATGCGAGGTTTACCATTTGTATTACATGCACATATTCTATATTTTCTAATGAAGTAGTTATGATTACTTCGACGGGTCGGATATGACCTCGTGCTTCGACTCTTTTAAGAAGAGTTTCCTAGAGAAAAAAATGAAACAATTAGGTTTTCCCTACCGCAAGATGCTACTTTTTTGTTTTATCTGCTTTGGAAAGTTAATTACATCCTATTCCAAAGCACTAGCCCTAAGCTAAATTGGTGGAATGAGCCCTAGAAAATGTATCTAGATCAATTTTATTACGCATATCTTTGTATTGATTTGGATGTTATTTACGCAGAGGGTATGGAGATGAAACTTGATGATATTGTGACATGAATCAAAATACTCTAAATGGATAAATATTAAAATGCAACTCTTTATTTCGATGGATTTCTATTTAAGAGAAAGTTGAAGGACTTCTATACTCAAAAAGTACAAGATTGCTAAAACTTCACATAATATTTTTTTCATCAAGAAACAATTTCATTTCCAAGCATGACAAATATGTCTTTGTGATGAAAAAATAATTTTGTTGATTACAAGTCCAAAAAATACAATTTTATGAAAAAACAATTCTCAAAAGAAAAGAAACTTATAAAAAACCCTAAAAAGTGTAAAAAATTCAAAGGAAATCAAAGCTATTAACTAATATACCTATGAGTGTATTTTGATGATTTATTTTAGTTGAAAGAAAACTAAATTGATTTCCACTTGAACTAGTAGAAATGAAAGCATAAAAGACAAGTTTGAGACAAATCACACTTCGATAACCTAGAAGTTTTCCTTTTTTTGCAAATGAGCAAGAAAAAAATACTCAAACAAGTAAAGGGAGAGCCAAAATCTTGGTTGCTCAAGAAGAAAATAATAGAAAACCCGTGATCTTTGGCAATGAACCTATTTTCCAAAAAGAGAAATACATCAAACTAGGGAAAACCACATTTGAATATGAGAAAAAATTATGACTTATCAAAAAAGGACTCTAAGGTGTATAGGAAGAGTTCATATACGGACTACGAGAGTTGGTATAGATCGAGGGTAAACCTTAAGAAATTGGTTATCTTACTCTCGAAGAGAAATCGATATCCCAAAATGGAAAAGGCAAGAATATAGAACAAAATACTAGAAATAGCGAGTGAATAACATTACACCAACATATGTGACAAACATGGAGCCATTTTCATATGTAAATCAACACTAACTAAGTAGAAAAGAAATAAGCACAACTCAAATAATTAAGGAAAACAAGCCTCCCATGAATACATATACCATATCCGAAAAATAAGCTGCTATACAAATGCGGAGGAGAACTAATACATCACGGTTTAATGAGGGTAATTTTTGTTGGAAAATTTAATAATGTATATCTCCTGATATATGGCTCAAAGAGGTGCTAGGGATGGATATCTAGGCTCCCAAGCACATTTCCAGAGACAACCCGAGAAGGGTTTTTGACAATAGCCCAAAGTGAAAAATGTCGGAATGCAACCCTAGGGCTAAATAGTAGCTAGAATTGAATAATGGAAAGGAGGTGGGTGAAACTGATATATAAATTTATGGAGCACCATAATAGATCCTCCAAGTGAAAGGTTGATCCCTTCCTTGAATATCTCACCCTCCAAATCAAGCACTGAATCCTCTACTACAAGTGCTCACTAAAATAACGCAGTCTATGAGGGGATCTACACTGTAGGAGATGGAAATATGTTTTCCTAGTGAAAAAATATGAAATTAAGCCAAATGAACTTCCTTTCTGGCCTCCTGTTGACACCTAATCCTATGGATGGGTGTGCATTTGTATTTTTGTATATTATTTATTATTAGGAAATAAGGAAGGCCAAGAGTCATTGGGAGATGAATCCCAATAGCCTCACCTCCCATCTATATAAGCATGTACATTCTTCAGCTAATAGACATTCTAGTTTTTGAGGAGTTACCTCTCGGTTTGACATGGTATCGAGCCAGGCCCCACGATTGGCATTTACGCACGGCAATGGTGTAACTCTATCCTTTGCTCGGTCAATATTTTTTAATAGTTTCTGTTGCTCATTAATTGCTAGTGATATTCGCATTTTTTTCCCTATATAGTCTTTGCACATTTGCGACACCGGCTCCTGTGACTCTCACGAAGGCTGAGGCTGCGTTAATACGCAAAATTGCGAGGCTACGCCGATATCTGCAATTCCGGCGGTCTGCAACTCTGTCTTCTACGATTCAATTTCAAATTTTTTTATGTAACGCCCTTTTGGGCCTCCTCATTCATCCATACGCTCCTCTCCATTCACTCACCTCCCTCTCCCTCACCCTCGACTCCCTATTCACCCCTCCTGCATTCCCATACTCTACATAATCCCGGCACATGTTATGTTTATAACGCCCTCCCATTCGAGAAACATACATCACGGCGCACTCAATATATATACACGCCTCATTCACGGCGGCGCACGTTACGCGCCCCTGCGCACACAACGCTTCCTCATGCAGCGTTTGTCATTCCACCGATATACGATCGGCTCCGATTTTATGTACAACGCATTTGACATGGTTTGACATGGTTATGTTATCAACGCGTTTGACATACGCCTTGTTCATATTATAATACCTCATGTAATACATTCCGTGTACATCATGAAACAGCTGTCGGCCCACGAATTCCAAACGCCACTCCACAACAATACAACGCTGTGCTTTCCCATTTCAAAACCGCTCTGTTATATATTACCACCCATTTGTCTTTAAACGCTGTTCATTACATACACGCTTTCCATATTTAAACGTTGTGTTTACAATACCGCCTGTCCATTGTCTATTCAAACGCTGTGGTTTATAGTCCAACGCTGCAACGTTACCTCCTGGTTTAATACATCGTCGTGTCATGCGCGGTCAGCGGCCCCCGCAGCTACCTCCTACGTTCAATACGCCGTCGTGTCATTCACGCATTACATGGTTTAAACGTGTTCATATATTACAACGCGAAATAAAACATTTGTCATTATATGATTTGTGTTGTGATTACATGGTTTTATGGTATGCGCCCCTCCTTTAATACAGCGTTTTGTTCATGGTATATCTGCTTTATAATACAGCGTTTTGTTCATAGTAATTCCGCCCTCTCCCATAGTCTTATATTTCCACCCCACCGTTCATATTTAATACCACAGTTCATATTTAAACACTGTCCATTCCTTTATACCGCTCATATTTTATTGTGATTACATGGTTTTTGGTGTGCGTTGTCACGGTATGCGTTGTATACTTCCGCCCCTTCCATCATTTAATACCACCCCCTCCACTTTATATTATACCCTCCCACTCTCATATATTTAATATCACTTCCATTTCATAACACCACCATTTCACCATATCGCCCTCCTTTCCCTTCCATATCGACATTTCACAAATTTTTTCCCCAAACAAAAAAAAAATACATTTTTTTTGTGCGAAATTCGAATTTTTAGCAAAGAGCTTGAGTTTTTTGAATCGACTTTTAGCAAAGTGTTTCGTCCTTTTAAAAATTCGGCATATTTGCGACAAAGAGTTTTTCGGTACATTTTTCCGACAGGATTTTTTGTTTTTCTCTCCTTCGAAAAATTTTTCCCGGCTGATTTTTTCTCTCCTCCTTGAAAAGAAGATAGCGGTCCCTTCATCTTCTAAAGTACCTACTGTGGCACGAGAGAGAAAAGAGACACGCTTCGGGTCCATCCCGAGGAGGAAGAGAAGGCGGAAGACGAAGGAAACTTCGGAGAAAGAGGGGGCGGACAATCTAAAGCTCGGCGGCAAACAAATCAAGACGGAGGTAAAATTGATGACAAAGACAAAGGTAAACCAGTTGAATCAACTCATTGTTCTAGCACATTGTCACAATGGAGTAGTGACCTCTTTGATGTTTCATTTACTTCATGGAGAGATGATTGGTTGCTAAGATTCGGGAGCAACATGTCACATGACATTTTAGAAAAGATTTTTTTGAAGAATTCAACGACAAAGTTGATGGAGCGGTATATTTACGCAGATAAATCCAAACTCAAGCCATCGGGGCTTGGCACGATTAGGCTTAAACTCCCTGGTCTTCCGTCATATCCTACATGAGGTTCATGCCTCCGGGAGTGAAGAGAAACTTGCTGTCACGATCGAAATCCGGCGACAAGGACACTCGAGTTCACTTGTTTGATGGCAAGGCGGTCGGATCGGCATCGGATCCTCACTTGTCATGGAGGGAATAGAAGAAGGAGACTCTTGAAGGCACGAAAGGTTCATGCTGCTCATGCTCAAAACTTTGCATTGAGTTCACATCGATGAAGGTACATTTCCATCAAGTCTTTTATGGCATGCTAGATTTGGACACTTAAATTATGACGACCTTCGTTTGTTGAAGAAAAAATGGTGTTGATGGAGTTTGCTACAATTCTAGAAAACCTAAGGAATGTGATTCATGTATTCTAGGAAAGCATAGCAAAAGCGACCATTTCATGATTCACACTCGAGAGCACATAGGAAACTTGAACTTGTTCATTTAGATTTATGTGGCCCTATGCCTATTTCTTACGCAAATGGAAACAAATACATGATGACATTTATTGATGACTACACCGAAATGTGTTGGATTTACTTATTGAAGAATAAGTCGATGCTTTTCAAACTTTCAAGAATTTTCATGCATGGATTGAAAATGATGCACAAACACATATTGGCTCTCTACGTGCGATAATGGAAAAGAATACACTTCAAACGAATTTTAGAATTATCTTCGTCAACATGGAATCAAACATCAAACAACGATTGCCATATAATCCACAACGAGAATGGTGTAGGCTGAAAGAATGAGCAGAACCATCTTAAATATGGTCCGCTCCATGCTATTTTTCAAGAATGTAAAATTGATGTTTTGGGCTGATGCGGTTCTATGTCTTTGTTTACATAAAGAATAGGTGTCCTTCAAGTTCAATTAGAAACAAAACTCCTTTTGAAATGTGGCATGGCCACATTCCTTGATAAAAGCATTTCGGTCTTTGGGTGCTCGTTGTGCCTTGATACAGGGTCAAAGGAACAAACTTGGTGCTAGAGAAGCGAGAAAATGTATCTTCTTGGGGTACTCCAATACCTCCAAAGGATATCGTCTCTATGATGAAGCAAATTAGAAGCTTGTGATAGCAAGAGATGTCATATTTCTTGAATCTTCCAAGAGTGACAAGGTTGTTGAGCAGAAACTTGATCGCCTGGATAGATTCACACATGCAAAGTCTTTCCAAGAATTTGATAATGTGATTCCACATCTTGAAGGGGGGATTCCGATATTGAATCAAACTGTGGAATCATTTCCTAAACCACACTCTCCCCCACATGAAGAAACAACCACGGATGACACATTGGATGATGTGATTGACGAATTGGGAGATTGAATCTTGAATCAATCCCAACTCGGTCGAAGTGACCCGGCCGAGCCATCTCAAAAGGTCCTCCCAAATGGTGACAAAGACAACGGAGGATGTTAAATACGATGAGGTTGGAAAAACGAACAAGAAGTTCCAATCAAGAAATCGAAGGTGATGTAGATAATTAGGGTTCTGTTGATATGGATATTGCTTATAGCGTGAATTGAGTTTGTCTACGGATCATGAACCAACTTCCTTCAAAGAAGCCGCTTCTCATGATGAATGGAAAGAAGCGATGCGGAGAGGAGTATGATGCCTTGATAAAGAATGGCACTTGGACGCTGGTTGATCCGCCTTTGGGAACGAAACCAATTGGTACGTAAGTGGGTCTACGAGAACAAGTACAAAGCGGACGGCTCACTTGACGAAGCACACGGCTAGGCTTGTGGCAAAGGATTTGCACGAGAAGGAAGGAATCGATTATGAAGAAACGTTTGCTCCACAACAAAATGGACCACCATCCGGACTCTCTTTGCCTTAGCGACTCGAGTGGATGGAAAGTCCATCCGAGATGGATGTAAAAACGGCCTTCTTGAATGGAGATACGAGGAGGAGAAAGTTTATATGTCCCGAAGAAAGGATTTGTGATAAAGGGTCAAGAACACAAAGTTTGCAAACTTGTAAAATCCTTGTATGGCCTCAAGCAAGCACCACGAGCCTGGTATGAAAAATTGACCGAGCATCTTGCGAAACTTGATTTCAAACACTTTGATCTTGATGATGCAACTTTGTTTTGTTAAGAAAGTTGGAAAAACGATTTGTATATCTTGTGGTATATGTAGATGATCTTTTGATAACGAAACAATAAAGAGCTATATTGCATCCATGAAGAAAAGAGTTGAAGAAAGGTTTTGAAATGAGTGATTTGGGTCATGTTCATTACTATTTGGGTATTGAAGTAATTCAACATCCTAAATTCATATTTCTTTCTCAAAAGAAGTACATTGGAGATCTCTTGAACAAATTTGGCATGGATGATGTAAACCCTTAAGCACTCCAATGGAACAAAACTTGAAGCTCACATCTATTGAAGGGAAGGAATTTGAGGATGCAACTAAGTATAGACGGCAGTAGGAAGTCTTGTCTATCGACCACCACCCGGACCTAACATTTCATTTCGTTGGAATCCTCTCAAGGTTCATGCAAAAACCGTGCTGTGAAGGACATTGGTGCTGCTTTGCCAAAAAAGAGTGCTAAGGTACTTGAAGGGGACTCAAGACTTTGGACTCAAATATGCACGGAGTGGCGACTTCAACTTGGGCGGGATGCTACGATTCGGGACTTTGATGGCGACAAAGAAACGGGGGTGTCTACTACGAGGTCACACCATGAGTCTTGGATCGAGGTACATCTCATGGAGATCACGCAAACGGTCGAGTTCCGGCCGATTCCACGGCCAGGCGGAATATGTGGGCGGCGGTGACAGCAAAGAAATTGTGTGGCTGCGGAGAAAATCCTGGAAGATTTGCGAGATGAAACAAATGTATTCCACTCCACTCATGATCGACAACATACTGCAATAAAGTTGGCCAAGAAACCAAAGTTCGCAGATCGAACAAAGCACATCAATACAAAGTACCATGTCATTCGACATCATGTTCGCAAAACCATCCATCTACATCATTGTTCCACAAATGAGCAAGCTATCGACATCTTCACCAAAGCACTTGGAAGAGAAAAGTTTGAAAAGTTTAGATCGATGCTTGGACTCACCAACATCCCTTCGGGTTAAAAGGGGGGAATGTTGACACCTAATCCTATGGATGGGTGTGCATTTGTATTTTTGTATATTATTTATTATTAGGAAATAAGGAAGGCCAAGAGTCATTGGGAGATGAATCCCAATAGCCTCACCTCCCATCTATATAAGCATGTACATTCTTCAACTAATAGACATTCTAGTTTTGAGGAGTTACCTCCTGGTTTGACACCTCCCAATGGAAATAATGCTTCCTCCACTGAAAACTAGCTCTAAAAATGGCCCTATCAAGACCTCCACTGCAACACCCTGTGACACAACACAATTCTGAATAGATATTGTGTTGTAGCTGAAGACTAAAGCTTGGCCTGATTCTAGAATGTGGATATGTAGCTCAATAATAACTCTCCTGAGTAGGCACTTGAAGTCCCCGAGAGGATGAGTGTGGGATTCCCCGCTCACGGAAAACCCTTGTACTAAACAATATAACACTCTTTGTGCTAAACAATTTGAAGAGTGCAAACAATCATACATACCACAAAAGAAATAATCATCTAACATGCCTTCTATGGCTGCCTTTCCCTTCCATATATGCATTGTGAGACTTCTCACCGTGGGTCCCACTCATTAACGCCACTACTCTCATGGAGACTATCTCCCATTAACACTACATTGTCTCCCATTAATGATCCACTCTCTCCATACCCAGTGTTGTTGATTTCATCAACATTGACCTTGTCCACATGCTTTAGCCCTATTCATACATGAAGGTGCTTTATCCAACTATCAAGATGATTCCTTTTCATATTAAGAGAAATTTTATTCATACTAAAGAGATTTATGGGTCTCCCTACCCACTTATTCATATATCTAGATGGAAAAAACAAAGAAATTGATATTCAATTAGCTGCATGCTAATTTACGAATATCACGGTCTGAAAATGTTAGTTGTCGTCGAGAAAATACAAGGACGAGAACTAAATATCTTCCTCTCCTCCTCTGCCAGGTATCCTCATATGATAAGCTTCTCTAATAAACAAGATGTTGCCTCATCGATAAGTCTCCAAGTTGCTCCTCGCAAGTGTATAAGTTAGCTTTTGGTGACAAACCCAAATAGCTATCATTATAAATAAGTGGGATATCCATGGGAGGCAACTATGTGTTGTATAGAGGCCTTCTTGAGACATGGAATCTAAAATATATTGGGAGCCATCATTCTCATGTGAAGCTCCCATACCCAAGCTATCATCCACACAAAAATGAGTCACCCTCCAAAATGGTAACTCATGGAAAAAAATATTCCACCTTTGGCTCTGCAATGTAGGTGGGGACTGTATAGCTAAACTTGATAGACCAAATTTTTTGTCCCATGTTGTATCTCTCTCCACTTATAATAAGTGTAGAGTGTTTGCTAATTTTTGGCTACAATAATGTTGCCTTCAAGAGGCAAGAGAAATTGGATCTTCAAATACCCCCTCTCTGGTTTTTCCCAAACCATCCCATATAAAGTCAATAGAGATATCATCACAATATGGAATCCAAAGAGAAATATATTGAAGGTTATTTGTAGTGGTGGAAGGTACCAATATTTTCCCAAATGGTTACAACGTGAGTTTTTCTAACTACTATTTCGAACAAAAAATGGAAATTTGTCTCTCAATAATTTGCTAGTTGTTCATGTCATCTCATCTACTATTAAATAGTAAATGGCATTGTGTATCAACTAAGCATACAAAGAATAGCACAACACTTGCCCAAATCCACACAATAAAAGGCTATCTCCAACTACGATATTGGTCTTAGAGAGACCATGAAGCCACAATATAAACTCATAGACCTCATTTCCATCTCCTATAGCACGGATCCCCTCATAGACGAGCCTTGATGTTGTACATATTTTCTCTCGTATGTCTGCACAATCATATCCTCGGTTTGACAAGCCTTCCTCTCTAGAATGGCTAACATGAATACTTGTGTACAAAGGTGTTATATTTCAATGTACAAATAACTGATATCAACTTAGTATCTCAAGTATCTACACAATACCCTAAAACTTGAAACTTCTACCTCAATTTATAAAGATATTGAGGAGGTTTAAGATCCATCGAAGAGGGATGAGATCCTCGATGAAGGGATTAGGGTTGCTTTAACAAGGGATAAGATCCATGAGTGGAGGGATATATCTCAAGCTGACGTGACTCTAGAGGCTTCTAGTTGGGATAATATTCACCCAAATATGCTTCTAGAAGTTAATTTTTTGTATTTAATTCCTTTTACGGGGGTGTGCTGTAATATTCCCAAATTTTCACATCATATTTGGAATATTAGAATCCTTAATATAATTAATTAAATAAGTAAATAAAATGGTGGAGGGACCCAAAAAACCTCAAAGATGAATAAAAATCCACTTTTTGTGTGTATGTGGATATTCTAGATCTAGATCTAAAAACATGGAGTAGTGGAGCGACTCCATTAATGGAGATCATGTCTCATTTATGAAATAAATTATGGAGGATGAAACAATCAGATAAGATCATGGATATTAAATATAAAATCATGAGGATCTCTTATAAGGTCAAATAAGATCGTAGTGCATTCAAAGAAGATCATGAAGCACTTATGATAAGATAGTGGAGGAAGTGATGCATTTAATGCACATATGATGGAAAGGGTGATCACCCCATGTGAACTTGATGGAGGACATGAGGCTACAACGTAGTCCAACATGAAGACTATGTCCACATTTACAACATAGATTTGGAGTGGGCCAGGCTATGGAAGATTCATGCATATAATGAAGGTGAAGGCACAAAGGAAGGCGTGATTTGGATTATTCATTTCTTGATGTCGTTTAGATCTAGATTTGTCTTAGGGAATTTCTATGCAGGCTTGGGTTGTTTAGAAGAAGTTTACGGTGTTGTTTATCTCGGGGTGTTCCCACGTGGGAATCACACCTCTTTCTTTGCCTAGCTCGGAAAGAGGATTGTTCTTCATTCCTTATCAAGCATTGGTGCCACCTTCGAGAGTTGTTTCTAGCATTCGGCTAGGAAACCGATGGAGGATTCATCCTACCACCTTGTTCTTCGGATCCGGCCTTTCGGGGAGCAATAGATCTACATCGACATTTAGGCCATTGGGTTTTACCTCCATCCAATAGTAGTCCCTTCAAGTATTTTGCGGTTCAGCCTTGTAGATCTATTGGAGGAAGGAAGATTCCATTATTTCAGTGGAAATCCTGTGAGGAATCATCTCCTCACATTCGATCTATTGTTTCCATTACTCGGGAATTTGATTTGACATATCTAGTAGTAGGCTATTGAGCCTCCCTCTCCGAAAGCTTAGTTTTTACGAAGATGTTTTTCACTCGGCGAGCTATTTTCAATGGAGGATATTGGAGGAGCTAGATCTTGAGCTTTTAGCCCAAGGATCTAGTGAAGGGATCAACCCTTCTTGCATAGATCTCATTGTACATCATTGCATCCATCATATCATCGAGATCTAGCTTCGGATGCTGCATTCCCGGTAGTATATATGTGAATCCCTAAGAGGGTGGTTTTCTTATACTTATAGATGCGAGAAAACCATCACAGGTTATCTTGGGAATCCATCATAGAGCCCGGATCTACAATTTCGGCATCATCGAGCTCCCATTCTACCTATATCTAACTTTCTATCTTTTAGGTAGTTGAAGTCCCAATAGTTATCGAGCGGGGATAACACATTTTACCTTCCGACGGATCGGTAGTTACGCACTCCCTCTTGGGAAATCATTGTAGTGTCATTCTAGGCCACCCTTGTGGCTTGAGTGTCTCATATTTTGAGCACTATTGTATTTTCTTTTTCACCTCCAATATAATAAAATGGCTTAGCTATTTCTATGCATTCTGATGTGTATATAGATTTATTGTTTATTTTGTTGTAGTTCTTATATTGTGTTTCTATATTACTACATTCTCCATTTTGTGATACTACATTGGTATCAAATCATGATCTTTGGATCAGCTTGTGGACACTTCATTTTGCATCAAAAGGAGAAGTAGATAGATGAGATCTATCATGGAGGATGACAATTCTACCACTCCTTTCTTTAGATCCATGCAATATCTCTCCAAGTAGGTAAATAAAATGAAGAACGAAGGCAAGAAAGAAGGTCCGGGAAGGAAATTTCATGAGGAAGGTCCAAGCACTTCCTATCGGCCAAAAAAGAAAACCGGATAATCATAGATCTTCTCCTAGATCTAATATAACCACTTTCTTTGGAGAGGGTGAAGGGTGTAGAAATAAATAAAAGAAGAGAACACGAGACTCTTGAGACTCTCGATATATATCTTGAATAGTACAAAGCACGGTCTAGATCATTCAAGGAGAAGCTAACTCTCCAACAATTCCTCAAAATCAAAGAAGAAAGAGGATCACATAGCGGAAATAGAAGAAAGAGGCATAATAGATTCTATTTGCCTCGCATTTGATGGATTTTCCTCAAGCATCGTTAAGGCTTGGAGGAAAGAGTTAGATGCATTTTTCGGGCTACATCTGTAGCCGAAGGAGAAGCTATTCAAATTGAAACACTTCATATTTTAGGTGAAGCCAATGTTTGGTGGTTTGGTCACATGGAGCATGCAAAGGTGACCAAATATTTGGATTTCTTCTCACAAGTTGAGGAAGGAGTTTGATGTAGAGAAAACCATAGATGTATCAAAAAGAGACATTTCCTAAGGAAACAAAGGAGGATGTCAATCTTGTCACTGCGGGACAAGCGAGTCACTAGATTCAACACCGAATTTATAAAGTAATTGCATCCAGGAGAATAGACACTTGAAACCTTGCAAGATAGTCTTGAGCTCTTGACTACATAGAGTCCCATGCATGATTCAAGAGATGCATGAGGAAAAGAAGAAGATTCCAGTTCACGGTACACTTGGAGAAGAGCAAACATCACTCTTACCAATGAGTTGGAGACACTATTGTCGAGTTGGAGGAACTCTTGTGTTCTGAAAGAGGTTTCCACACATCGGTTGATCGAAAGGTATGCATGAAATTTCATCACATATTGTTTCGGTAGATCTTATTGAAACTTATGAAGACATGGCATCGGGGCCAATGCATAATCAAGGGTTATAACAAAATGCCAATTTGAAACGGCAACATATCACGGCATAGAGGACCCTTGATCTAATTAAGGAGAGAGACTAAGAACTATCCTAGTTCATCATTGTTGAGCTACATGCAACCCTTTGAGTTCAAGTGTAGAGTTTCGGTAAATGGGATTAGCATGATCCTATGTACAATAGCCGGTTATGAGATCGGTATTTTGACTTAATTTTAGACAACACATGTATTACCATGTAGATCTATAGCATTGTCACTTAGTAACTATGAAGATGAAGAGGCCCCATCATTCTTGGATCATTCAGAAGGTAGCTTCCTCATGAAGAAATGGAGGTAAAGATGGTATATGGTAGACATCTTGAGATGAGGAATCTTTTCTCCTTTCCGGATGAAACTTTCTACAATGAGAATCTCATTTCTCGAAGAGAAACTTCTACCTACGACAGAATCCAAAACTTCATTGGTTTTGAGGGGCCATTGGTGAAATGAGAATATCCTTGAGATATCTCATTGGAGGTGCACTTCAACATTTCATGAAGTGCAAAGTTCTTCATCAATTTGGGAAGGATGGTATTCTACAAAGGGAGGATACCATGATTATGCGTATACATACGTCATCATCCACATTGGGATGAATGGGTGAAGATGATAAGCAAGGAGTTGCATGACCACTTGTAGATATATGACATGGGCCAGACGAGCTTGGTTATGTTGGTTACGCGTTGGGATATTTCTGTCACTACCCAAAGGCTCCTATTTCTTTGATCCATGCCTTGAAAAACACTTATGAAATGAAGAAGGAGGCATGGATGCATCTGGCTGCTCTTGGGTGAGTATGGTTACCACCCAATAACTCATATTTTTATGATTCATGCCTTGTGTATCAAGTATAGAATGCAGCAAAAGAAGGCATGTTCATTTTGGTTTCCCTTGAGAGAGTTTTTCCACGACATGACATCTCCTATGTCTATGTGTTTTGTATTAGGTAGAGCTTGGCATGATGCTCTCATGATGTGTATTGATGGTGTTTGATTATATTGGGATGATGTGACATTCCACATGTCTATTAATATGTCTTTACTCCATGATGCACATGAAGAGGAGCGGAAGCAACAAGACCTCTTATTTCTTTGGTTGCTTTTGGGGGAGTGTGGCTTGTCCATCTTACATGGAGGAGATGGGGGATGGCGGCAAAGGGCCTTACTCCGGTGGTTACTATTGGGAGAATATGGTTTGACATATTTTTCTACCCATATGTCTCTATTTCTTCTTTTGTGTAACGTTGGAATGATGCTTGGATCCAACAAGGCCAATAGGGCTAAAAATGAGGGCATGTCAATGCTCAATTTACTTCATGAAACATGAGATGAAGAAATACTTTGTGAGATGGAACTTTTCCTTTGTGTAGAGAACCACTTTATTTTATGTATTTCATGTATTGATGATGATGTTGGACATCATATGGTTGTCACTTGGTACTTCATGGTGAGGGCGGGGCATCTAACGACACGGTTGGAGGGCATTACTATGCCTCTCTTGAGAGACAACTTTTGAACCAAACATGCATAACACATTGTAGAAAATGGAGGAGTCCTTCCTTATGTGGATGCCATTTGGAGGAAAAATAGGCTGTCTTTTCATCTACTTTTGGAGTTGCTTGAGGACAAGCAACATTTTTCGGAGGGGGTGGTTGTAATATTCCCAAATTTTCACATCATATTTTGAATATTAGAATCCTTAATAAAAATTAATTAAATAAGTAAATAAAAGGGTGGATGGACCCACAAACCTCAAAGATGAATAAAATCCACTTTTTGTGTGTGTATGTGGATATTCTAGATCTATATCTAAAAATATGGAGTAGTGGAGCGGCTCCATTAATGGAGATCATGTGTCATTTATGAGATAAATTATGGAGGATGAAAAATTCAAATAAGATCATGGATCTTAAATATAAAATCATGAGGATCTTTGATAAGGCCAACTAAGATCATAGTGCATTCAAAGAAGATCATGAAGCACTTATGATAAGATAGTGGAGGAAGTGATGAATTTAATGCACATATGATGGAAAGGGTGATCACCCCATGTGAAATTGATGGAGGACATGAGAGCTACGGTGCGGGAAAAACATGAAGACTATGTCCACATGTACAATGCGAGATTTGGAGTGGGCCCAGAGCTATGGAAGGTTCATGCATATAATGAAGGTGAAGGCACGAAAGGAAGGCATGATTTGGATTATTCATTTCTTGATCTGTTTAGATCTAGATTTGTCTTAGGACATTTTTATGTAGGATTGGGTTTTTTAGCGAGTTTGTAGTGCTATTTAGCACAGGGGGTGTTCCCAAGTGAGAATCCCACCTCTTTCTTTGAGTAGCTGCGGAAAGAGGATTGTTCTTCATTCCTTATCGAGAATTGGTGCCATCTTTAGGAGGTTGTTTCTAGAATTCAGCTAGGGAAACCGGTGGAGGATTCATCCTACCACCTTGTTCTTCAGATCCGGACTTTCGGGGAGTAGCGGATCTACGAGTCGGCATTTAGGCCATTGGTTTTTACCTCCATGCGAAACGGTCCCTTCAAGGATTGCGCGATTCGATCCTGTAGATCTATTGGAGGAAGGAAGTTTCCAATATTTTAGCTATAAATACTATGAGGGATCATCTCCTCACATTGGATCTATTGTTTCCGTCACTTAGAATATTATTTGACATATTTAGCGAGCGGGCTATTGAGCCTCCCTCTACTGACAATGCATTTTTTTCCTGAAGATATTATTCATTCAACAACTATTTTCAATGGAGGAGATTGGAGGAGCTAGATCTTGATATTTTAGCCCAAGGATCTAATGAAGGGATCAACCCTTCTTTCATAGATACGATTGTACATCATTGCGGATCATCATATCATTAGATATAACTTTAGATCTTCATTCCCAACAACATAAATGTGAAGCCCTAAGAGGGTGGTTTTCTTAGACTCTATAGATACGAGAAACCCTCACGGGATATCTAGAGGAATCCATCATAGAGCCTAGATCTACAATTTCGACATCATCGAGCTCTCATTCCGCTTAGATACGACTTTCTATCTTTCAAGCAATTGCGGTCCCAACGATTGTAGCGGGGGACAACATAGTTTACCTTCCAACATATCATCGGTTCCGCGAGTCCCTCTTGGGAAATCATTGCGGGGTCATTCTAGGGCACCCTTGTGGCTTGAGTGTCTCATATTTTTGAGCACTATTGTATTTTCTTTTTTCACCTCCAATATAATAAAATGGCTCAACTATTTCTATGCATTCGATGTGTATATATATTTATTGTTTACTTTGTTGCAGGTTCTTATATTGTGTTTTGAGTATTACGCATCCTCCCTTTTAGGATATTACGTGTGCGGAGTTTTATTGGTGAATAGAGGGGTGATCCCCATGTCTAATAGAATAATTATCGAGCGCATGCACATATCAAATGTCACAAAAAAGTTCATAGGTAACTTTTTAAAGGTTTTTAAAGAGATTTTCTAGTTTCCAAGACTTGGTTCGGGAACATAAATGCTTTTTACTTATAAGGAAGCATGGACATGGATGGTGATAGATCCATAATGACAGTCAAATTTCATGGTGACAAAATGATGTGTAAAAGTTGGTGTGCATTAGTAATTCCAAATGATGTAACTAAAAACTCATAATGACACTCATGTTTCCTAAAGGATATTATGGGAGTGTCTTCTTTCCTCATTTTGATTTTATGGTATCTTTAATGGAATATCAAACTTAGTAAATAAAACTACTCCTTGAAATTCATGTAATAATTAATCAATAACAAGAATGGGAAACTTATATGTGATGGTCATTTTATTAATTTGTCTACAATCTAGAAACATATGCCATGGACAACCCTTTTTTGAACCATCACCACTTATGAAGAGAAATACATTTTCTAGGTTGAATGATTTCATTTTATAACATTTCTTGAATACGGATACTCAATATCACTCTTAGGTGGTATAATTCTAGGTTACAAATAAATGATTGTGGTCATGATCTTCACTAGGCGAACACAATTAGGCACCTCTAAAAATTTCTTGAAATGATTGTTCATAAAATCTTGGAGATACACTGAAGTATAGGATATATATGTTTGAACATCTAATGAGCACAATTTCACAAATGTACCATGGTGTCCCTTTTCACGAGTAATTTATACGTGTTTTTATATCTCGTCATTTTAGTGGGTTTACATTGGATACATCTAAGTTTAATTTCCTTCATTTCTAATGAAAATGTCATGGACATATCTTGAAAATTAAGAACCATTGTTCCCCGATAGCAGTAACCATTGGACCACTAATACAACATTAACATGATCCATTTGGATTACAATCATGGCACTATCAAATAAATACTCCACCATATTTTCCTTAATACTATGATATGCCGTGAATAATTTTAGAGTACCTCAATTTGCAATCATTACCTAAAATTAAGAGTGCTACAAATAAAAAGTATTTGAGAAGTTTTTACAAACTTGTAAGTGATGAAGTTATGGGTAGTGCTTGAATCATTCACATCATTTCCTATTTCTTGTTGACATATCCTTCTATATTTATGGCTTGTGGATTATTGTGTTGGTGCCAGAGTATATTATCCTGGTAGCGATTCTAAAAGGTGCTCTACGATGTGAGGTCCCAATTAGACCTCACACCATTTGGGGTAAGATACCCATCCGGATTACGGCTCCATAACCATTCTTGATTTCGGATATAATGATATATTGAAGGATGATTATGGTAGAAATTTTGAAAACTAAACTAACAAATATCTATTTGCAAAAATGGAACTATGGTAAACTAAATAAACTAAAAGTCTAGAGATGTGGATGGGAAGAAATAAGTGAATAATCACAATAATAACTAAATTAGGAAAATAGTTAGTTTATTTTTACGGCACTTGAATATTTAACTTACTAAAGAAAAAAAAGAAAATTTATTCATTTTTCTAATCGGTATTCATTAAAGAAAGCTATAGTAAATAAATAGTAATAATGTATGAAAGAACTATCTAGTTAATAGAATAGTACATTAACTAGTAGTAATAAATCTCATAGAAAGGCACACATAAATGAACCTACTCAAGATTACTATAAATAAATTCCCATAATGGCCTTCTCGAGGCTTCTCGATATAATTTTTATCAATGGATATAAAATGCACCTAGTTTTCTAGATCATGTCTTTTAAAATCTATAAAATTTTACTAAAGATCCAAAAGTCCCTATCATTAGGAGTTTTACAACATTTATAAGATACATCATAAATTCCACTTGGACTTTGTATGATTCCCTAGGGTATATACAATATCTTTAAATTCTCATTGTTTTCATATATAATTAAAGGAAAAATAAATTGCAAACTCCTAGAAAATGAAGCGATTAGGCACATCAGAATATTGGATCCTCAACTTTGGAAATCCCAAAAATTGATGATGAAAAGATAAAAAATATCCCATAATATAATGAAATCCTAATAATACTACTCAGAAAAAAACTCTTCCATAATTATACGCTATGCTTATATGTGTTGGAGAGAGCTTGTACATCTTCTATGAAACCATGAAGGAATTTAGTATTATTTGTTGCATGGAGGATTCCACATTGTGTTTATTGAGATTTTCTTTGATGAGTTTGTTGATGAAGACACTAAGATAATTTTATATAGCTTTTAACATATCTTCCAATTGGATGTTCAATTCTTCATCTAGCCTAGCTTCCCCTTGGGCCTAATAACTAGCAACATGTTCATCTTAATTAATCTCTCCAACTAAGAAATAATTATATTGGTATTGAGCTATGGACATCGAGATGTTCCTTTATATTTTTTCTTGAATATTTAGGGTCCTATTGACAATAATGGTGTCATATGGAAATTATTCTTCACCACTTCTACAGGACCTCTTTTGCGTCCCTCGAGGTTATTCATTGGGCCACCGATCTAGTTGGTTCACATCATTTTCCACCCCCTAGAGTAAATTATATCATTCCTTAGGTAATTCCTCAAGCTGGAAAAAAATTGTTAGGTATGTTTTGGAATTGTTAGAGGCATGGGTAAAATTATTTTTCCATGGACTTTTAAAACTCGTGCACTTTAGAAACACAAGACCTATAATACTCTATGTTAGTGCCTTTAATATTTATATTTATGTTGTTAGCCTTCAATAGCTTGATTTTCTGCTCTAGCTATACTATATGGTCATATTTTAGCTTCATCTATTTAAGGAGGTATTTCACATTTATCTCGGTGGCTTGAGAGAGTGTCGTGCCCATTTATGAAATAACATATCGATATTTTTTTTGTTCCTAGAGAAATGGGTTGTTCGAGTTGGGATTAACATAGGAGAAATATGAGGAAATTTTAGGGTCTTCTCCTTCTATTCCATTATCCTATTTAGAGTGTGATCATATCTAAATATGCCAAACTTAACCATTTTCTTCTTATTCGTTTGTTTGATACCCATATCTCTAATTAGTAAATGACCACCTACTATGATAGGGGTTGAATTGGGTCAATGTCTATTGAAACTATGTTGTGGATGAAATCTTGTTGTTGTGCTTATTGTTAGGCCTTGAGAGCTTCTTATTTAGCTCTAACCTCATCTTCTTATTAGCGTCTCTTATCTTATTCTTATTTTTTTTCTTCTTGATTCCTCTTTTATTATTGATTCCGAGTCCTTTTTCATTATTTATCAATCCTCATCCTTTCCTCTTATTTATCATTTTTTTCTCGGGTTCATGAGCTATCCTAGCTACTTCTAGTTCATTTTCTATCTTGTTATCATATGAAACTATATCTACTTCCTTCTAGCTAACTTGATTCTAGGAAATGATTTCTCTCTCATATTGAGCTCTCTCATTTTTTCATTTGAGAAGCATTCTATCCTATTCCAAAAAATGACCTTTGAGAAATTTAAGGAATTTTTTTTGTTTTCTTAGCTCGCATCTCTAATTGAACATCCCACTTATACTTGCATGCCTTGAAATAATTTTCATTATAGATTTTGGATCATATGTGTGGAATTTCACATCCCAAAAAACAAAAGAGTGTTAGGGTGTTAGATTTTAATTTTGCTTCCTTCACGTCTTTCAAATGATAGGAGCTTGGGTGTAATGAAAGGTGTGTACAAAGGAGCCTTCTTGTGTCATGAGAGGACTCCACCTTCCCTTGTGTATGCCTGATGTGTTATTTCATGTAAGATTACCGAGTCGATTACAAACTTGGGAAATAAGTGAGGAGGCTTTACTTGCTTGAAATATCCCTAAATATGTGTCATCCTAATTAACAAACCAATCACTAATTGTGGATATCATCGACATACCCTTTTCAAAGATGAGAAAGGAGGCACATTTATAAAAAAATCCATAGAGTGGGATCAAGATGTTTTAGCATATATTGGTGTATGAATGCATTTAATGAAACTCCCATAGGATTTTGTAGTATATGTGGATTGGATCCTTTTATATTTTCCATTTCCATCACATTTATGGGAATGCATGCCTTACATGGGACAATATCCAAGAGGTGAGGAGGCCATGAGGAACCAAAGTTGTCAGCCTTCCCATGGATTATGAAATTTGTTGATGTTTTTTTCCAAGGAGAGAGAGGATATCATCCTGGTTGAAAATGTGTCCTTCAATTGTTTCATAATACATAATTAGAACCCATCCTTTGTAGAAGGCATCCACATTAGATCTACCATATGACTTGCATAATATGGCATACACTACTTGAAAGGGAGTCCTCACCATATGTTTAGGATATTCCTTGTTTGGATGGGAGTTGAATATTCCATTGTTGTTCCATAATTTATTTAATAATCCTCTTGGTGCTGGGTCTTAAAAAATATACTAGCTAGTCCACATCCAAGGTTATTTTTTCCATTTGGAGCTTGTAATACATATTAATGTTTGAGGGAATAAATGAAGCAATAGGTTTCCTATGACTTCCCCTAATCATAGATTATTTAGGATGAACATGCTTTAGAATCCATTCAACTACCTTTGCACATGGAAAGATAGGGGATAGACAACCATCTTGGGAAACCAAGACTTTCTAATAAATGTTGGGTATACGACGAAAATCCCACATTGACTAGAAGTGGGGAGGATCATGGGTATATAAGGATGGACAAATATCTCCATTGGTATGAGGCCTTTTGGGGTAAAGCCCATAAGCAAAGCCATGAGGGCTTAGGCCCAAAGTAAACAATATCATACCATTGTGGAGATATGTGGTGTCCAGAATCCTTACATTTGGTATCGGAGCTGTTTCGGCTTCAAGGGGACGCCTTTGTTGTTGAGGGTTTTTTGCTCGAGCCTGTGGTAGACCCTGTTCAGTGGGAGATCTGCAGGATCGATTCTTGCGGTGAAAGAAGATGGCGAGCGGCGGAAAGATAGAGATCGAGAAATTTAATGGTCAGAGTTTTGAGTTGTGGAAGCTCAAGATGGAGGATCTGCTGGTGGATAAAGATCAGTGGATCACGATAGATCTAGGTACTAAACCAATGGCAATGTCAGATGAAGACTAGAAGAAACTGGATCGGAAGGCTAAGAGCACATTACGGTTGTGTGTCTCAGATTCAGTATTGTTGAATGTATTTGGGGAAGCTATGACGAAGAATTTGTGGGAAAAACTTGGGACTTTGCACCAATCTAAGTCTCTGGTGAATAAGTTATTCCTGCGGAAAAAGTTGTATAACCCGAGGATGAAGGATGGAGACTCAGTGACAGAGCATATGAAAGCCTTCAATACTATGGTAAGTCAGCTATCATCTGTTGATATTAAAATATCAGATGAAGATAAGTGCATCAGTTTGTTGTGCTCTCTACCAGACTCGTGGGACAGTCTGGTTATTGCAATAGGTAGCAATACAACTACCTTGAATTTTGATGACATTGTCTCAGCCTTGCTGTCGGAGAAAATGAGACGGAGAAATATGGAGGGTCAGAATGGAGATGCCTTATCTGTACGAGGAAGGTCCCAGAACAGAAACAAGAATAAGGTTTCGAGTGGGAGATCTAAATCTAGAGGGAGATCTAAATCTCCTGGAAAGTTTGTAAAGGTGTGCTGGAAATGCGGAAAGGAAGGACACTACAAAAGGGAATGCAGATCTAAAGCTCCTGAGAAAGGAAAGGGATCTGATGAAGCTCCTTCTGCAGAGGCAAAAACCACCTCAGATGAAGGTGGGGATGTGTATTTGGCTTCTTCTTCAAACACACATGTAGATCATGAGTCATGGTTGATTGACTCAGGTGCATCCTTTCACTTCACTCCCCATAGGGAGTGGTTCTGCGAGTATGAGAAATATGATGGTGGTGATGTCTTCCTAGGGGATGATAGAAGGGCCAGAATCATCGGACGTGGAAAGGTCAAGCTAAAGCTGCAAGGTGGAAGGATTAGAACACTTCCTGGTGTTCTGCATATTCCTGCATTGGCCAGAAATCTGATTTCTGTAAGCAAGATGGATGATGCAGGTGTAAAAACAGTGTTCGAGAAAGATGCCCGCAAGATGGTTCGGGGAGCACTGGTATTAATGCGGGGAGTTCGGACTGGAACTCTGTACAAGCTACAAGGTAGCACTGTTATTGATGGGTGTAACAGTTCTGTGGTTCCTGAAAGTGGGACTTGGCTTCACCAGAAGCAAGGAGGATCACTGTGTTTATTTTAAATTAATTGGTGACCGTGTTATTTATTTGGTCTTGTATGTGGATGATATGTTGTTGATTGGAAATGACAAAGAAATTATCTAAGATTTGAAGACCCAACTGTTCTCCAAATTCGACATGAAGGATCTTGGTGCTGCAAAATATATTTTGGGCATGGAAATTAAGAGAGATCTGGCAAAGAGGAAGCTCTGGTTAAACCAAAAGGAAGTATGCTCTAGACTATATTACGTAGGTTCAATATGATAGTAAACCAAGGCCAGTTCTCATTCCCGTAGGTGCAAAGTTGTTCGTCGAATGTGTTGTCCCAAGACACAAGAAGAAGAGGAGTATATGTCCCGTGTTCCATATGCAAGTGCAGTGGGTAGCCTCATGTATGCAATGGTCTGTACTAGACCAGACATTGCACATGCAGTGGGAGTATTGAGCAGGTTTATGTCAAACCCGGGGAAGGAGAATTGGACAGTAGTGAAGCGGGTTTTCAGATATTTACGGGCACTAGTGATTATGGCTTGTGCTACCAGGGAAGACCAGGATTGGAAAGAATGTTGGACATTTGTGGTTTTGTTGATGCAGACTGGGCTGGAGATCTGGACCAAAGAAGATCTACAAGTGGGTATGTGTTTAGCCTATTTGGAGGCGCAGTCAGTTGGATGAGTAAAAGACAATCTGTAGTGGCTCTTTCAACTACATAGGCAGAATACATAGCAGCCACTCATGCAAGCAAGGAAGCAGTTTGGTTGCAGAGATTGTGTTCAAGTATGGGGTTGGTACAACAAGCTATAAGGATAGACTGTGATAGCCAAAGTGCAATTTTCTTGGCTAAGAACCCCGCTTATCATTCAAAGACAAAGCACATTGATGTTCAATATCACTTTGTTAGAGATATGGTTGAGGCTAAAAGGGTGTTGCTGGTAAAGGTGGACACTTTGAAGAATGTTGCAGATGCATTGACGAAGTCTGTGAGCACTCAGAAGTTCTCTTGGTGTAGAGAAACAATGGGTGTTGAAGAATTGGGCAAATGACTAAGCTCTCTTGTGGCCCCCCGTGGAAAGAAAACAACAAGTGGGAGAATGTTGGGTATGTGTTATATTCTTTCCACGATTAGCCCCACACGCTGTATGTTGCGTCGGGCGTAGTCGGGGGGTCACGAGGGCGAAGCAGTCCCCACCGTTGGGGTCCGGGGCAGCGCCCGGCCCAAAATTGGTTTTTGTGTGGACCCACTCATAGGCGGATCCGCCCATGGTTTTGTGCATGGTTTTGCACATGGTTTTGGGGTTCGATGGTTTTCGGCCCCTGGTATTTTTGTAGATCCGGTCAAGGGAACTACGGTTATGTTCTAATCCGGGGTTAATGGATTGGGGTTTATGTATGCTCCGGCATGTATATATATGTGTTGTAACACTAAAAGGAATATAATGAAAAATCAAGCTGGTCGTCCCGATTTGGGATCCAGGGGAAAATCTCTATGTTTATCTGTTTTATGTTTTATGCTCTTGCTATTGTTTATTTTCTATTATAAGAATCTTGTGTAGATATTTCTGTTCAGGGTTAAAACCTACAAGTGGTATCGGAGCCATGCCTCGAATTTAGCGAAGCGGATGAATCCTCGAATGCCGAACAAAGGTGGTGGGCCCCGGTAATATCACGATGGGATCCGTGGATGAGCTCGGTTAGACAGGCGGTATGCTCCGGATTCTTCATGGACGTGTCCTGGTCCCAACACGGGGAAGAGGAGTTGACCTGGGATAGAGCAAGCTCTCGAGGCAGGTGGTGCTCCATGTAAGGCGTGTGCTTCCAACGCATTGGAGTAGAGAATCCTGGTTGGTAGAGAGTGGACGGATGGATAATCGTTTGAGGGGAGGCTCGATGGTCCTTTGTTCGAGGGGAGGATTGTTGGGTATACGACCAAAGTCCCACATTGACTAGAAGTGGGGAGGATCATGGGTATATAAGGATGGACAAATATCTCCATTGGTATGAGGCCTTTTGGGGTAAAGCCCATAAGCAAAGCCATGAGCGCTTAGGCCCAAAGTGGACAATATCATACCATTGTGGAGATATGTGGTGTCCAGAATCCTTACAATAAACTTGTATATTTCTAAGTCCAGGTCACCTAGAGGTAGGTTGTCTCTTTTTAATAGATGGTACACCATTGTTCATGCATATGTTGTATATCTATCAATGAATCATGGAGTTTCCATGAACATTAGATAAATTTTAAGGTTTAAAATGTGCCTCCTAAAGAATATTATAATATAATAAGTCAAATAATAAAATAAGCTTAGATTACATCAAGAAATTTTAAAGTGAAAAAAAGAAAACAATATTTTTTTCAACTCGTATTTTCAACTTATCTCCTTATAATTTTACTCAAATTTCCGAGTGGGAGAATCTCGTTGGATGAAAAATTTAATTCCTTATCTAAGGCATACCCATGTTGCATACTTTTGGTGATAGAACCTGCTACATGGAAATGAGAAATACATTAAAAAGCATTATTTCAATCATATTTTTTCATATATTTCTCATTTTTCCATGTGGAAGTCCATCGAAAGTATGAAACATTGGTACTCCTTGGATGAGGAGTTAAAATTATGCATCCAACAAGTTATCTCACTCTAAATTTAAAGTAAAATCATTGGGAGATAAGTTTGAAAAATTTAGTTTTTTTATTTCTTTTATCGTTTTTACTTTTTTTACTTCAAAAATGGTAGATGAAAGTACGATATGGTTGACATATAATATTAAATCCATAGGTTCTTATAGAGTTTATTTTGGTTGTACATTTTTTACTTTGAGGCCCATTTTAGACCTCAAAATTTCTCTAATGCTACGAAGACAGGAAGTGAGCTTCTAAGGTGGATCTTCATATGGGGTCTCAACCATGAGGGACTTTGTAGGCCTTTTAGATGACATATAAGTAATTTTCTTATAGAACCCATTAAAACAATAAAACCCATTATAAAGGATAACTCATAAATAATAAGTCAAGGAAATATGAGGTTTGGGGTTGAAGCTACTTTCCTTCATCTATAGGCTATTTTTTAAACCTAGATAGAGGTTCTAATGAGAGGGAATGAAAAACTAGTAAGAGTGTTCATGGGAAGGATTTTGAATGACACTTATGACTCATGGAATCAAAATCGTAACCATGATGGTTCCATGTTGCACCACAAAGATGCTTCCCTATGTTATAGAGGATGATGCTAGGAGTTTATGGGGAGACAAATTAATGTACACTTGTGCCCTAAGGAGAAGTGGCTAGTGTGTTAGTGATTGGAGACTAGGACCAAGCTTTAATATTATAGATAGATAATGGTATAAATATATTTCCTAGGGAAAAAAAAGACGTTGGTAATTGGGTGAGTTTCAGGAGAGAAATAATTAAAATCATAGTGGTAGAGAGTACGGGTTTTGGGATATTTGAAGGGTTTTAATGGATCAGAAAAATAGGCTAAGGGATCAAGAATGAGATCATCGGTTCTGTGGAAGAGCATCATGAGGGAAAAATCGAGCAAAAATTGGGTGATATTATCAAGTTGGAGATCGTGAGTGTCCTCGAGTGTTGAGAAAAATTTGTCGGGGTTCTATTTTAGGCTACAAAAAGGTGATTCAAATTCACTGGAGAGCTAGAAGAGAATCAATTATAGATGGGAATAAGAAATATGGTGTAACAATATGCTTGGAAATGATTATTATATTTCCTTAAGCGATGTAGAGAAAAGAGTAAAGGAGTATTGTTTGAGAGTAGAAAGATTTAAAAAATAGGAAATTTATTTCATAAAATAAATAAATAAGACAAAATGAAATTCTAAGTGGGAATAATTTGACCCATGCATAAGCTAATTTTTTTTATACCTACATTGAAAATGAGTAAGGATGTGTTTTTTTCCAATAGATGCTTTGATGTCACAATAGGAAGAAAGAACTAAAGCACTATGGGAAACAAGGGTGTTGTGGGTCCCTTTTAAACGTTTTTCTTAGACTTCGGTGTGAAAAAATAAGTAATAAATGTTATTTTAACACTAAAATTCCATTAATATTCATGTTTGTGATAAACTTAAGAAAGTCCGAGAACCAATTTAATATGGGTGAGGGAGGAAAAAGGGAGAGGTTTGTATCGCTTTCAGAGGCTAACCATCATCCGGAAGATACAATATTGACTATGACCCTCATACAAGTGACATAGTGTTGAGATAGTCATCATCAAGGAGATATAATGTTTACATTACCTTCATCAAGGAAACATAGCAGCGATATGGTAATGTTTGGAAGCGATATAGTGTTGAGGAAGGAAGTTTGAGAAGGGGAAAAAAAATCAATTTATTTTTGGAGAGTAATATTGTTGGATGAAGGGAATATGATAATGTTTTATCATTGAGATAGATCATCATTAGGGTGATACAATTCTTAAGAAAGTAAGCTTGAGAAAATAAAATTCTATATTAAGTCACCTTTTAGTGTTGTTTAATTGGATAAGTGAAGAGTGTGAGTGTTGTATTTTTTGGGTTAGTCATCATCGAGGTGATACATTTATTGAAAATTAAATTTACAAGACAAAAAACTATGTTAAATCTTTTCAATGATTGTCATCATATCGCTAGGTTGAGAAACTTTTTAAGGTATTATATCACTAGGATAACCATATTCCCTATGTTGTATACTTGGATTTGGGTTAACATCCTAGCCCTATATTTTTAGGGTTGAGTAACTTCCAAATTCTTTCTTAAAAAATCATCTTGAGTCTTGTCAGAAATCCACGAGGTGAGTGAATTTAGCTAAAAAGGTGAAAATCAAGACTAATAGGGCTATGATAAAGCCATTTAGTATGTGAGGCCATTTTTTTCTCTAGGGAAGATGTGACACTTAAAAGGGAATGAGGGGGTTGTTGTATTTCCTACAATAATTGGCAATGAATTAGTAGAACCTTTGAATCTTTTAGTGCTTCCTAGGAATAATTTACAAATAACCTATAATAAGAAGTTCCAATAAAGTGTGTTGTGTTAGTCATCGGTATTTTTCACTTGTTGGTGATGACTAGCTTTATGTGACCAAGTTTTCTGGTGATCTAAAAATTTGTAAAATTTGCCGGTTTGGAAAAAACACCCATAAACGTTTTTTAGCCTTCTGCAATTTTTAGTCCACCCATGGCAGATGAAATCTAAGTATCAAATCCTATATAAGCCTCGGCCATACTAGTTTTTCCAAAGTCGACTCAGAGAAATAATCCAATCTTGTCCAAAAAGTCTCCCCTAAGTTAGGTAGTGGCGCTTTTGAGGCATTTATCCCTTCGACAAACCACTCTAAAAAAAGAAAAAAAAATCTACCTAATATAGACCAATCATAACGGACCTTCCCCCGTGCCGCAAATAAAGTTGGTTACAACCCTAGGTCGCACCACTAATACACCCTCAAGTCTCATCATTTCATTTCCATAAGTCAAAGGCGATTCTGGGTGCTTTTTTTACGGTTTTTTTAATGGATCTTTCAAGGACGAGGAGGCATACCGACATCTCGGAAGACAATATTTGGCTCCACATGAGAAGACATTGCTTCTCGATGTGATCTTGAGCTGCAGGATCGAGCCACGAAGCGAGAAAGTTTTCATCAAAGCTCTTGCGATCATATTCAAAGCTTTGAAAGGATAGTAAAAGGAAAAAAACAACGTCAAGGAAATTTGATGATATGACATGACTAAAAAACCTCCTTCATCTATAAGCAAGAGGGTTTGAAAGGCGAAGAACCTCCTTCATTTCATCAGTAGAGGGTTACGAGCACCTCCTTCATTTTATAAAGCGAGAGGGAAAATAGATAAAAATCGTTTTTTTTCAAGCTTTTCCGTAGCCCTTAAGGACCAACTTTGGTTACGGTGAGACAACAACTAGGTTTTACGAAGTAAAATGATGATTAAAGACATAAGGTAATTTGAGCTCGAGTTTTCCCCGGAGAGAGTAGTACAATGTGAGACACATAGGTTCATAAATGTGCAAAAATATCATGACATGTTTTTCAAGTTACGGAACTCACTAAAAAGAAAAATATGCATACCCATCTTTGTCACAAAAGGAAGGCAATTTCCTTATGAAAATGAGGTCAAAATCACTTTCTGTTTGTTACATTTTGAATAGAGGAAAAGCTTTTAGAATAAAATGCCACTTCTTTATAGAAAAAAAGGACGATGAAGCTCGAGTGAATACAACTAGGTCTCACCCACGGTCGAAGAAAGGCATCATTTGGAGAATGCATCTACGGTCACGGGTGGATTTGATCCACTTTTCCCTCTAATAAAACATATATAAGTATATGGAGCGAGAAAATGCAAAATCAAGTTTTGAAGAGATAGGTCATCTCCTTACAAATGGAAAAAGATGCTCTATCCAATCATTGGTATATTATTAAGTGAATCTTTCATGTTGAAAATATCACTAAAGGTCGGCGGTGGCGAGAGGTCACTTTTCAAATGTGTAAACACGATGATGAGATTTTGACCTCTTGAATATTTCTTATAAGTGAATAGGTTAAGTCCTATTAAACTTTGTTAAAAAAGCATGCACATCCTTTTGCCAACATTATTCAAAAGATGGGCCCCTCTCAACGGAGTTAAGATCATTTTGGGTTTCAAAAACAAACCAAAGCATTGATTCAAAGAAGAAAAACTTTCAAAAAACCCTCACAAGTCAAAGTCAAGAGATTTTTTTGTTTATTCGCTTTCAAAAGAACAAAGGGACCATTGCAAGCCTTTGTCAAAAATTCTCCAAACGCAAAGCAATACCCTTATTCTTGTCACAAAATGAGGAAGAAGTTGTGAGTGAAAAAAACGAGTTTTATGGGCTTAAAGTTTGCGCGGCGTGCACTGTACACTGCGCGGGTTTGCATTCGGGCGCACATTTTCCACGGGAATACAAGGCCGCATGGCGCACCTATAGGCGTTGGTCCCGTCATGCGACGGAGGTGACCCGACGACATGTATTACTTTTTCTTTCAAAGTGGCTCCAACTCCCAAGCAAAGATTTCCATCGTGTTTCAAGGTATTTTTGTCTTGCCCCCCCCTTAAATTCAAATTGCTGAGACGAGTGTTTGAGGCGACTAAAGGCCATGGTGTAAGTCAAGTTTTTTTTAAGTGAATGTTTTGAAGAAAGTTATAGTTGGTTGAGAGTGAAGGGTTGATTCTAGCTTCAAAGAGCCTATACACTGCGCTCGAACAATGCATCAACATACACTGCAGGGTCCAAATATACACGGTAGTGAAGGCTCATAAAAAAAGTGTGAAAGTAACCCTACTAGGATAAAACAAAGCGAACCTTTGTCGACATTTGTAAGGAGAAAAAACAATGCTTAAGAAGGTTTAGAGAGTTTTGTTTAAGATCACAGATAAGTTGTGGTTATGTTTTCTAGAGGTGAAAGCAGTGAGAATGGTGAGTTTTTATTGATGTAAAAAAACCCATTGGTTGCCCTCAAAACAAGGGTAAAATATTAAGGCACTATTTTAAAAGCGGGAAAATCGGTGTTTGAAAAGATACAGAAACGTGTGGTCCCTAATTTCAACCACGGTAATCATCCATATATTACTTGGTCATTGTTCAAAAGATTTTTTCCCTCGGTGTGGTGAAGAGCAAAATCAAGGCTGCCTTTTTGACCATAAGCATGATTTTAGTATATGAACTTGTAAAATGTCATTTGGAGGTATTGAAAAAAAGCTGTGGGTGAGGAGTGGTGAATACAAAGAGGCGAGTATCTTGATTCGAGAGAGGTTTTTGCCTACTACAAAGGGTTTGTTTTGTTGTCCTCAAAACACCAAAACCCTGTGACCTTGTCTAAACACATAAAATCACTTTTATTTGTGTGTATACATTTTAATTGTATGTTTTCTTATTATTAAATTTACTTGTTGGGCTGGCATACTAAGGAGAAAGGTAGTGTTTTGGGAGGAGCGAGGGGGCCTAATACCAAAGAAAACATGTTGCATAGCTTTGAGAAAAATTTACATTGATCAAAACGAGTGATTTAGAAGGAACACAAAGTTGGTGTTGGAGGGATTATTTCCAATGATAATTTGAATCGGTTTTCCTTAGTAAGCAAGTAAAAGAGTATCGAAAAAAGAACATTTCCTCCAATGAAGAGCAAAGTGATGGGCGGTGAGGGCGGTGATGAAAAGGAACATTATGGCAGCCAATACAACAAATAAGCATGAGGGTGATGAAGCACAAAACGGTGAAGGGGAAAGAGCACGATGGTCATGAGAAAAGCGATGACAGAGACGACAGCAGCTCTCAAGCAAGCAATGATAAGGGAAAGCAAAATAAAAAGACATGGATCATGGGAGGGAATTATCCAAAAGCATGTGATAGATGCCTCTCCTAGGCAAGGGGCCATGACTTCTTCACCAAAGCTAGAATGCCAAACAACAAAGAAAGAAAAGCGAGAAAAAGCTCAAAAGCGCCCAAGAGGGCGCTAGGATGAGAAAAAACGGAGAAAGACACATCTAGGCTTGGAATTTTGGCCCAAGCTTATAGAAATGTTTCTAAAAAGGCCTTGAGGAGTCTTGCTCACCAATTTTGGGCAAATTTTGACATTATTTTGGTTTTTTGTCATTTTTGGGTTTTTGGCCAAAACTCATGGGCCTCGCCATTTCAGTTTGGGGCATCATCAAAGGATGAGAATGGTATCATTGGATGCCATAATTTTATGATCACATACTCAGCGATTTTCAGGACATTTGAAGATCATTTTCTCCCCCAAAATGGCGAAAAATGCTCACTTTTTCTACACTCTGCCCGGTTTATCAGCAAGGCTTATTTTTTTTCTTTTTACACACAGGCCTATTTTTGGAGGACTTCCAGTGGTTAGTTGGGAGCAAACTAAACTTTTTAAGAAAGTAGACACTCATAGCTTTCCAACGAGCCATCATGAGCCTCATTTCAACATCAGGAAGGCTTCCAAAAGTTGTCGGCAAGTTAGGGGACCTTTTGCTAATGTATTTTTTGAGTATTTTTGTAAAAATTGAACCTTTCAAAACTGCTTTTTCCTCATGTGCGTTTAGCTATTTTTGCACATGAGAAGTTATGAAAAGTCAATTTATTTCCCTCTTTTAGCATTTTTTATATATTTTATGAGATATTTTGTGCCTTGGGCTTTGCAAAGCCTCAAGGACAAAATAAGATATTTTGGATAGGCCAATGAGATTGCAAGTTGAACTAAGAGGTTTTCCTCACTTTGGCATATATATTCCAAAGGATTTCACTGTAAACAAGGATGAACTTGATGAATAGAAGCAATATATGGTCATATAAGCTTTGGAATAAATACTTGTCTCATGCTTTTGGATAGTCTCTTGGATGTTCTTGGATGATGAAAGATGATTGTTGTTGGATTCCATGACTTGGTAGAATGGTATAGTGTCTCTCTCCTTTTTTTTTTCTAGTTTCCATTCATAAATCCATGTTCTTGCTTGCTATAGGATAGTAGAGAACAAATTTGAGACATTCCCTTGGAGGCACCTCAAATTTCTTGTTTCTTCATAGCTTCCATGTTTTCTTCATTCTTAGTCACATTAAAGAATTCTTGATTGCTCTTTAATAACTTAAGGATATTGTTGCTTGTTTCATTCATGGTTTTATGCATGCTAAGTATGATTTACGGTATGCCCTGCTTACTCATGGCTAGCCATAGCTCCATCTATGAAACTTCTCTTTGACTGATTAGATTGTCATTTGTTGAACCAAGGAGGTCTTGTTCTGATCTTGCCCTTTGCCTAAGACTATGCAATCTTGTTTTCAAAGTGCCCAATAGATTGAAGTACTATGTTTGGGCGTTCCGACATAGTGATTTGAGTTTTTTTTTCTGTGTTAAATGTATTTCCCCAAAGTCTGATAGCCATTTCCTAAAGTTAGAGAGTTATATATCTCTATGCATGGCTTGAATGTTTATTTCTATGCATTGATTAGCTTAAAGTTACATTTCTCATGATTAATGGTTTGCCCTACCATGTTTATGTCAGCTATTAAACTATTTGTGCTTGAAATCCTTTGTTATTCACAAACTTGATGTCCATCTTACTCCATTTTTCCCAAAGATCCATTTTACCTCGAATCAAATCGACCCTTCAACAACCTTGTATCACCATCTGATAGCTTTCTTGACCTCTTCGACCCCATAGCCCAGTTGATCTGACATCTTTTTACCTATCTTATATCTTTGATTAGTTTCATCCCTCACAACCTAAAAACCAAAACCAAAAAACCTACTTCATAACTAGCCTAAAATAAGAACACAATAAGAAAACACACATATATCCCTTACACAAATAGAGAGAGCCCTCTCTGAGTCTAGGAAGGCTAGGTCCTCGGGCTCCAAAGATTGGTTTGACATTACACTCGTCATTTGGCTTGCCAATCAGCCAAATCACAGACCCTAACATAATGGCGATCACTCTTATGGGACTTTGAGTCAAAAACATCCCAGGTATCCCTTAGGAACTCTCAAAATCCTACCAAACTTAGAAGAGTAGAATTTGGTTGTCTCACCATCCTAGCAAAAAATGGTGACTCAGCTTGTAGGACACTCTTGCAAACCTTAGACTACATAAAAACTCAGAAAACCCCAAAAAACTTCCTTAGATTGGTTTTTGACAGTATTGGTGGTGGACCATACACATATACCTCAAAATAACTAAAAATCCACCTGGCGACTCCACTAGCCTCCAGTAGGCCTTACTACTTTACTAAACTCTTGGCTACTATCCGATTGAGCCACCTCATCGCCACCCTAACATAATGGCAATCACGGTGGGACTCTGAGTGATAAACAAACTTAGTTTCCCTAAATCTTTAGAGACCTTTGAGAATACTATCCGGCTGGCTTATCCCACTGCTCACTAACATAATGGCGATCACGGTGGGACTTTGGGTCAAAACATCCTAGGTATCCCTTAGGAACTCTCAAAATCTCAGTAAAACTTAGAAGAGTAGAATCTGGTTGTTTCACCATCCTAGTAAAATGATGACTCAGCTGTAGGACACTCTTCCAAACCTTAGGCTGCACATTAAAACTCAGAAAAACCCCAAAACATTCCCATATTGGTTTTCCCTAGTTACTGGTGGTGGACCATAGCTACATCTTTACAAAAAAAACCAAGTTCCACCTGGCAACTCCACTAGCCTCCAGTAGGCCTAAAAACTCTATAAAAAACCAAAAATTCATAAACCACACCTTTCTTCTAACTCATCCTTCCAAAAATTTAAACTTAGGGTGGAAACTCTGTAATCAGTGACAAGCTAAGTATAACTTAGTGATTCAGAAAACCTCACCTGAACATAGGATATAAGTAGAAACCTTCTTGCCAACAGAACCATTAGCTTGTCCATACAGCCTAGAAAACTGTTGAAACCAAGTGAATCACTCTTCTTTGCAAGTTTCCATCTCAAAGTTGCTATAAAAATTTTTCGAAAGCATCTTGGATAGTGTTGGTGGTGGACCATAGTTCTCATAGAAATCCACCTGGTGACTCCACTAGTTCATCCTTTTATTTTTTGACCATCCTTCACATTAGTAAAATTTTAGAAAGGCCATCCATCCAAAACATTCACAAACACCATCCTCTCTAAGCTCTAGACCCGAAATCTGGCTTCACGAAGAATCAACACCAGAGCTCATCCAAACCCAAATCCCCCTATCATAGTAGACGACCCAGAGAAGATTCTGTGGCAAGCTTCCAAAACTGGCAATCTAGCTACCGATAGGTCCATCCGTAAAGCAAGATCGGTACCTGAACATCTCACTACCTTGCAGGATTTCCCCTTTGACTTAAAATCAACAAAAACCCTTTTTAGAAGCAAGTCACAAAGTAAGATAGACTTTGACGATCTTGAGCCAATAGATCTGCCACAGAGTCCTAGTAGAGAAGTCTCACCTGCCACCCCTCCCGACTTTCAGCTTCTCCATCACTTTGGCTCCTACCATCCCAGATCTGCTCAAAATCAGATCACTAGCCCAAGTACATCCGCCACACCTATCCAAACCACTATTGTTCAAACCACCTCAGCTCATCCCACAAACCCTCATTTTTCACAACGCCCATTAGCTCCCGTCATGGCAGCCTGGTACGCACCCTTGGTGTTGCCACAACCTTTGGCTCCCTTACAAAATGACTATCAAGCCAAAATCCCAAAATTTATTGGAGATGAGACTACCACAGCTCAACAGCATGTAGATAGGATTAGCGATGCCTTTGAATACATGGAAATAGAAGACGAGACCATCAGAATGAGGATGTTCGCCCAAAGCCTGGGCGGAGAACCCAAAAAATGGTTTAAGAGCTTAACTCCAAACAACATCCACAATCTCCCAGAACTCTACCAAACCTTCATTAACAAGTGGGAAATCTGAAATAACCCCATTCAAATCCTGTCAGAGTATAACAATCTAAAATAGGAAAATGGGGAAAGTGTCCAGGGATACTGCACTAGGTTCAACAGTGTGTATAACACCCTCCCACCTCACTTCAAACCCCCACTTGGCTCAGCCTTGGAAAAGTTCCCCGAGGGCTTTGACCTAGACATGAATTATCAACTAAGAGACAAGGACCCCCTTACCTTAGAGGAAATGAAAAAAGTAGCCATAAGGGCAGAAGCCAACTTAGCAGAAAAAAGAGCTAGGACTAGATCGGAAAGTAAAGTCACATACCGGGATGAGGTCTCCACTTCAGCCCCTTCCTTAGATCCTAGAATAGATGACTTGGTTAGGTCCATGGCCAAAATGTGGGAAAATATATGTCAAAAGACCCCTCTTAGGGACAACCAGCCAAACCCTCCAAACAGAAACTAGAACCAAAATTTTATGAGGGAACAGCCTCAAAACAAACCAAGGGAAAATGACCAACAAATTAGGCCACCATTTAATGAAAATTATGTGGAAGAAGATGATAGGGATACAGAACCCATTGATGAAAATCATTTGAACCTCATAGGGTCTGATTATCAGAGTGAGGTGTACCTCACAGAAGAAGAACAATCATTCTTCTCTTCGAATCAGGATGAAACCAACTATGAAGATCCAGAGGATCCTGCCATATATTTTTAGAATGCCATAGTAGAAGCTCACAGGAAATATGACCTTAGAAGCAGAAAAAATCAAGACAACTCCAAGAAAGGTAGCTCGGACACTGCTAAAATCCCTGATACTATCCATAAGAAAGCATTGTACAACAAAAAAATCATGGTCGGGAAAAATGACCAAAACAAAGATAGAGTTACCCAAACTAGTCCTGACTCAAATGCTCCTAGTACTTCCACAAAGATTCTCGAGGTGGCTGTGGCAAACAAAATCCTGAAACAGAGCCAGCAAACTCAAAACATAGAGAAGGTCATTGCTGAAAAAGCTGAAAAAAACATGTCTAAACTTCAGATACCTTTTAGTTTTGAGGGCGAAATCGCCAAAATAAATATCACCATGCCTCTTACCAAGCTCATCGCCCAAGGCTCTTATAAATCCCAAGTGTTAAAGGTCTTGAATCTAGGGAATGATGTAAACACCCTTAATCTAGCTAAGGACACTCCTGAAGTGTTGTTTGGTCCAAAAATAGAAGGGAAATTCCAAGAGGAAACCACTCATCCCTTTTACATCAGTCTAAATATCCATGAACAAATCCTTCACAATGCCATGCTAGATTCTGGTGCCTCGCATAATCTTATGCCGAAGGTTGTAATGGAAAAATTAGGCCTAGAAATCACAAGACCATACAAAGACTTATAATCTTTTCATTCTAGTAGAGTCAAATGTCTAGGTTTAATCAAGGATCTGTGTTTTAGTTTGGCCCAAATACTCGCAAAACATCTGATTATGGATATAGTGGTAGCAGACATTCCTCCCAAGTACGGAATGCTTCTATCCAGATCTTGGGGAGCCAAGCTCCAAGGAAATATTCAACTTGATATGTCCTACGCCACTATTCTTGTGTTTGACCAAACAAGAATACTCTATCGAGAGTCACACATGAAATACATGATCAGTAGCCAAGAGAGGCCAGATAACATCCCAATGTATTCCTTGCATTCCGAATTGAACTCTTTTATTCTGCACACTGATGAGGACATTGAAGAAAATTCAGAAGAAATTGAAACAAACTTAGACCCACCACATCAGTTGTCCCTAGTTCTCTATGATGAACTAGACACTCAAAACTACCATGATCATGAACAACTATGTCTTGAGGAAAGTATGTATGTTCCTTTTGAAATAGAAATAGAGCAAGAAGCACAAACCATTATGTACTATCAAACGAATTTCTCGAACCTTAGTCAAACATCAGCAGTAACATCAAGAAACTTTTTCAGAATAGAGGCATTAGAAGACTTACATATCACAAACCTTTTCGGAACTCAAGAATAGGGAAGCTTAATGTTTTTACCATACCTCAAGGATTTACCATCACATAACTCTTCCACTGCAAGTGAAACCTTGACTGTAGCCATAAAAGCTCAAAATCTAGAAAAAATGCTTGATAAACTTCTTATGAGAGAACATGATAACTGCAGTCCAAGTATACCTGAGTTACTTGAACCGGCTAATATCCTGTCATTCCATCAAAGACTTAGAACTGCTAGAATTAGCAATCTCATGCAGAATACTACTTCATGCAGAGAAAACAATGAGAAACACTATGCCACTACCATCACTCCAAGAAACAACTTCGACAAAAGAAAATACGAAAATATGAACCAATCAGTAATAATCAAAGATAAAGTAGCTGGTCATAGGATCTGTTTTGATTTTAGAAACACTAATACACATCCTTGTAACAGAAATTTTTTCCTTCCTACCCAAGACCATGATATACCTTAGTCTCCTACACCAATAGGTTTCATCTTTCATGATTGTCTTGATTGAACTATGGAATATGTTCAAACCTTCTTTCTTGAGCAAAGGTGTTCCATATTATTGAAAAACCAAAAAATCAAAAAATTCAAAAAATGTAAAGAGGGTATACCCTAAAAGAAAATCAAAGGGTAAGAAAAATAAATTGGTCAAGAAAATGAAAGAAATGAACCCCAAGCAAAAAATAGACCAAGGAAAGTGTGCAAATCCAAATGCCACTACTATTTCATTTTTGTAATAAAGCAATTGTGTGCAGCTTGTCAAACCTTTGCCACAATTCATGAATAAGTCAAATTGTTTAAACTTGGCTTACTCATATTTCAATTTCATGTTGTAGATTAGAGAATAAATATCTGTCCAAACAGTTTAATCTTGGCAGATAAGTAGATAGGTAGAGTTAATAAGAGGTGCTCAACAGTTTAATCTGAGCCCTTGGATGTAACAAGGGTAGAATTAGATAGATTTGCCTTGTAAAAAGAAAAGATTGAAAAGGGTTTGCAAGTCTAAATGCACCCTAATAAAGAAGAGAAAATGGTAGTGTTAAGTAGATAGGGTAGGTAGATGGTGCTGCAAAGTGTTATCTGATGAATGATGCTGCTACATGTTTTTGATCCTTTACTTTCATCACAAGCACTAAAGCAGGAAATACACTGGAAAATCACAGCAAGCAAAGTAAAACTCATTAACCTCCCTCATCACTTTCCCCTCAAAAGTTTTACTAATTTCCCCCAAAGTACTAAGGTATTTGGAGATCAAAGGGGCTCAAGGCATTTCCTTGACTTCTGGAGGGACCGGACCCTCGGCCTAATGATCAAAAAGACCTAAGTACTTGAGATAATTCATCATTATAATCATCCATCTTTAACCTTATCCTAAGTAAGATCCTATTTTACTTAGGAAACTCATGCATAATTCCATAAAAAACCCTCAAGATAACTTGCTATTCTAAGTTTAAGTGTTGAAGATCAGACATTGCAATTTACTTCAAAAGTGATCACTTTCTTAGTTGTGCAAAAATGTTTTGAGTTTCCCTACCCCTTTGTCATATTAATGTTTAACTTTATTTATTAAATCCCTAGTCAAAAACCCTGTCCTAAGTATATAACTCCTTGTTTATAGATAACCCAAAAAACCCCTTTATAATAAAGTTTAACCAAAGTATTTTATATCCCCGCGCATTTAAAATAATAACCCACTATACGCCCTTTGGTTAAAATTATCATTATATTATAATCCCGCCCTTATGGTAATTAAATAATATTTGTTTGTTACCATATAAATAAAATATATATACAAAACTTTAAACATGCGATATGTATGTTTAAATACAAAAATATGAATAAAACTTCGGAAAATTTCATGCCACCATGGTTTGTCCACATGGCATTCCACCCCGCCGCAACCCCTTTCATTACGCACACGGGATTAATTAGTCATCAGGACTAATTAATAACCTTTTCCACCTATTAAATATCTCCCGGGGTGATTAAATTAAACGTTAAACTGTTTTAAAGCCCGACGGGCCCACACCTGAAACCTTCGCTTGTTCCCCCATCTCTCCAACCGTCGGATCAACCCTCCGTAGATCAACGGCCAGTGATCACCCCGCTGCCCATCCCTTGTCAGCATTTTAACCAGCGGGGGATGGGTGGTTTTTGAATAGTCACCCGTCCACGTGGCGATCGTTCTGTGGAATCGCTGCCCTCCTGATTTAAACCACCCTCGACCAAAAGCGGTGCGGGGTTACCACTTACCGCTTACCGCTTACCACCCGACCTTGCAGACGTCAGCCCGTACGCTGATGACGTCACACCTCGAAAAAATAAAAAACCTTTTAACTTGTGAATAAAGCCATTTTTCCGTGTTTTTCTGTTATTTTCGTTATTTGAAAACGACAGTGCTCCCTGCTGCGATTTTCGAATTTCCACTGTAATTGACCGATTTCCTCCAAGATTCCGCTGCGCCCGTGTTCAAGTACAGTCCCGCCATCACTTGTTACCTGTTAAGGAACCAGCTTCCTTCAAAAAACAGGTATTTATCCTTTTCCGCCCCGACTGCGAGTAAAACTCAGTTCTCTGTGTTTTTCGCTGAAATACTGTTTAAAAATCATTACTGAGTTTTCCCCAGAGGTTTTAAAACTGTGAATTGTTCCCCCGAACCTGCAATTGTGCCAATTTCCCTCATTAAAACTGAAAACACGACATTTCTGTGAAGAAAACCCAGAAACTGCCATTTTGAACACACAATAACCAAAATGGGAGTTCCTGTAGCCTTGAATGATGCTCCATTTTGAACCTGGTTAAAACCTCACTCCCTTGTCCATTGGGGAATTGCTTGAAAAATCTACTCAGTTGTCCCCTGAAGAGGTGACCAGAAGATTACATCCTTGGATAAACGGTCTTAATACTAGTTATAAGACTTGTTTACTCCAATATTGTTATCAAATCTATTCAAACAGAGGTTAGAAAGCATAACAGCTAAAGAGTATCAGTGGTTAAAGTGTATCAGGTAAAAGTCAGTGAAAGTTAAAATGAAGTTACAGAGCAGTCAAAGGTAAACAGTAAAAGTAAATACAGAAGGCAGTAAAATGGTAAAAAGAGATGAGAATAATTTCACCAATAGGGAGGTTTGTCTAAAGTGAAAGTAAAACAGTCAAAAAAGCAAGAAAGTAAAAAGATGGAAAAACATAACAAGAAGGAACATTTTTGCAGAAATTGCATATTTTAGTCATAGTTTTGCAGAAACTATTGTGATCAATCCAAGATGAATTTTACAAAAATGAAGGAGGTTTATGTTTTTAAGAGGGCCATATACAAAAACCTCTCTCACTTTTCTAACAGCCATTATGGTTTTGGAAATATTAAACAATGTTGGAAAGCACTTTTTGCAGAAAATTCCAGTTTAAGTCATCATTTTGCAGAGAGGATTGTGGCCAATCCAAAATACTTCATACAAAACTGAAGGAGGTTTTTGTTCCTAAGAGACTCATCTACAAAAACCTATCTCAGTTTTTTCACAGTGGTTTTATAATGAGAGATACATGTGCATCTTTACAGGCCATTTTTCAGACTCTGTAAAACTCTGTTTTACACATATTTTTTACAAAGACTATTATGCATAGCTGGAGAGGAATTTTGGGAAAATGAAAGAGGTTTATCTCACCAACATATTTATCTACAATAACCTCTTTCACTTTTTACATATATATTACGGATTGAGAAATAAAAAGATATCATTGGACCCCAAGTTTGCAGAATTGTTGGAGCAGATTGCACAAAGAAAGGAAGCAGTTAGTGACTTGGATGCCTCATCATCAACTAAGAGTTGGATCAAATTCAAATTCTTCTCTTTGTCATCACCTATCCATACAAAATAGTGCCAAATAGATGCATTATTTTGAGTGTCCTTTAATTAAGTTCTATTTATGTAAATAGTTGGAGAGATTTGTGAACCAATTTTGATATTTGTTTCAAGATATTTTAGTTTAGAATTTGTATAAATACTCCACTCTTGGAAGCATTTGGGGTGGATTCTATTACTTTTCTGTAACATTGAGATTTTCGGAATAAAATCATTTTGGAGAAGTTTATTCGTGGCTTACTGGATGACGATTTGAAGCTTCAGGACTTTTTGCAGGATTCATGTGTTGGACTGCAGTTCAATAAGTCTTTCTACTCTTTGTCTTAAATTTTATATCAGTTTATAATATCATTATGTCCATTTCGGAATAATTTACATAAATGATTGAATCAGAATTTACTTAATTGTACTCTGATTTCAGATGTGATTGTTCTTAATGTTTTCCTCTAAATTGGTTATAAGCATGAATTCTTAAATGCTCTTGCTTTGCTAATTTAAACATTGTTGATTATTATAATAAAGAATTCTTCATTGCTCTTTGTTTGTAGTCATCTCATTTATTTCTTTGAACATGGTGAAAGATTCTTAGCTGCCTTTCATCCCTTCAAGATCATCCCATCCACTTTAAATTTTAAGGATTGTTCTCTGTCTAGCTATCTTGCCCTGTAATACCATCTTGTGTTTAGAATAGAAATCCAGTAAAGCCATCCTTTTGACTCCATAGCCCAATGGACTGAAAACCTTCAACCTTGCCCTTAGTTTGTGGATTCCACCATTTTCCAAAACAAACTCTTGGATCTATAACTAGCCTAAAACCTTCTAAGAACAAAGATAAATTATAAAGAGAGAGCCCTCTCTGGATGCAGATTGGCTAGATTCTGCATCTAAAGGTTGGTTTGTGGTTACCTCGGGTATACTTTCCTCTTCCACAACTTCAAGGAACTCCAGTGATAAATATACCGATGATAAGTGCTTTTAATCATATGCCTTTGCAAGATGATGTTTCAGGTTATAGCCAAATGATTCCCTTGCAAAGTAGACAGCTCAAAGATTTTTTCCAGTATGCTGGAAGTAGTTCCAGTTTCAGACTCAGAATTGAAAAACCACCGGATACAAAAAATATGCTCCTAAAATCCATGTTTCCAGTCCTAAATTTCTACATGTTGGCATGCCTTGATGATGTCATTATATACTTCAAGAATGACAAAGAATATATGCATTACTTGAAAAAGATGTACAGTAAAGGAAGGAGTGGAAATCAGAGATATCAAGAGGTATAGCGGGAAGATACGGGTTTGTTTAGAGATTCTTGCATGAATCCTTATGGCATGCTTGAAAGAGAAAATTTTCTAAATTTCTCTTTTCAAGAGCTGAGTGGACCAAGAGTGGTAGGAGATCCTTATGAGGATAAGATGCTTAAGTTTCGCCATTTCCAAGATTTCTGAGTTTAAAAAATTTTCAATCATTGTATATACCATTGTTTGAAAAATAGATAAAAAGCAGAAAAGTCAAAAACAAGAGAAAAATAGAAAAGAGGGCGGTTTGAAAAATAGAAAGAAGGCCCCATGTTCAAAAAAATAGTCATTCAGAAAGTGCACAAGTCTAAATGCCGCTACTAGTGCTCAAATGTCTTGTTCAGTTATCTAGCCTAATCATAGCTAAACATGTGTTAAATTTATTTACTGATAAGTTAGTGAGTGGAAAAGATGGTCAACATTGTGTAAGCTTGACTTATCAAAGAGAGTAGATTAGGGAAAGATACTGGTTCCACATGCTCAAAACAGAACCAAAGAGGGAAGCGGGGATGAAAAAAAAATTGTGCATCCTAGCCCCGTTTTTTCTAGTTTCCATTTTATGAAAAATAATATTTGTGTGCAGCTTGTCCTTCATGCCGCAAGTACATGACAAATCAGACTGTCTAAGCCTGATTTGATCATTTTAAATTTCATGTTTTATATTAGAGAACAAAATCATGTCAAACAACTTAACCTTGACAGTTGATCTAGCATAAGTAGAGTAATGAAGGAGTTCATCAGCTTAATCTGAACTCCTGGCAGATATAAGTGTAGAACTAGATAGGTTCATTTTTCAAAAAAAATATATATTGTCAAAAGGGTTTCTAGTCCAAATGCACCCAAAGGAAGAAAAAAATGTTAGGAAAGATAGTGGGGTAGGTAGAAATATCATTGATGCTAATCATGCTGTCATTTTTCAGAAGTAGCATCAAGGAAGAATGAAATTTTGCGCCAATGGATAAGGCACTGGTCTTCATAAGCAAAAGATATGAAATTCTGGACACCTCCTGAAAAGGAGCTGCCCTCCCCAAATGGAGCCACTGTTAGTCATCAGTATTTTTCACTTGTTGGTGATGACTAGTTATAATAGCCAAGTTTTCTAGCAGCTGATCTAAAAATTTGTTAAATTTTCCAGCTGGAAAACACCCATAAACATTTTTTTCCCTCCTACCTTTTAAATCCGCCCATGACGAGATGAAACCTCATTATCAAGCCCTATCTAGCCTCAGCCATACTAGCTTGCCCATTAGCTCCAAAGAAACAATCCAAATCTGTCCAAAGAAGTTTCCCCTAAGTTAGGTAGTGGCACTTTAGGCATTTCTCCCTTGGAAAACTACCCTAAAGCCAAAGAACCTCTATCTGCTACAGCCCAGTCATAACATACCTTCCCATTCTACAAATAAAGTTGGTTACACGCTTAAGTCGCGCCACTAACAAACCCTGAATTCTCGGCAATGCACATGCCCTAGGTCAAAACTGATATTAGGTGGTTTTATAGTGTTTCAATGGATCTTTCAAAGAGTAGAAGTGTACCAGAATCCCAAAAGATAGTATTTGGCTCCACATGAGAAGACAGCTGCTTCTCATGTGATTTTGAGCCTGGAATGCAGCTATAGGGCAAAGATTTGTTTCATTAAGCTCCCACGATCACAGTCAAAGCATGAAAAGATAGTGAAAGGAAAAATAACACTGTTAAAAGCCGATGAAATGGCATGACTGAAAAACCTCCTTCATCTATAAGCAGAGGGATTGAAGACTGAAAAACCTCCTTCATCTACAAGCAGAGGGTTTTTGAGGACTGAGAGAACCTCCTTCATTTTATAAGTAGAGGGTTGAAGACTGAGAGCGCTTCTTTCATCTATAAGTAGAGGGCCAAGGATAAAGTTGGATTTTTAGAATTACAATGATTGTAAGGAAAATATTTTGGGTACGGAGAGACAACAACTAAGGGTTTCTGAATAAAAATGATGTTAAAGGCAGAGGCAAAGCAGTGGTGCTTTTAAAATATTGTTTGCATAAGCTCCATTGTTATTGAGTTACAATGTGAAGCTAATGGGCTGATCATCAATGAAGAAATATTATTAAGCAGATGGCCAAAAGAGTCAAACAGTTGGGCTCAAACTAACTTCTGCCATCATGTATAAGGGAAACCACTATCAGTATGTTCATCAAACATTCTTCATTTGGTTGAGACAGAGGTTGAAAGGAAACCAGGCATTTGTCAAAGTAGGCCTCCTTCATCTATAAGCAGAGGGCCAGAGCAGTGATTGATTTTAGGATTTTCACTGACTGAGAGACAAATTGTAAGAACGGTAGGAGACAGTTGAAGGCTTCTGAACATAGCAATGATGTCAAAAACAAAGGGAAAGCATGAGTACTATAAATATCAAAGAAGCTGAATTATCTCCTATCATAGATTTCTTTCAAAGACAGTCTGGAGCCAAAAAATGTACAAACCTTGCTGAGGGGTGTAATTTCCTTAAAAAGTTACAAAGACCCATCTCCTTGATAAATAGGCTTGACATTTATTCTCTGTTCCTTTAAACAAAACAGAGTTGAAAATTAGTTGAAATCAGCTGGGTTAGACACAGGCCAAAGAGTGATGATTGTTTTTCAAAAGGTACTGTTCTTCCTGTTCATGAAGAGTTTTCTTTCAAATTACTCATCATAGTAGACAAAAGGAAATTTGAGTTTAGTTTTCCCAAAAAAGCATTGCAACTAAGCACATATGTTCATAAATATGCAAGAAGGATTATGGCATGTGTTTCAAGTTCTGGAACAACATTCAAAACCATTAAAGCATGCCACTGCTACAAATGAAGGCCTGCTCCTTACAAAAAGAGGTCAAAGATACATGTTGTTGCATTTTGAGTAAAGGAAATATTTTTGAAAGAAGTTTCCTTTTGATGGACAGATGATGATAAAGCCTAGGTAAATACAAATAGGCCTCACCCACAGTCAAAGAGAAGCATCATTTGGAAAATGCATCTACAGTCACTATATGGCTTTGAGCCAGTTTTCCCTCTAACAAGAAGATGTAAGTAGAGGAAAGACATTTTTCCCTTTAATAAACAGACAGTGAAAAGAGTTTGGCCCTTAAATGATTTTCTTATAAGACGAAAGATTCATATCTACCAAAACTAGCTAGATAGTATGCATAGCCTTTCTACCAACGTTATTTAAAATGTGGGCCCCTTATAGCACATTCAAAGTCATTTTGGTTTCTTTTCAAATAAACAAAGGCAGTGGTTTTAAAGAAAGAAGTTTTCAAAACCTTCACAAATGAAACTCAAGGGTAGTTGGATTTTGCATTCAAAAGAGAATAAGGAGACTGTTGCAAGCCCATTTGACATTCTCAAAACACAAGAAACACTTCCCTTTGCTAGACTGAAGAAGGAGTTTTCGAGCAAATTTGTAGAATTTTTAAGCTTGGAGACCGAGCGACATGCCTGGAAAAGCGCGCGGCACATTGAGGAGCGATTTTACGAAGAGGTTACACTGTTGCGCGGCGCACTTGTAGTAGCGCACGACGCGCTTGTAGGCATCGGTCACGACTGCCCATCGTCGACCCGACACCTTTCTATTGTGCGGCGCCTTCCCTGTTGAACGTGCCGCACATGTTTTAAATGGTCAAAGTGCCTCCAAAAAAATCTTGAAGCTGCTCAAATCCTCAAGCAAACCCCACCATCGATCTTCAAGGTATTTTGTTTGCCTCCTTGCTAATTTCAAACTGTTAAGTGGTGGCGAAAAAATGAAACTCATGGTGTAAATTAAAGTGATTTGAGTGAATAGTTTGAAGAAATTTATTACAGTGGGAGACTGGTGGAGGGTTCTTTTTAGCTTCAAAGAGCCTAAACCGCCCTAAAAACAGTGCTAAAACCTCACACTCCCTGTAGGACACAATAAACACCATTTTAGTGGTTTTTCCAAGTAGTAAGGGTACCCTAACTGTTTTAGCAAAAAACCATAAACTCTGTCAGCTATACGTATTGGTGAAAACAGTGGTAAGGAGGGTTGAATTTTTGTTAAAAATTCAAAGACTGTTGTGGCTATGATTTCCCAAGGTCGACATAGTGATAATGGTGTGTTTATGATGATGTCAAAAGGCCTAAAAACTGCCCTCAATACAGTGCTAAAAGCATAAACCTGCAAGTCAAAATATACACGAGTAGAAGGTTTCTAAATTGTTGGAGGTGCCTTAACTATAATAGGGCAAAACCATAAACTCACGCCTAGCTATGTTGTAGTGGTGAAAGCAGTGGTAAGAAGGTTTGAACTTTTGTTTAAAGGTCCGAGTAACAATAGTGATCATACATAAATGACTTTGTCACTTTCAAAAGTCCTCTCTGTATGGTGAAAATAAAAATCAGTGCTACCTCTTTATGAAAGAAACAGACTATAGTGAGTAAAGTTGTTATTGCAATTTGAAGGTGTTTTGTCAAACTGTGTGTGAGAAATAGTGAAGTACAAGGAGGGTGTTTTTGATTGGAAGCAATGTTTTGCCTCTGTCTAAATACAAGGCTATCTTGTTTTTATCAAAACATAAAGGATCTTTGTAAACATACCCAGCCACAGTAACATTTTCACTATGTGCTTGTTATTTTGATAACTTTGGTTGATTGGCATACAAAGGGAGACAGACAGTGTTTTGTAAAGAGCAGTGAGTTTTGTGTTAAAAAATCATTTCACATAGCATTTGAAGAGATATTCCTTGGTCAAACAGTGACTAACAAAGAAGACAGAGTTTTGTTTGAGAAAACATTTTGAAAACCATTTTGAGGCAGCTTGGTGTTGCAGAGAGCATTCAAAACAAGATGCCCCCCAGGCAGGACATTAGGATTGGTTTGCATAAGAGATTTGAGCCTACTTCCACTGAAGAAGTGAATGCCCACCCATCAGTCTTGTTCAATTTCCATGAGGTTGGGTGTTTAGATTTTTGTCAAAAAGTGCAAGAGGTGAAGAGCTTTTCTCCTTTGACACACCTTTGCGCTTTGAGGTTTCAAGACAAGCATTTCCAGCTAGTGGGCCTTCATTTCAAATCCTCTCCAAGGTCCATCTCCAAGGCCACTAAAATCCCTTATGTTGGGGAGAAGTGGTTTAAAAAAATCCACCTAGACTCAGAAGAATACAAACCCTTTCTAAAGCCTGAGCATAGAGATTCATGTCCTTCTATTTTCCCTTTCTCATATATTTTGGCTAGCTACGCCCCCCTCATGAATATCATCGTGAAATACTTCACTTGTGAGGGAAGATTCTCCCGAGTTTATGCATATCACATTCGACTGCTCATGCATTTCACTAGGGCCAAATTGATAAATCTTCCTTTCTTCTTACACAAAAGCATTGATAAAATGGCCTCCACTGTTCAGAAGAAGCCTCCTTCACAGCAAACAGCCTGCCTCTTCCATCTCTCTCTCATCAAAATCATCATTCTTCATCAGCTTGAAAAGAGGGAGGTCTCTTGGGATACTTTCATCACCCATTCAGATTTCTCCACTGTCCCTCCAGTTCATACATCCCCTACACCTCCTACTCACCATCCGTCACCTTCTTCTAGCAGACCTATTCCCAAGAAGCTCAAGTTTACCACTGAGCAAGCAAAAGAGCTTGAAAAGGGAGAAGAGCATGACCATGATGATGAGGAAGGTGATGAAGGGCAGCAGCATGAATAAAAGCAACACAGTGAGGGTGAGTAGACTTTTGATGATACACAACAGACTTATGATGAGGGTGAGCAGACTTATGATGATACACAGCAGCCAAAAGAGATTGAACAGGAGCAGCATGAAAGTGTTGAATAGGAGTAGCATGAAGATGATGAACAAGGGCATGAAAGTGATGAACAGGGGCAGCCAAAAGATAATACACAACAGCATGAAAGTGCTGGACAAGGGCAGCCACAGCTATATACACAGCAGCCACAGCATGTTACACAGCAGCCACAACATGAGGGACAGTACCCTAAAGAAGAAAAGGGGCAGCATGATAAACATATGCAAAATAGTGAGGAGGATAGCCCTCAAAGGGAGATGCAAAAAGACAGCCTAGGCATCCATGAAGAGATCCAAGACATTAGCAAAGATGAGGGGCAAAGTGACAAGGGTAAAGGGCCCATGGAGCATGTGCTAGCTGCCTCTCCTAGGCAAGGGGCCATGCTTTCTTCTCCAAAAGTGGCCAAGCCCCGGACAACAAAGAAAAGGGTGCCTAGATTCGTAACTCCAAATGTGACTAGGGCCCTCCGAAGCAAGGGAAAATTGCCAAAGAAGCCTATGGTCGAATGGCCTAAGAGGAAGAGTACCAGAAGAGCCACCCAAAGCAAAGGGAAAGGTAAGGAAGAAAGCAGTCATGAACAGGAAAGGGAATTCGACATCATCCAAATCCAAAGTGATGATAGTGATAATGAAGCTCGGATCCTAGAAAATCTCTTGATCCATAGAGAAAGCCAAATTGATGCCTTGAAGGCTGATCTCATAGATCTAGGAACTTCAATCAATTTTTGCAAGTTCAAAACAAGCAGATGAGTGTCCATATGGTTGTTTATGAGACATGGGCAATCAAATACAATAAGGAGGCCTCCAAAGCACAAGTGAGGTTGGAAGAACTCATGGGTGAGTTCGATGAAAGTGAAGGCAAATATCAACCTAGGCGAAAGAGGCCAAGAACCATGGGGCTAAAAAAGGCCATTGAGAAGCAAAAAGAAGAAGAAAATGCCCTTCTCCAATCTACCCCTCTCACTGCATTGTTCGAACAAGAGATAGAGAACAATCGGGAGGCATGGCTTGAGAGAGTTAATGATCACTTTGAGAGGAAATTGGAGAAGGAAAACAGGGACTTGGACCTTCAACGGAGGATGACGGGGCATTATAAAAAGCTAAATCAGTCTGCCCGGCGGAAGTTGAAGGCTGCTCAAGAAAAACTCAAGGAGGCCAAAGGGAAGCACCTGGCACAAAAATTGAGGAAAGACACCTCAAGACTCCAAATCTTGGCCTCTGCTTCACAACATGTTGCTGAAAACCCTTGAGGGTCATGCTCGCCAAGTTTGGGCGAATTTCAACATATTTTGGTTTTTTGTCATTTTTGGGTTTTCGTCCAAAACTCATGGGCATCGCCATTTCAGTTTGGGGAATCATCTAAGGATGATAATGGTATCATTGGATGCCATAATTTCAGGAGCACATACTCAGTGATTTTCAGGACATTTGAAGATCTTTTGCTCCCCCAAAATGGCGAAAAATGCTCGCTTTTTCTACACTCTGTCTGGTTTATCAACAAGGCTTATTTTTTGGGTTTTTACACACAGGCCTATTTTTGGAGGACTTCCATTGGTCAGTTGGGAGAAAACTAAACATTTTCAGAAAGTAGACACTTAGAGCTTTCCAACAAGATATCATGAGCCTCATTTTGACATCGAGAAGGCTTCCAAAAGTTGCCGGCAAGTCATGGGACCTTTTGCTAATGTATTTTTTGAGTATTTTTGTAAAAATTGAACCTTTCAAAACTGCTTTTTCCTCATGTGTGTTTAGCTATTTTTGCACCTTAGAAGTTATGAAAAGTCAATTTATTTCCCTCTTTTAGCATTTTTTAGATATTTTATGAGATATTTTGTGCCTTGGGCTTTGCAAAGCCTCAAGGACAAAATAAGATATTTTGGATAGGCCAATGAGATTGCAAGTTGAACTAAGAGGTTTTCCTCACTTGGGCCTATATATTCCAAAGGCTTTCATTGTAAACAAGGCTGAACTTGATGAATAGAAGCAATATATGGTCATATAAGCTTTGGAATAAATACTTGTCTCATGCTTTTGGATAGTCTCTTGGATGTTCTTGGATGATGAAAGAGGATTGTTGTTGGATTCCATGAATTGGTAGAATGGTATAGTGTCTCTCTCTTTGTTTTGTTTCCTAGTTTTCATTCATAAATCCATGTTCTTGCTTGCTATAGGACAGTAGAGAAAAAATTTGAGACATGCCCTTGGAGGCACCTCAAATTTCCTATTTCTTCATAGCTTCCATGTTTTCTTCATTCTTAGTCACATTAAAGAATTCTTGATTGCTCTTTAATAACTTAAGGATATTGTTGCTTGTTTCATTCATGGGTTTATGCCTGCTAAGTATGATTTACGGTATGCCTTGCTTACTCATGGCTAGCCATAGCTCCATCCATGAAATTTCTCTTTGACTGATTAGATTGTCATTTTTTGAACCAAGGAGGTCTTGTTTTGATCTTGCCCTTTTCCTAAGACTATGCAATCTTGTTTTCAAAGGGCCCAATAACTTGAAGTACTGTGTTTAGGCATTTCGGCATAGTGATTTGAGTTATTTTTCTGTCTTAAGTGTATTTTCCCAAAGTCTGATAGCCATTTCCCAAAGTTAGAGAGTTATATATATCTATGCATGGCTTGAAAGTTTATTTCTATGCATTGATTAGCTTAAAGTTACATTTCTCATGATTAATGGTTTTCCCTACCATGTTTATGTCAGCTATTAAACTAGTTATGCTTGGAATCCTTTGTTATTCAACAAAATTGATGTCCATCTTACCCCATTTTTCCCAAAGATCCATTTTACCTCGAATCAAATCGGCCCTTCAACAACCTTGTATCACCATCTGATAGCTTTCTTGACCTCTTCGACCCCATAGCCCAGTTGATCTGACATCTTTTTACCTATCTTATATCTTTGATCAATTTCATCCCTCACAACCTAAAAACCAAAACCAAAAAAACCTACTTCATAACTAGCCTAAAATCAGAACACAATAAGAAAACACATAGATATCCCTTACACAAATAGAGAGAGCCCTCTCTGAGTCCAGGAAGGCTAGGTCCTTGGGCTCCAAAGACTGGTTTGATGTTACACTATCATTTGGCTTGCCAATCAGCCAAATCAGGGGACCCTAACATGGCCAGCATAACCTTGTGATCACCATTTATTCATCTCTTGGTGGGTTTATATAGGTAAGCTTCAAATACTCCTTCCCTCCCTTGGTACATGATGGATGGTGACCCAAGGGAGAGGTGTGATTCCAATGTGTGCTCAAATATTCTTTTTTGTGCTCACATAGTGTCTAAGGAGGCGCTGGTGGTTGTCCTTAGGCAGCTTTCACATAAGGAGTAACTATCCTTTGCTTGTTGTGGTCCCGGAAAGTGAATTTTTTCCATTTCCACGAATGCGTGCTTATTGGGCAAAAAGGCAAGCATAAGGCGCTCTTCTCGAAGGAAGAAGCGCGCATTTGAGCATTTATGACTAGTTCAAATCTGATTTTCTCAAAACCTTAGAGATTTTAAATACTTCCTGATTCCATAATGTATTCTTGTCCTGTAAAACCTTGGGCTCGACATTAATTAATGTCGTCTTCTGCTGTACGCTTTTCTAGTGTTAACAATAGGGGTGGTTGATAATCCTTTTCTTGCTTAGAGGGAGTGTTGAAAAATGCAGCAAGAAATTCTCAATTTGATTTTTCCGTGGTCAAATTGAGAAAATTTGAATTTCCACATTAGCAGAAAAATTGGATGCAGTTAAATTTTGTGACATAGCTTGTGTTACCCAATTTACATAGTAAATTTGAGTTAGAAGTCTTGTAGTTCAATTAACCATGTGCGATTGCTAATTTTTAGCAATCAAGGTCAGTTATTTCAAGTTGTTTTCAGTTGAACTAGTTCTAACTATTGGAGGAACTAGTTGTGCAGTGGGACTTCGGTCTAACTTAATGACCATCCAATTAACTGATCAATCAACCCAAAATATATATTGCATGGAAATAATTCGAGTTCCCCGGTCGTGGTGGATATTTCATGGCACTGTAACATTATTTGTAGACTAGGCTTGAGTGTACAAGTGTTGCATGTAGTCAGATGATCAACCTTGGGAATTATGCAATCCATTTAGCAGAAATTCCTAAACAATAGGGACCTAATTTCTTAATAAATTTCACAAGGATATAGGGCATCAAGAAGAGGCAGAAATTAACTAATTCCGGGTCAGATCTTCTCAGTGAGCATAGATATAGGTTATTCGCTTGTAGGTTGTTCTCAGTTGATTAAATAAATTGTAATACATCTATATTCATCAAATTAATGCCAGAAAGCGTTGGGTTTTTTAGCAAATTGCTTTCCCTAGGAAGCATATTGTGTGCATGTGTGTTATTTCTTATTGCATGTCTGAAATTTGTGTTCTAAATTGTGAATTAACTTCCACAACACAATGGAGTAGGTTTGCGTCTTGTGATTTTGATTAAAACTTCATGAGCAGTTGCAAATATACACCATAATTTCTACACATTGAGTTCAATGCACATGTAAATCTCTAAATTTTTTGATCTATACATGATCAAATTGTACATTAAAATTAATGCATGTCACCGAAATCAAGTTTTCTTAGAATAATAAAGATTTTCTAACTTGCATGTCTATGCTTACTTTTTAATTCTCAAATAAATACAAATGATATTTTTAGACATTAACAAACTATTATTCATGAGCATTGGTAGTATTATGACTACCCCAACTCTTCATCTTCCTTTTGATTCTCTCTATGTGTTGGTTGCAGTGTTGCTAATATATGCAACCAAGTGAATCCTATTGATAGATCATATCCAAAAGAGATTGGTATCATTCTAGTCTAGTTCATTTTATCAAGATTCAAACTCCATCGCATGATTTTCATACATATATGTTGTTTATTCTTGTTGAGAGTACTTTATCAATGCATGTACACTAAATCAATGCATTGATTTCAATATAGACGTCAATTTCAATTCCTTTGTAATTTTCTATTTCTATTTCTATTTTTAAGTCAATTTTAAATAGAGGTGGAGCTATCATTTTATTACAATGTTGGTTCAAGCTATTAATATTCCTATTTAGATCTAGACCTAGTTATTCTCATTTACTTTAACAATTACTTCAATATCTCAACATATTCATTGACATCCAATGATAGTGTCATGTATTCAATAACATGTAAGCCTTGCTTTATGTAGATTGTTTATTCTATCCCTATGTAATCTAGTCTACAATAAAGCCAAAAACTAAGAGTCTAAAATCATTTCTTTTTAATTTTAATTTAATATTTTTTATTCTCACCTTATATTAAAATCTATATTTACTCCCCGGATGCGGGTGACAGAACTAACACGAATGACAATCATATCTCACACACCCCGGAGGACGGATATCTTCTGTGCAGAGCCTCACCTGCTGTAGATCCTCAAGCTGTTAGCCATATGAATGAGACTAACATAATCAGGTATGACGATGAGATGGGAACTGTGTCACCCGGTCCAGGGTACCCTTCCACATCTATCTCCTTAAATGATTATCAAGATTAACCCGTATAACATCCATCCCCCTTCCCTTGAGCCTGCTCAGGTGATCGATCATGGCATGTAGTTGCATGCGAGTCTTAATCATTTCCAATCTCCTCACATGTGTCTAAGGCCCTTTAAAAGAATGAGCTCTCAACCACGAGCAACCCACAGCACTTTCCCTCTACCTTTCGCTTTTTTATTTATGCTCCTGTACTTCCCTGATTTCAAAAGGCTGTGAAGCACTATTCTCAGCGCTGCACTGCGCAGTCCCCTCTGGGCTATTGCATCTCATTCTTGCACCTCTTCCCCAACCCTTCTGACCCCCCGAGCCCTAGTGTTGCTTGCCCCCCTATTGTGTATCCCTCCCTTGATTTCTCCCCCCCTACCATACTGCGCAATGGCCCCTAGACTGCGCCAAAAAACCATCTGAGTTGGACAGAGAGGGGCTCTCCCTATACGTTATCACCGTGGCGAGGACAATCAACTAGAGTTGATGGAAGGTTCCTCCTCCGGCACTTTCTCGCGTCAAAGCCCCGACCCCGAGCAGGAGGAATTAGCCCCTAGGCATGTTGTGCAAAGAGGTAAGTGCGGCCCATGGAATTCCACCATCTCCCTCAAGACGCACCCCCAGCCCCGCAAGACTGACCCGCTGCCAGTTTAGGAGAAGGAAGATGATGATTCAGATGTATGGGTGATGGATTCTGATGGCAATTGGACGTGTGTCCCTGACGACGTAGATCCGGAGTCCCCCATCCTCTGTGCACCAGTCCACAAACCCAGGTGTTCAGTGGCAGATCCGAAGAAAGCGGTCGCGCAGCCACCTGCTTGCCCCATTGAGGAGGAAGTCCCCAATAGTGATGATGAAGATGGATATTGAGGCCTACGCAGCTGCACAACTCTTTCATGTTTTTTTTCAAGCTTGCCATCAATGCTTTTTTTCTTCTGCATATTTTGTGCTACTTAGATACATCAGCGCTACTACTCATAATGTAATTTTTTGTCTTAAGTTTTGTTCGGGTTGGTTTCCTCCTCTGAGGCAGCCCCGAAACTGAGTAACTAAGGATTGGATTGGCTAAGCACAGCTTGCTAGCCCCGCCTGTAGCATATGTAATTTCCGTGTTTTCGAATTAATAGAATAGCCTAACTTACCAAAAAAAAAAAATCTATATTTACTATATCATTATATTTTATTTCCCCAAACACAATTCCTCTAGGTTTCCACCTTCATTCCATTATCTTTGTCTTTTACTATATTTCTATTCTTACTTAAATCTATTTTCCACCTTTTTACAGTTTTCAACTTTTATCTTTACATATTTTCTAATTATTTTCTCTTAGTTTTTTTTAATTATTCTATGTTTTTATTAATTATTCTATGTTTTTATAGTTTATTTTACTTTATCTTCATATTTTTCACTTTTAACTCATTTAATACTTTTCTTTTCTTTTCTTTTCTTCTTTGGTTAAATAAATGAGACTACTCACAAGTTTTCAATCAAATACCTTAACATCAAAAAGTGTCTTAATAACATATCAAATAATCATGGATTCAAAATCTTATACACGTACTACTTTTATTCTCATTCTTATATAATTTAGTATTATATACCTTATTATTTTATTTTACTTCATTATTTTTATTGTCCATACTTTAGTGTTATATACTTTATTATTTTATTTTGCTTCATTATTTTTATTATTTGTATCCTTTCATAATTTTCTATACACATTTTCATATTCTTATATTTTTATATCATTATTATTTTTTATAACATTTTTTTTTAATTTGTTGTTATTAAACTACATTTTTATCTCTTACATCCAATTTCAACTTCATTTTCATCATAAATATTATTTCTTTGTTTCAATTTTAAAATTCTTTAATAGTGCTCATGATAATACTACTTTTAACTTTTAATTCTATAATCAAACTTGTTATTAATTTTTTTCTAAACTTATTATTAAATATTCATGGAAACTAAAAACGTTGTTTATACACTTTTTAACCCACAAAAAAAAATTTATGAACTCTCATTTAACTTAAATGGAATAGTTTGTATATGAGTTAACGTAAGAAAACTATTATCAAATTTCCTTGGAACGTTTAAATTGAAACGAGTGTCCTTCAAATAAGCTATTGGTTACCCATACAACCAAGGCAAAATAACTTGTCATGCGGTGTGGGAGATACCAATATCAATGAATTTGTTGTATTATTTATTATCTCAACTTCAATGAAGCATGAGCAGGCATAGGCCATATGGTTTTAGTTCAAATTCTTCATTTCATTTACATGTTGTATGATTAGAGTTCAATATTATACCCATGGTAAGAATATGAACATGTTGTATGATTGGAGTTCAAGAAAGAGTGTTTAAAAACAGATAGATATTCACATTAATTTTTTAAATAAAAAACTAATAGAAAATGTAAGTTGTGAACCTTGAAACTTTTCATAGTTTCAATGTGCTTAGAAAAAAAAAAAACTCTAAATAGAGTGAATACAAATCACCTAAAGAGGAGATAATTGCCACAAATAATCATGAGAAATATCATCATTGATTCATGTAGTGGCTACCCAGAAAATAATCATTATCCCCAAAAACCTTAGCACAATTTTATAGATATATATGTATCATTATTATTATTATTATTATTATTATTATTATTATTATTATTATAAGTTTAATTACATCTCACTATTTTAAATGTTGGGTTTATTAACCCATAACTTTATCTAATTGAAAAAAAAAACTATTTTTTAAGGCTTAACATGTTAATAATAGTGACAATAGCTTTATGTTGAGATTAATTGTGTAGGCTATATGTTAATTTTAACTTAATTAATTTTATCAATCTATATTACATAATAATTGTTGTCATAGGAAATTTTCACTATAAAATATATGCTAACATATTAACTTAAGATAATAAAAAAATAAAGCAAAGTGCTTAATTTTTTCTTAACTCACTTTTGCACCAATGTTTTTTTAGAGATTACATATATCAAATATCACATCTCTTGGTGAGCGCTATAAACCTAGGGAGAAAAGTAACCCCAACTAGAAAAGCGAATCCAATGATCATAATCATGAGCCAAATGGAAAGCCTACCAATGGTACTTACACGTGGTATTTAATGATGTAATTCAAGAAGCTATTTAACGGCGTAATTCAAGAAGGACAGATTCATCCACCGCAATGTAGTTGTAAATGATTTCTCCATTTAATAAAAAATTATGTTCTTTTTATATATTATGAGGTATTCACTGTGTGTATTTTCTATTTTTAGTTTCAGGGTAGATTTGTATGTTTTCTCTTTTCTCTCTCCGCATTCATGGCTATGGATCCTAGCTAAATTAATGGTATTAGAACATGTTATGAATCAATGATAATCATGGTTTTATAATGGTTTCCAAGGTGGATCCATCGACTAACTGCCATAGTTTTTTTCTATTTGCAGCATTGTTGGTTACATCAAATACTGTGTGGATTAATGTGTTTTTTTAATTCCCATGATTGTAAGCATGGGTTAAGCATGGGTGTTGGGAAGTTTCTTGTATCATTAGTCCCCTTCCAATTGTTACTTAATTTGTAGGTGAAGAGATGGTGTTGGGAAATGGAAGTTGCTCTGTAAGAGAATATTGCAGTAACCTGATGTGATGCCTCCCGGTTTGAACCTTGGGTGTAAGAGAATGGAAAAATACACAAGCAAGTCCCATTACAAATTATTTTAAATGTATTGATGTGTTTTTCTATGTGGGGAATCATATTTTATTTTCCATTATTTATGTTTGATAATACTACACAGTATAAAGTTGAGGGGATTCCCATCTATGGAAGGGAAAATCATAAACTTCTGTTGCAGAAACCCCAGGTTCTGAAACCCCAAGTGCCAAAACCTTTCTCGAAGGCCCTATAAAACATAGAAAATAGTAATGATCCATGCGGTAGAAGGTATATTTATTTCCATGATCTTCCCTTGAATTTTAACAACAACATCCTCAAGGAATGTCGATAGTGGAGCCTATGGACAAACATGTTCAATTCCATGTCAAATGTTAGGCTTAACCCTCCCTAAGAATACAAAGGGGGTTTTCTCAAGTACTAGGCAGTTTGGCACAAAATAAATTTTCTATGGAATTTATTTTTTATAACAAGATGAAGCAATATGAGTGCCTAATGAACGATCCGTCAATGGGCGCAACTATTTATGTTCCCTTTTATGATTATCTCGATATCTTGAGACATCTATGCCGTGATAATATATCTATTAGGGATGTTTCTTACTTGCAACTCATGGATTGGTTGGCTAGAATGATGGAATGGGAGACCAATAAAGGTTATGAACATTTTCTTATTGGAGGGAGAATAACCTGGGATTTCAGGAAGCTGACCAATTTTGAGAGTGATTGGGGCAACAAACTTTGTTTTTTATTATTATATAAAACATGATCCTGCTATTCATTGAGGAAATTTAGTGAAATCAGAATGACATGGAAATCCCTTATCCCACATACTTCCATCATGCCAAGGATTCTGATATCATTTAATGGAAGAATGGGATGCCAAGCATGGATTTTCCATCATTTTTTTCCTTTGTTAGAACCCCTTGCCCCAGCATTGATCAAGGGGTAGATCATGGACCAGTGTAGAAAATTGGATGTAGGTAAGCTCTTGGAATGTGATCTTGGTTAGAGAAAATTTCACTCACCAAGTACTATCATGGATATGTTTGATCCGATCACGGATCGAGTACTACTCTAACCATCGTGTACAGTATGAGGATATTTTAATTGACTATGGCTTATACATGTTTAAATGAGCATGTTAGTCCATTGATTATAGTGCATAAACACATAAAAATAAATAAATGAACTTAACAGATCAAGAAGCACTAACATGTAATTAAGAGAGAGACAACCAATTGCTAACAGAGTTCACCCCTCCATCTCTCTGAGGCTACATCTCCAGATCTACTTCAATTGGAATGCAGATCTTATATATTCCTTCTTCAAAGTAAGCTTTCTTACATTCAAGCTCTATGGCCCAGCATTAACCAAGAACTATGGCTCTTAATGGCTAAGTATTCTCTCATTTCTTCTCCCCCTCTCAAGGCTCACATAAGGAACATATATAGTTTTCCCTCACCCACTCTCCAACAAAGAGCATTAATTACAAGACCCACAAATGTAGGGCCTAATTACAAGGAAAGAAAAGCAAGATCCTTGAAAGTAGGATCTCCAAAAATCTCAAGCTCATAATTGGGAAATTCTTAAAACCACCCAAAGACTCTTCAACCATGCCCTTGATTCTCTCAACCTACAATTGAGAAAAATAGAGAATTGGTGTGAGGTAGTTTCTCACATAAAACCCAATTTCCCTAATTACATTTAATGAATAATATGTGAGACAAATTCTCTCACAAATATTAATCATTTATATCAATAATTCATGGGTTTAATAAGGGCTCATAAAATTCATAATTAAATGCATGAGCATAATTTCACCCACTTAAACACTTTATCACCAACTTCAAATCGACATGGAACAAAACTCTTTCATGTGCAAAGATCCTTCCAGATCAATGTTTTAGGATTCAATGTTATGCTCGCAAGCCCAATATGATTTGTATATGTGTATATCCTTTTTGGGCTCCATGTTGGGTAGTTGTATTCCAATCTTCCACATTGATGTGGCCTAGGTAGCTTGTAAAATTATTATCAATTTGATGAGATGATAGAAGCACTTTTACATGTGGAATCCATGTGAACAAGGTCTTCACAATTAAAAAATACCTCTTATCACCATAGGAGGCTCGAAAATTTAGGCTTTGAAATATTTATATCCTCTTGTACAATGAAAATGGGAGTAACTCTTTATTTCGTGGAACCGAGAGTGGGAACCTCTTCTTAGAAATTTATTATGGTTCGAGACACAGGAGACGATCTTTTCTAAGTGAATTGCAATCCAAAAATCAAATTCACTTCCATAAATCTCCTTCGCACATTTTAACCCAACAAATCCTCTTATTTATCATATGTTCCTTGTAATTCCAAAGATTACATTGTAGTTTTCATAACCTCCTAGACAACATGTTATGGTTCCATGAAAGCTATTAAATATAGCCATGGTTACATGGATGGCACCATCACCACCAACCCTTATATCCAGGAAAACATAGCCTTCAATTCCACCAATGAGAAATCTAAGTTATTGGGAGCAATAGGTGTATTGATGAGATGCAGAGTGGAGAACAAGCATACAGGCTCACCTGTGAGATCGAGAGGAATTTTCATATTAGCTCAAGATTTAACTTCATTTTCTCAAAAAAATCTTAGTTGATATGGAGGAAAGTTTTATTTTTCCTTAAGAGATTATTTGTATCCCTTAAGAGTGAAAAACTCATAGGTCTTCAGAGATATCCTCCAATATTCCTCCAAGTTTTTAAAGAAGCCACGTTAATATACTCCTCTTCTAAAAGGAGTAACATTGAATTATTGTGAAGGAATTATGATGAATGGAAAGAATACACCATATCTAGCAATGCTTGGATGATGAATAAGACTTATGGCAATGGAAGAGACAAACAACTATCCAAAGTATTCTCGACATTATTGGTAACATCCATCTATTTACTTGTAGTAGCAATTGGGCGGTCATGGGATCCTCTCGGATGGACTACAATGAGTAAACTTTCTCCACTAGAAACCCACTTTATTAGACAAGCCATAACTCTATTTGTGAACCTAATTTTAACATTTTAAATTTTACATTCCTTCATATACCTTTTATGTATGTTCAAGTAGAGTATTTTCCTATTACATCATACTCTCAGGTGTACTTTACTTATGAGATATGTCACCCACTACACCTAGGTGACATCAGACACATATGTGTCTCCCTCTATTGTTCTCATTGCTAGGGGTGTCCATGGTGACTAGGTTATCTTTGATGACTATCGTGAAGGATACTTGTAGTTGGGAAAAAATACCCCTCCTAATGCCAAGGTAATGTTATGATGGGACTCTAAAATCATAGCAATGGGACACAAAAATGTGAAACTTGAGTAATTGGAGGAAGATATTACAATATCTTATTGGATAATTTACAAAGATAAGCCACCATATTTTTACCATACCTTGGCATAAAAGAAAGCTAAATATATCAAAGTCCATTTTCTAGGCCATACACTGTCAATATCATAGTTTTGCACAATAATTACAGGGTAAATCTATCATCAAACCTTCGTTCATCATAGTTACGGATCAAATGTACACAATGCTTTCCATCAAGTCCATTTTCTAGGCCATACATTATTAGTATCACACTTGGCCCACATGAATTATAGGGTAAATCTATCATTCAATTTTCTTTCATCATGGTTATGGGTCACCCACAAAAAACCCTTTCCATTGCCAAATCAGTTTTGGGTCATCTACAAACCCATTGTTATGGGTCTACCACACAAAACCCTTCTCTTATTTGAGTCATTTTCAAAAAAATCTTATAAAGTGGGAACTTGATGCAATGGGGACCATTTATTCCTAAGGGGGGAGGAATGATCCAAATGGAAAGTAGTATCCACCCATGGTATTGAATGATGCAACTGAAGAAGGCACCAAAAATACTATAAATAACAGGATCGCCTTGCAAAGGGATAGATTATTCCACCATGATGTAGTTGTAAAGGATTTATCCATTTTATAAAGAGTTATCTTCTTTTCATATGTTGTGATGTATTCCCTATGTGTATTTTTATGTTCAATGTTTTTTTAAGAATAGTTTCAAGGCATATCTATATGTTTTATATCCTCATCTCTCTGTATTCATGGATCCTAGATCATAACCCCCAAAATCTGGATCAAATCAAGTGAGAATAGTGAGAGTGATACTATTGATGTTTTATAACGCTTTTAATTAATACTAACCAAATATGTATATTTATTTGTGTTTATTATTATTATTATTATTATTATATATATATATATATATATATATATATATATATATATATGTATATGTATATATATGTATATATATGTATATTTATTTGTGTTTATTATTATTATTATTATTATTATATATATATATATATATATATATATATTATGTAGGGAATATTTTATTTTTATTTAAAAGGGACACATGTCAACTCTGAGTTGAGCATGGAAGGAATTATAGATCTCCCTCATATTTGGTTGTAGAATTCATCTTTTGGCATAAAGATAATTTAGTCTAGAAATTTGCAATGGGGGATTCCTATTGGCGTACCTACCTAAGTATAATTGAAATTTTACATATTTTAAGGATTTGAACTAACTTGAACTATCTATGATTAATATCTAAAAGGAATTTTTCATACTCATTCTTTAACAAAGGCACATCATTACCAGGGAAATTTTTTCCCTAAATTTGTATCCTAAGAGGAAAATCATGGATATGAAATCTACGAAAAAAGTAGGAAAATTTTTGTCACTGAGTGATGGATAAATATTTGTGAGAGTGATCTTATATTAGAAAATTGGAGCAGTAGACTCCTCACTTGAATTTGGCTCAAAGAACTAGATTCCTACACTAAGGTGCCATCATTGAATGACATAACATTTTTAAATAATAGCAACATTTTGGAATTTGAGATAGGCCTGTATAGACAAAAATTACAAACCATCCTTGAATATTATAGCTCATGTGGAAGGACAGTGTGGTTTACCACTCATGATGTAATATTCCTAATTAGCAGCTTCACTAATTATAATATTAAATTTTGATAAATTTTACTATTTCTAATGTTAAGCAGAAATAAGGTGGGTCGGGGACTCAAAAATATTATTTTGGGAAAAGCTAAATTCAATTCCTATCATTCCCGAAAGAAAATGTTGGCTTTAGTGGGGTCTTAGTGGCCAAAATCGAATGAGTGGCAACTCCTTAGGTGGCAACGTGTGGGAGGCTCGAAAGAGGTAGCATTGGTTTGGCTCAAAGGAGAGGTTGCGCAGTCTATCATGGGAGAGGTACGTTGAGGCTCACTTGAAAAAAGGAAGGAAGGGAAACATCATTCCTCATTAATTCACTTATCTTTATGAATGTCATTTTTACATAGCATGCTTGTGCCAGGTGCCAAGTCTCCAGTGCTATTTAGCACACGAGATTTTTAGGCGAAGATATTAACTTCTCCCTCAGGGGAATTCAAGTGTCTGTTGTAATGTCCCAAATGGGGAAATTTCTGCTCCATCAAGAACATCTTAGATGTTCCTATTTTCCACCTCCGGTAGTATTAACAATCAACACTAAACTATTTCAGAGATTGACTGCAGGGGCATTTACTGGATATGTCATCTTCACAAGGAAGAATGATATCCAGAGGCTACCTGGCCCTCTAGCAGACTCTGCCAATAGATCTTGTCAAAAGTTAATAATTCCCTTCAAGGAATTTCTACAACAACTGCCCATGAGGACACTGTATAAGAAAGCCATTGTGAAAATAAGGCAATCCAATGCTGAGATGCCTTAGAATATGTCTAGTAAAAGCTCCCTGCAGAATATAATCCCAAAGAAATAACCCTAAGCAGGTTATTCAGATCTCCCACCAACATGTATACCGAAACAATGCTCAATAAGGGAATCTTCAGCAGTATTAAACCTCCAATATGAACAGCAGTGAATAATGCATCAAATAATGACAGAAGAGAAAAAATCTGATATATAATATGCAGCATCAAATGTAATACAAATTCCTTGAGGAAAATGCCTCTTAAGGTGAGCTCAAGACTGCCTTAATAGGAAATGTACATGAAACAAGAGAATACACTGCTCCATGACCTAGCTACTCTGTCACTGCGCAGTCTATGAGGGAAAATGACTGAAAACTGATATATATGAGATGATATGACATTATGTGCTCAAATAAATATGGGGGAGCAAGATCTCAACCCCGAAAAACATTATTACATCAATCCTCCAAGGGATTGGCTAAAATACATAAATTAGAAAAATGTCGGAGTTGCAGTGTAGTTGCTGCAACTCAAATACAATACTAAATAGGAGAAGGAAGTAGATGCTTCAATAAACAATAATACCTCCTCCAATGATCTCCAAAATGAAGGGGTTGATCCCCTCACTGAAGAATGCACTCACTAGTGCACAAAATAAGCACCACCTGCAAACCCTCACTAAGAATAACGCTGTAAGAGAAAGGGACTGCGCTGGGCATGAGAGGAACATGTATGGCCTGATACCAAATCTACAATAAAGCTCTGATGTGGTCCTTTGCTGATCTCCTAGAGAAGGAATGAGCTTCCTCTCTACAAACCAGCTCCAGAAAGTGGTGATGAAGGTCCCTCACTGCAACACCAGCAACTCCAGCGTTCTCTTGTTGCAAGAATAATGCAATAGCTGAAAATGACTGCTTTGGCCTTAAGCCATGGTGTGAGGAAGATGAAGTATAATATCTCCATGGCCTCCCATGGAAGAGAAGGGCATTCCTAAACAGGAATCCCTCTTGTGCTAAGCAACAACAAGTTGAAGAGAGCTTCAACTTCGAATTTTGTTCCAAAACTGATCTCCACAATGCTCTCCTTCATCTTTTATGCAATGTGTGCATGGACCCCACTCACATTAGGGTTTCTCTCTCATTTCAAATTTCCCTCCACTCCAACTACGCAATCTTCTTGTGCAAGCTTTCCCTCTTGGGTACGTTGTTGACTTTATTCAACCATGGTTTAGCTCACTTGATTTTGGCCCCTTTTCACACTTGGGCTGCTATCTTAGCCACTTAAGTGACTTTTTTCACCTTAGGAGTGTTTATTAATTTGCTACATGGGTTCCCTCACCCATTTTATTCCTTTTATTAAAATAAAAGAAAGATTAATGTCCCAAATACTTTATTGCGAAATTTGGGACATTACATCTGCTTATGAGAGGAGATTTACCATTTTGGAGGATAATTTCACAGCCAAGATTACAAGGGGAGAATTATCGTTCCAGAGACTGCATGGAGGACATAGTGACTGCACAGTGGAGGACACTGTCGAGTGGGAAGGTTGTTCCAGGAGGTGAGAAGAGTGAGAGATTGCAGATGGGATTTGGTGGGGAAGATGAGAGCTTCCTAATAGGGTTATTGCTAATCCTTGGGGGTATTTTTTCAATACATTCTTCAGGTGTGGAGCTTCAACCGACAGTGCAGTGGGTTAAGCCTAACAGGGGAAATTTTTCGAAGTCATCCACTCCACAATTCCATCACAGGTTTTTGTGGGTTTCATGAGTAGAGTTTGATATTAAAGTCCCATAATTTTTTGAGAACTAGAAGCAGTCCAACCAGCAATCTTAAGTTTGTAGCAACTGCATTTCTAGGCAGAGTAGCATAGCACTAGAGCCATGCAGAGCCATTTCTAGAGGGTTATTCCAGATTGTTCTTAAGTATATTTCAGTCTTCCTCGAGCAGGCCCAGGTGCACCCATTCCAACACCATTATTGTACTAATTTCCAAGCATCAATAAAATGGCTCAGATCATGTTTTTGGCTCCAATTTTCGTGTGTTAATGGTGTGATTTTATTTGTTGTAGTTTCTAGTCTATTATTGTTGTGTATTACTATTATTTTCCCATTTGGGATATTACAGTGGTATCAGAGTTCATAGACTTGGCTCAACCTATGGAGAACATAGTCTATGACACCAGAGAGCAAACAGAACATGACTTACTAGAGACAGAGATACAAGAGCAGGGAAAGGAGGCTCGATATCACTCCAGATTAGGTTGATAACATTTTGGAGGTTGTAAAAAGAGAGATGGAGCATACAGAAGACAAGAGGAATCAGGAGAAATAATTTTCCCACCTTCTACTGAAGTTAGTACAAGACCTCTCCAAGAGGATTGAGGAGATGGGCCAGAGGCTTATCAATGGCAGCAAATGGAAATGAGTTCAAGGAGAGTTTAAGATTGGAGAGGGGTCTAGCACTTCGCAGCACCAGGTACCACCCCACACCACATTTCCAGTTGTACCATACACTCCACCACGGTCCACTATTTCCATGTTCTTGGCTTCAGGGATAGGGGAAAGAAGGAGACGAAAAAGGCTCACTATGGAGAATTTTTCATATAATATCAATCTTACGGGCCAGAGTTTGAAAGAGCCATCACATTCAACAATTTTTGTGAGTTGAAGACTAGCAACAAACCCAAAGGCCAGGCCAGAGGATGATTCACGCACGGGAGTGACTTACAACATACCGTGGGTAGGTTTTTTCTCTCAACTTTTGATGGATCCTCGAAGAGTTTAGCAAAGGCATGGGTGGAGAAGTTGGATATTTATTTCCAGCTAAAACAGATGACAGAGACTAAAGCAATCAAGGTTGTTATCTTGCACTTAGAGGGAGAGGCTCATGACTGGTGGTTTCATGGGTTGACTACGCTAGAGCACGGAGGCATGACAACATATGATGATTTCACTAGGAGAGTGTTGGAACGATTTGAGAGGAAGGATCCAGAGGAGTACTTTGGAGAGCTGACAAAGCTCAAGAAGACAAGGAATGTCAAGGCATACATCTCTGAGTTCTTGAGGATGTCAGTGATGGTTCTAGAATTTTTTGAATCTAGGAGAATCTATATGTTCATAGAGGTCTTAGCATAGCCACTTCGTGGTTTAGTGAGATTGAGAAGATCCTCTTCCTTTCATGATGCAGTGGGGAGAGTTAGAGACCTACACGATGCTCTTCCCATAGCTCTAGCAACACAGTCGGCTAGACTAGTCTTCCAACAAATGGGAAGAGATTGGAGAGCCCCACCACCGAGGGGTAACCAGGGTCGAGGGCAGTTTGATGATGAGACTAGGAGGGATCTCCAGAGGAAAAATCTCTGCTTCACATGCCAAAAGCCCTGGGTGCTAAGTAATATATGCACCACTGGGAGGGCCCACTATATTAAGGTCTTCTCAGATAGCGAGGGTGTTGGACATTGGATATACCAATGCTCCCTGTGTGTTTCGCGGCATGGACTAACCACCTCTTGTGGATCCTTGTATCTGGTGATTCGACACCTGTCTCGCATTGGGGGGGGGGGATTTTTGGACATTAGATATACCAATGTTCCCCGTGTGTTTCTCGACATGGACTAACCGCCTCTCGTGGATCCTTATCTTTGGCGATGCGATCATTGACTAACACCTACGGGTTTTGGTATAATGGAAATCACGATTCCCAATAGAGGGGGATGAGGAGAGTTATTTTGAGATGGGTGGGGAGGACAACATAGTGCCTCAGGAGGAGGGACCACCACTACCACCACCACTGGCAGTTGGAGGAGCTGCATTTGTACCTTTGGGAGGAGTCCTAGCATCTCTACGAGGAGTCCCCAAGTACCTGAAACTGAGGATTCGTGGGATGGTGCAGGGACAATGAGTCTCAGTTCTGGTCGACAGTGGGGCTACCCACAATTTCATTGACGCTCAGATGGTGTAGAAGAGAGGCATAACCATAGCAGAGTTTGAGGGGTTCTCAGTATTTGTGCCAAGATATAGGACCATGTAGTGTACATGTTATGTGCCGACCTTAACAGTGACCATGGGGCCCTATTCGATGACTGATCACTTACTTGTGGTTGACATTCTGGACACCAACATAGTGTTGGGAGACCAGTGGCAAACCAGTGGCATGCACTCATACCCACCACAGATAGTTTCTGCTCATAAGATGGAGGTTGACTTGAGGCAGGGAGATATAGAGTGTTTTATCTAGTTGAGGATATTAGAGGCTAGTGGAGTAGAAAAGCCACCTCAGGTCATCCTTGATAGATACTCCATGGTTTTTGGGGATATACCACCAGGAAATCCCCCTAACTGAGGATTTGAGCACACCATCGAGTTGGATCAAGGGATCCAGACCATGATCACTACCCTGTATAGGCACCTCAAGGCTTATCGGGACAAGATTGAGAGGGCCATACACAAGCTGTTAGGGTTGGGACATATTCGGCCTATTTCGAGCCCTTTGTCTTCATTGGTTGTTTTGGTGAAGAAGAAGGATGGTACATTGAGGATGTGTATCGATTACAGGGACTTGAACAAGAAAATGATGAAGAACCGCTACCCCATTCCACAGATCGATGAGCTAAGGGGAGCCAAGTCCTTCTTCAAGATATATCTAGGGTCGGGGTACCACCGAATACGGGTGAGGGACAAGGATGTCCCTAAGTCAAATTTTACGTGTCACTATGGGCACTTTGAGTTTCTGGTGATGCCCTTTAGACTAACCAATTATCTAGTTACCTTCCAGTCATGCGTGAACTAAATATTTCGTGGACAGCTGATAAATTTTGTGCTAGTATTCTTCGATGACATACTGATCTACAACCTAGCTTGGGAGGAGCACCTACAGCATGTGGAGATAGTTCTTTGCATATTGGAGGAGCAGCAGTTTTATGCAAAGCTTTCCAAGTGCTATTTTGAGCTGACATAGATGCTCTACCTGGGGCACATCATAGGCACTGATGGCATGAGGGTGCATGAGGAAACTATTAGGGCCATCCGGGATTGGCCAAAGCCCAAAATTTTATTGAGTTGAGAGGGTTTGTGGGAATTTTCAACTACTACTAGAAGTTTGTGAAGGTTTTTTCACAGCTGGTAGCACCCCTTAGAGATTTTACGAAGAAGGGGGCCTTCGCTTGGACTGCTACAGTGCAGGAGGCATTTGACCACCTCAAGTGGGTGATGAGTATTTGTCAAATCCTGACACTTCCAAATTTTACCAACCCCTTCATTTTGGAGTGTGATGCATCAGGTGAAGGAGTGGAGGCCGTACTGATGCAAGAGGGGCATCCCATAGCCTTCGAGAGCTAGAAACTATTGTCTCATGAGAGGATCTACCCCATATATGACAAAGATATGCTAGCCATCATGCATGAACTATCCAATTTTAGATAATACTTGCTCGGGAATCAGTTCAGGGTGAGGAAAGACTGCAATAGCCTCTGATTTTTCTTAGAGCAGAGACAATTTTAGGAGAGGAAATTGAAGTGGGTCAGTAAGCTTCAGGCTTACAATTTTGACATCGAGTATGTCAAAGGGAATCCTAACGTGGTGGTCAATGCCTTGTCGAGGATGCCAATGCCCCTCTCTCTAATGAGTATTGAGGTGGATTGGAAGGCCCAACTATTATTTGAGTACTCAAAAGATCAGTCTAAATGCAATATTTTGGATGGACATATGAAAGATGACTGGAACCAGGTCATGTATGAGGTGATTTACTACAAGGACTAGATTTATTTGACAACCAACTCCCAGTTGTGGGAGAATATTATGTGTGTAGCCCATGACTCTCCATTATTTGGGCACCAGGGGTTCACCAAGACCTACCAGACTATTAGAGATAGGTTCTCCTAGAAGGGCCTCAAGGAGGATGTCCTGATACATGTCCGAGAGTGCGAGGTTTTCCAGAGGAAAAAGGGGGATTTGACCCATCTGGTAGGATTGCTACAACTGCTTCCCATCCCTGAAGGGAAGTGGGAGATTATTTCGATGGATTTCATCACCAAGTTGACCATGGTACAGGGAAAAGAATGTATCTTCATCGTGGTGGATAGATTGACCAAGTACACACATTTATTTTCCATTTCAGCCTTGGTACACAGCCTCTCAGGTGGCCGAGTTATTTTTTAGGGACATTTTCAGATTGCATGCTCTCCCCATGACCATAGTCAGTGACCGAGATAGTAGGTTCATGGGTGGATTTTGGAAGGAGATATTCTGATTGGTGGGCACATAACTAACTCTCAACACTAGGTACCATCTGCAGACAAATGGGTAGCCCGAGATAGTTAACAAGTGGCTGGAGAGCTACTTGCGTAACTATTCCATGAGGTAGGAGAGGTCCTGGTTACAATGGATTCACTTAGGGTAATACTGCTACAACACGACGCTCCACATGTCTATAGGTATGACTCCATTTTGTGCTTTGTATGGTTACGATGCACTGACGTTTTATGATGTTATATTTGGAGCTAACAAGGCCCCCATGGCCAAAGACTGGATCCAAGAGAACCAAGACATTCTCATGGCTCTCAAGGATAACCTAACGACAACTCAGAATCAACAGAATATGTATGCATATAGAAGACATGTGGAGAGGAAGTTTGAGGTGGGGGACTTGGTTTACCTTCATCTTCAGCCTTACATACTGTCCACGTTGAAGCGAAAGGGGGCTGAAAAGCTCAAGCCTCATGTCTATTAGCCATACAGAGTCATATTAAGGGTGGGACAGGTAGCATACGAGTTGGAGTTGTCGCAGGGAATCTGAATACATAACATTTTTCATGTGTATTTCTTGAACAAGGCCTTGGGGTAGTGGGTGAGAGGAACCACCAAGTTTCCTCCTACAAATGATGAGGGGCACTTGGTGCTCCAGCCAGAGTCCATTTTAGATACCAGGGAGAGGCACTTGAGGATCGGGTGATGAAGGAATACTTGATTCGGTGGAGGAACCTTCCATATGAGGATGCCACTTGGGAAGGGGAGCAGATCCTCCAGTACCCATCACTGCAGTTTCTTGAGGGCAAGAAATGTCTTGGTAGGGAGGATCGTAATATTCGTAATTAGCAGTTTCTCTAAATATTAAATATTGATAAATTTTGTTATTTATAATGTTAAGCGGAAATAAGGTGGGTCAGGGACCCACAAATATTATTTTGGGAAAATATAAAGTCAATTCCTATAGTTCCCTAAATAAAATTTTGGCTTTAGTGGGGTCTGAGTGGCCAGCATCGAATGAGTGGAAGCTCTTTAGGTGGCAACATGTGGGAGGCTCGAAAGAGGCAGCGCTGGGTTGGCTCGAAGGAGAGGCTGCATATTCTATGGTGGGGCCAAAGAGGGACATTGAGGCTCACTTGATCCATTTCAGAGGGTCATTCCATTTCCAGAGGGTCATTTCAGCTTGTTCTGAGACAGATTTTAGCCTGCCCCAAGCAAGCCTAGGTGCACATGATTCCAACACCATTATTGTATTCATTTCCAAGCATTAATAAAATGGCTCATATCATGTTTTTGGCTCCATTTTTCGTGTGTTAATGGTTTGATTTTATTTGTTGTAGCTTCTATTCTATTGTTGCTATATATTACTTTTATTTCCCCTTTGGGATATTACACATGAACATGAATTTTGTAAAAGAGTAAGTGGTCAGGATGTTAGCCTAGGTGAAACCAAATTCTTGAGTTGGGATTATATCATGAAAATCCATAAATATTCCATATACACAGGCTTTATCTTATACAAGTTCTACTTGGTAATAAGTGCTTTTAAATCATCATAGAATAAATTAGAAAGTTATTAAGCTTAAAGGTTTCATAATTAGGTTTAACGAGAATAGTAGGTTTCCTTCTAGAAACTATTAAAACCACACAATAATGATAAATTTTAAAAGGAAGTAAAAAAATTAAGAGATATGGGTATATCGATGGTATTATTTCCTTTTCAAATATCAATCATATCTTTTAACTTTAGATAATAGTTTAGAGCATCAAAAGGGTCTTCAACAATGTTGATGGGAATTTTCTTTTGAAATGAAATTCATTCCTCCAGTCTCCAATTCAAAAGTTATATTAACTGACAATTGATGATCCTATAATCTCTTAAAAAATAATTAACTTTAGTGTTAGCTATTTTAATTCCACATGGATGTGGTGCATCTATTATCTCTTCCGTATTTTGAGGGTTTATTGCAAAAATACCTTCAAGGTTGTAAGCATTTTGTAATTGGATGACGTGTCATTTACAAAATGACTAAATTCCACTCATGATATGCTTGTATCAACCAAGTGTCTTAGGGGTGGGTTTTACTTGTAAGTAGTCTTTACCTTGTTAAATCCATTCACCTCCACCACCTTAATCAATAGAACCTATTGATTGTCCAATGTTCTATTTCATTCAATCAATAACCATTTTCTCTTCCATTTTATTTAATTTTTAACTTCACTTCACCTTTAACATCGAGCATTTAGAATTTGTTCATGAGTTAGACACCCTTTTTAAATTCAAATTTTCACACATATTTACTTCTTGATCAGTTTATTAGCTCAATATCATGATTCTTTTCAAACAGATACAACATGTAGAAGGTTTATTATCTTACAACCCGTATGAGACCCATCTAATAATGGACTCAGATAATGTCTTGTTCCCATTTCACATTTTTTAAATTCAAGTGTAGAGGATAAAGAGCACTGATCCTTTTTATAATGTAGTAATTTGATGTTAGGGTCCTACTCTAACCCACTCACTTTGGATACTTTATTAATGTATCAATCCTCCTTTATTGAATAATTCCCACTAAATAGTTAGTTAATATTAACTAATTGTAAAAAGGATCTTCTTTGTTGATAAGACCCAAATTAGTTAGTAGAATCTTTCTCTACTAATTTGGGTCTTATTAACAAAGAATATATAATTGTATTTGTAGCTTTCTCTTAGAGTTATTTCCTTGAATTGGTAAGTGAAAATGGCATTGCTACTTTTTATTATCAAGAGATTTTTCATTGGGTTTATCTATTTCTTCTTCTATTCTTGGATTTTTCACTACATTTTATGTGATTTCTATGAATTTTTTTGTTAAGTATACTACAAGTGGTCATGGAACTCTTTATTGGGAATTAAGTGAGAGAATATTTGGACACAAAGTGGGAGACATCTTTAATTTTTGTTAATTTTTTATGGAAAAAGGAGTTTGGAAACATTTAGGGTGATTTACAAAACTTTGTATATAAAATTTGGAGAATATATCTTGATATTTTAAATTCCTCTCAAAAAAATTACCCAATTTAAAAAATAAAAATAAAAAATCATCCAAATCAATGTTTTTAAAGAGTATATATCTTTGATTTAAAATCAATCATGTTTTTTCCACGGGGTCTTGGATAGATGATGATCGGGTGCTTTGGTAAGGAACTCCTCGATGTCAAGTCACTGGTTCAATTTCAATTTTCTGCCCTAATCATGATGATATATTGGACATGATTAAGAGTAGTCCTTCCAAGCTTACAAAAAAAAAATCAACTATGTTTTAAGGTTTTTCGGGGAAACTACAAATTTTGCAAACTAGATATATAATAATAGAGTGCACATATTTTAGTCAAATGAATGTCAACATATCTAAATAAGTTGTCTCATTTCATAATTGATTCATAGTAGCTATTCCATGAATTATAAGTGAAGTTGTGATAATTTTACACTTTTTCCTCAATCCCTATATTGAACAAGTGAAGCACCTTCTCGTGATTTTATGAGCCATTTTTTGTTCAATAAGCTCTCAAAATTTTCAATACTTTTAGATATATGTTCTAACATATTTGAATAACATAAATGTTTCATTCAATGGGTAAAACTATGGTTAGGGAATAATATACAAAGAAAATACAAGTGGAATCACATTGTTGGAAACTCTTGTAACCCCTAGTGATACCCCTTCAAGCAATAGCACATCAAAATATACCTATGCATTATATGGAATGTTACTTCCATGTAATTTTGGTTATATAGAAATTCCCTTAGATATTCCTAAAACCTACATTATATAAACTAGACAAACATCTTTTTTCTATATTATGTTAATAACAACACTCTAGGAGATCACTCTCTAGTACTTTGGTAGTTGAGTATATGACTAAGGGCATGATTGAACCTCCTTAGTTAGTAACCTGAGATATTTTTATGAGTGATATTATTCAACCTAACATGTATCAAAGAGATATATAAGAACTGATTAGGCTCATCAATAGGTACATTATAAAGGTTCATAATGCCATCCTCCAGCTTTATAAATATCTCTTTCTCACATTTATTTACATATTTTGTCATATTATTCTTAGTGATAAGGGTGAAATATGTTTTGCATATCATGCATCCTAATATGATTTAATTATAGGAAATGGAGAATTTTTGAGACAATTTCTATGTAGGGGCTTAGAGTAGACAACAAGGAGAGATTATAGGGGGTTTTCCACCTCCTTAACTCCCTCAATCAGCCCAAGATCACATTAAGATATCTCCCATCAGCTCGAGGTCATTAGGAGCCAAACAAGTGAAATTCATGAGGAGTCGAGATCCACTCTTCTCGAGTTTTAAGAGATAATATTCCTATTTTTTAGGGAGATTTTGGTAGCTACCCTCTTGTATAAATGAACATGTATAAGATCTCATTAGGATTGGAGTTTTGTTTTCATCTAGGTAGCTATTGAGCTCGGGAATTGTTATCTTTTTACTGTTATGTGATGTATTAGGCCTTGATTCAATGATAATGAGAAGTTGCTATTTGATTCATTACTGGGTTAGTTTCAGAGGCCTGAGATTCTTAGGTTTGGGCCCAACCCAGTGGCTTAGGTTCCTCTTGTGTACTTGTATCTTTCTCATCCCTATGTCGACCCACAGATGGATGCTCCACCATATCCAACAACTCCTCCCACTCCTGATCAGGAATGTCATGCTCCCGCTGTCTACTGGTCCCCTGCAGAACAATCCCATCGACCTCCAAAACCTCTAGAGAATATGGATCTGCAGCTGCTGTCATCGTACTTGATGTCAGTGCATATGACTGTCCCACCTCGATGGCTGACCCCAATGTTAGCCACATACCCCTCATCGACTCAATGTGGGCACCCATCTGGCTCTCTCTCAAAGGAATATCATGCCTGATGTAAGTAGTGTCCTCCTCTATCGACTCAGGCTCCATCACCTGCTGCTCTAGCTGAATTGTCACAAGTGACTCTTCACCCAGAGTATCTCCCGCAGAGTCCCGTGACTGCTCACCCTGGACACTAGAATGTAGCTCCAGTCTACTGTCACAATCTATGCATGACTGCTCTCGCTCCCCAGAAGCGTCCTCAACTGATCCTATGGACTCATATGAAAAAGAGTCCTCACCCTGGTATACAGAAGGAATGCCCTCCTGTTCTACCTCCGCCATCTCATCTACATCGAACATGCCACCCATCCTCTCGATAAAGTGTCGATACAGTGTCTGGAGCCCAAACACATACTAGGATGTTACCTCTGCTGTACCCCGTATCCTCTGCCCATGCATGTTCTCGACATGCCGTGAGGGAAAAGTGATGCATGTCTCCCTCATGACCTGCTCCCCAAGCGTAGGCTCAGTGATGACTGATGCACCACCTTTGCAAAGGATCATCTCATCCCCCAACCTGTGGCTGTCAACTAGCACACCAACCCAGTGCCACTGCTGAGAAGTCTCTCGCCTAGTGTACTGAGTGTCATCCAAATATCTGGGGTGAACCTCGCGTACCCTTCTGCTCACGGCCAAAGTGCCAAAGGTCAAAAACATAATCAGTTGTACCTGTGAGTGATGTCGAAGCGAGTCAGGTGTGTGAGTCCCCACAGATACCGCCAAGTATTGCTCCTTTGTCTCTACATCGATCCTGGGTGAACTACTACCAAAGGTAAGCCCGATGTCCCTGTCCATGAGTCTCTCTGGAAGCAATGCTCTAAGACCATGTTGTGCAGCACTGTATGCCCTCACATACCACTGATCATCCATATACTCCTCAACATGCCACTGCACACTGAAGCATACCTCGGTATACTGCTGGATACCATGTGCTACTGCTGTAGCACCCTGTACCGTCTCGTGCCTTGACTGTGTCCAAGCATTAGTCACTCTCTGCGTGCTCTCAATGTGATGTAGGATACTCCTACTCCACAATGCAGTCCCACACACTATGGTACACCACCATGCTACTCCATGTCCACCGGCAATCCACCGCTCAATGCTAGAGGCTCCCACACATCCCTGGATGTGATGACCTAGAGCTGTGCCTCTACATGTCGGACTACCACCAATCGGTAACATCGTCTCCACCGTCGTATCACTATACCTGCCGACGAAAGGATCATCACTCCAAATCCTCCTCAAGGGGTCCGAGAAGTTAATCTCCCTATGTGTCAGTAGTGTTACCACCACTGCTCGGCTCCGCTGCGTCCTCTGTGCCCCACACAAAGGTGAAGAATCCTTGGCCCCATCCAAGGTGCCATATGGTGGCCTGCCAATGCCACCTCCTCCGACAAGCTCTTGCCAAGGTGTGCTGACCACCCCGTGATCCCGTGTATGAGTGTCATGCCAAGACAACCTAGGGAGTCTGCCCATAAACTGGTTGGCCACTGGAGCTGACCGAAACTGCACATGCTCTACTACTAGGCCAACTATACTCTCCAAGACATAGTCAGCCGACCTACCTGGGAAACGGTAGGTGATCCCACCTGGATCCCAATGCCAATCTGGGGTTCCTGTACTCCCCATGCATAGAAAATCTTGTTGAGCTACACTCGGATCCATCACTATCTCCATAGCCCGCTCCACCGAGTACCAACTCAAAATCTCTCGCCATCCAACCTCAACATGTGGATGTTGTACCCTGTGCAACTCTGATCGTCTCATATCGCTATCCAAGTCAACATATGAGATCTGACTAGGTGGCTCTGCCTCTCTCTCTCCAACGGAGAGAGATGACCCAACAACACTGTTAGTCCCATCCATGCATGCCTGAAGGGGAATGATTTGACGCTCCAACGTGCCCTCTGATTGTACCATCAGGGAATCTAGTCGTTCCCCAATGCGGACCAACTTGGCCGCCGACTTGGCACAAGTCACTCTCATACCCTCCAGCTCTTGGTCCTGCAACAAAATGGCCTCCCGTACTGACGTGGCCTTCCCTCTCAAAACTCGAAGGTCCGTCCGAAGCCGATGATACTGCTGTCTGCGACCATCATCCAATACCTCTGTACCTGCTAGTGCCTCATCGAAGGTGGATATATCTCCTAACACCTCACCCATCTGTCGTGTGCTGCTACCACCTGAAGACTCGGACACGACTCCGGTCATCACCTCAATGGATGGCTCTACTGAGGTAGGCTCTACCTTCTCCACTACCACATCAACCGACATGGCCAAGGAGGTCTCCAATGAGGGTGAATCCTGTGTCACACTAGGTGTAACCTCAGACTCCCTGCAATCCTGTGTGCCCTCATCCTCCAAGTGCAATGTTGCCACCTTAATGGCCTCCGACTGCGACATCTAGTTAAGCTGGAAATAGATGTCCAACTTTTCTACCCAAGACTTTGTCAAACTGTTTGATGAGCCATCAAACATGGGCAAATGAAATCTGCTAGTTGCGCGGTGGACGTCATGATGATGTCTGTGTCCCCTGTGATGATCACAGGGTCTACCATCACGCTGGAGCTGTACATAATCTCTAAATGAGATAAGATCTCTAATCGCCGGCCCGCGTGCCAGGTACTCTGCAATGTAGGCGTCCATCTAGCTAGGGTCAACCTCCGGCTCCCGCTGTGCTGCTGCCCCTGTGTCCTCTGCTAGGAAAGTGGGCATAGTGGGTCGCGTGGGTGCATGCGATGCCATGATGGGGATAGCATCATGCTCTGGCATATCCCTCACCAATCTGAAAACCCTTTGGGGTTTCGCTGCCTAACCTCCAGCGCAGTGAGTCTCTGTGACACATCCTGCATGTGTTGGAGGAGCGCCTCTCTAAATCTCCTCACATCCTCCTCGTCTGCCATTGGCACTTCTTGCTATGTGTCTACAGGCTCCTCAGAAACTGCATGGCTGCTGCAAAACCATACTACTGCTTGATTTCGACCTCCGATTTACCCACTGAAAACTACTTAGAAAATTCTAGGAATTTGGGAAGGTGATCCTTGCCAAAAACCCAGAAAAACCCAGAAAACGTTTCTTCTAATTCCAACCTTCAAAATTTGACCCTTTATATTTTGGCCCTTTTTCCAATTTCGTTTTTGGTACTGCAACTGCTATTGCTTTCCAAAATTCCAGCAAACCTCTGTATGATCTCTTTCCCGATGTCATAGACCACAGGCTGAGCCAGAACTATGCTCTGATACCACTGTAATATCCCGAATGGGAAATAGACAGCAATACAAGCATACGACAATATAGAAAATGCCGAAAATAGAACATAAAGCAAATACACATAAAAATGTCGGGAATGCTAAGCCATTTTATTAATCTGAGAATATAATGAGATACAATGGATAATCAGAATAAATGCACCTATCCTTGCACAAGGCAAGTGAAGAACCCTCTCAGAAAAATAGGAAATGGCTGCTACAGGAAACTGCGTCCCAGCTGTTGGAAGAAACTGCCGTAACTGCTGATGCTTGAATGGACTGAAGCTAGGGGCTGATCCCCTTGCCGGAATGAGCTGAAAATATGTAGATCACCTGTACTCACCGCTCCGGACAAAACCCAGAAACCATAAACAAAATGGACCACCTCCGAAAATCACCCCAGAAACCCTCCTCAAGGAAAAACGTTGTCCCTCCAGGCCCAGCGCAGATGCTAAATGAAATATGCTGAGATGGAGCCACAAACTCCTCAGGGAACTCTCCAACTGATAAATACTGAACCTCCACACTGAATAACACTGAATCTCCTGCAGAAAACCCCGCAATAGAACACCTCCTCCAAGAACTGCGTCCACTCTCCTAGGGACTGCGCAGTGACCAAAAGAAGCCCAGCTCCTCCGCAAACCGACAACCCAATCCTCCGCTGAAAACTGTAGAAAATACCTTGCCCGAGCAGGCACTCGAAGTCCCCCGGGGCTAAGGGTGAGATCTCCGACCGGAGACACTCAGTCGCACTAAACAGTGCTGCAGACAGGCTAAACAGCCAGCATGCTCAAGAAGACAGAAGTCTAGCTCAAATATCATCAACAACAAGAATACCCAAATGATGAGGCTCCTCTACCTTTTATAGCATTGGTTTCCCTCCAAAACCAACGTAGTCTCTCTCTCCTCCACGTGGTGTGTGGCCCCCCTTGGCTCCCCCCTTAAGTTACAACGTTGTGCTACTAGGAAGGTGTTTTATTCCACTAAAGTGAGTTAGAACCCCTTTTTCTCACTTTTTTATTTATCTACAAACCACATATGGCAAAACAATACAAAGTCGAATATTCCAATTAGTTGTCGCTAATTAGGAATATTACACATGATTTCAAATCGAAAAGACTGAAAAATAAGAAAATATTTTATCCTTAGATTACTTTAGTAAAAATCAATAAATCATTTAAACATAAGCACATTGACTAATGATTCTACCAATAACTAATTACAATTATAATGAATTGCAAAACCAAACTACAACTCCAAATAATGATTCAATGGTCTCGTTGCATTTCTTTCAAATACTTGGTTTCCAAAACACAATATTACAAGAATTTATAATGGATCAGTAAGGTACATAATCGATTTCAATTCATATTTTAAAGAAATGGAGTTATCGATCTCTTGTTTTTCCAATTAAAAAGCGCCTTTAAATATTCCAATCGTAAACCTGTAACAAAGGGGTTATTCATGCAATAAAATCATTGATCAACACCATTCATTTTGGTATGCAACGAGTTGGAGATGAAGTATCTACTTAATTTCAAGAAAATAAATTACAGTATTTAGTACATAATCGTAATTATGAGATTTAATTAATTAGAAAAAGCTTTCAAAATAGAATCCATACACCTAATGTTTTACGGAAATCAAACCTACAAATAATTATTCTTTCCCTAATTGTGGTGGTGCACTTAGAACAACAAAAAGAAAGATATCTAACATTTTCCTTAAAATGAATAGATAAAGGGAAGAAAACCTACTTGTAATCTGTCCGCTTTTCCTCACCTCCTTACGCTGCTTCCGTAGCTCTCAATCTAACTAAACTCACTTGATTGATACCTGCAATGGAAAACAGAAGACAAAAAAAAACATAAAGGAAATATGATCTATTCAAGTTAAACAAATTGAATCTATTAAATTCATAAATACACATATAACATCATTGACACGTGCATTAGGATAGGAACAAATGTCTTTATTATGAAGTATAAGGAAGAGTACAACCAGTTGATCGATTCGATGTCACTCACCTAACTTTAGTCCCATCCTCATCACATCCAGCATCAACAATCCAGCAACATCACAGTACATGCACAATACCTCCAAGAGTTGTGATCTCACCAGCATAAATCTACTTAATACAAATTCTTTCTCATTTGTGCACTATGATCAGTGCTTTCTTTACAAGTATATGAAGGTAGTTTGACATAAATGAATCATTGAATGGATTTCCTAAAAATGGATGAAGAGGTTTCCTTTTTCATGGGAATAGGAGGATAATAGGTTTAATGGCTCCATGGTGTCCATATTCGAAGCTACAATATGAGGTGAAAGTTGGAACAACTTCTAGAAGCCACTAGAGGTTGGGAATTTTCTCGGAATCCAATGAATAATTCGCTCTCAATCCACCAATTCACTCTAAAGTGGGCCTAGATCCTCTACAACACAACCTTGCATGGGAGTAGATGCTCTGCAAAGCAGTGCTTGCAGTCTAGAGGTGCGTTGATGGCTCAATGGGGCACTTCAACTGGCATCTAAGAAGTGAAACTTCCATGAAGGAAAACCACCTATGGGATGACTTTTTTAGGGCATGTAGCAACTAATTTAGAGTATGATAGACCCTAATGAATATTGATCTGTGTTCTGGGATGATGCCCAAATTAACCTGTGACCCCTAGATCTATCCTACGATTTTTTACAGAACTTACTTCCAGGAGATGGTAGGCCTTTTCCACTCCTTGAACAAGTCGAAACTAAATCAATGCCTAAATATTAAGCAAAACCATAACATTTACAAAGAATTCATGGCAAAGTCAAATTGTATTAAGATTCAAATCATAAGTTCACTTGCATACATTCCTTCAATCATTTGTCTCATGTTCATGCATTGTCTTCCTCCTCCTTAAAAAACTTCCCAAGCTTACAATAAAAACCATGGCTGACCCATTTATAATATTTAGATGGAGAATCAGTGATTTTCCTCAATTCTGGAAAATTGAACAATTTTAACAAACTGACCTCAAAGAGATTGGCATATCTTCCTAACCATGAGCAATTTTGGAAAACGGTTTGGAGGGAGCCTAATTTGTTATATTTGAAACAAAAAAATCTCTTGGATTTGTAGCATTCAAATCCAGAGCCTTGTAAATCTTTCCCAAAGTTGGTTGTCTAGCTCTTTTTGCAAGGTTCTAGAATTTTGGAAAAACAATCATTTTTTACCAAACTTCCTCCAAGACCCACGTATAACTTTTAGAATAATTCGAATCTATAGAAACATTTTTTCATATACATAATTGGTTATATTTTTAACAAACCCATTTGCTTATATTTTCCATATTCACCTCGAGCTGCACACAGATAAAGGTCAAACTTGGTAGTTTGGAAACTCTGCACATTTTGAGCAGATTTGTTAATCAGCTCCTAGGGACCCACATGTGCACCCTGGATGCAATCCAATGCATCGGAAGGTATTAAAACATTATTTTGGTAAATAACCTCCCTTGGTTTTCCCCGGAAGCATGTCGGGATATCGAAACTCCAAATTGGACATTTTCATACTATATTTGCAGTAACTAGTTTAACTGGCTTGTGAAGAATTTAGACAATGGAACCTTGCGAAAAATGAACTTAGAAAAACCGTCATTAGAAAATCATGACTAAATCATATCTAATCATAGAAAAGCTAAGAAAACTAATGATAATCAACCACGAGGCGTAACTCATGAATTGGCGACAAGTGTTGGAATTATGGTGTGAAATGAGTGTAAAGGTGTCGGAATTTATGTTATGAATGGCGGTAATATATAGTGGAAAATTAGGAATATTTGAGACCCAAAATCCCCCCGTGCCTGAGGGTTTGCATGTCCTCATGCAAACAAATCTCTTGCTCATTGACAAATTCTTAACATTGTTTTGTAGATTTTGGCTCTTGTGGGACAACATTGCTTGGATATTTAAAGGTGATGGGTCTTGTGGAGCAGCACTGCTTGAATACTTGGAGGTGATGGTTCTTGTGGAGAAACATTCTTCACATTTAGTATGTCACACTAATTTTACTAAGAAATACAAATTGAGGACAATAAAATAATGGATGAGGGAGAGATGATAGATGAAATGAGATGGTAATGGAGATGGTGATTGGGTGGTTGCATACTATGTCATCGTAAGGTAAATGTTTATAAGTGGTTTACTTTATCGTTTCATGGCATTAATGACTTTATCCTGTGAATAGAATGCTTAAAGAAGACACTATAGAGATTTTTTTTTATTAATGCACCATAATTTTTTTTCTTTTAACATGGTCTTATTATCAGAGTTTATGCATAATGAATGGAAGGAAATAGAAAGATAATGGTTTATGAAGGATGAAATGTGTGGAATGAGAAGTGGTGAATCATTAAGCTTCTTTAACCTTCTAATTAATTAGAGAATCATAAGCCAAAATTACCTCAAGTTTTACCTTTGTCGTTGTTGTGCCCGGTGCTGCAAAATGAAGTGGAGGATGGAATGGTTGGAGATGATGTGATTGTTGATCTGATTTGCTGAAGAATGCTAAAGGATGAACTGAAGAGATGAACTGAAGGGCTGAAGGATGAACTGAAGGTCCCATTCTCCCCCATGCCTGAGGAGTTTTCTGCCCCCAAACAAGTGAGGAAAGGTGACTGCTGCTGCAAATGATAATGGAAATGTTGATACAAAAATCCAAACTGTTGAAAATATGTATTGAGATCTCAAAACCATATAGTTTTCAACCTCTACACACCCATGTGCAATATTTCTTATGTGAATAAATGGTGTCTATGTCTAACATAAGCAAGAATCATTGGATTACCGACTATTGAGGAGATCGTTAACCAATGTGAAATATCTCACCTTTGATGTCAATGGGAATCAAGGCACTATGTACATTCTACTAGCCATGAATAGATTAATCGGAGTCAAATGGATTGCAGAATTCATCCACCAAGAAACATTGATGTATTTCCTTAGTAGATGACAAGGATCCCTGCCATTAAGGCATGTAGGCTCCCAAGTAACTTATCTAACCCTAACCTTGGTCCCAAATAATATGTTGATGTCGATGGGACAAGGCTCGTTGACAGGTGGGCCTTAAGGAAACCCACATCAACCAACTCGAGTACAAACATAATAACTCAAAAGATACATGATTTTAAAAACTTATACAAATTTACAAACTTTATTGGGAACCTTTCCCACTAGTTACCTGGTTTTCAAACAAAGTCCTTGTCTAGTTGCACCAAACAAGCTGGTTTTCACAAAAGGAATTATTTTTCTCTTTACTATTTTCATTTATTTATTTATTACAATAATAACTTTCCAACTACATTGAAGAAAAGATGTCCTCCTTCAAGTGAAAGATAACTTCCAATGAATCCATGTGCGGATCAGGTACAAAGATATAATCATGCCCAGATTTAATGTATAAACTTTAGAAGGTATATGAGCATGAAAAATCAGCAGCTTTGAAAGATGTGATATAAAGAGTATTTGAAGATGAGAGTGGTGCTTTGACTGAATTGTAATCTGGAACCAATGCTTGATGCAATCCTGGTGGTATTGGCTCATTTCTTATTTTGGACCACTCTGAAAGTCTTCCTCGGTCGTGCTAGGAAAAATTTGATAATTGGTCTCTCGAATGCCTACAAGGCTTGCTTCTGGAAATGGTGAAAGTTCTTCGATCTCAGGTTCAATTGGATTCTCCCCATCGGATTTGGTATATGATTCATCGATCTCCTTGGTGGATAGGCAGGAGGAATCAAGGGAGACTTTCAAATATTTTTCTAGTTGTGGAGAGATAGATAATTTCTTGAATGTGGTCGGGATGAACTCTTCCTGAGAGGCAGATATCCCAACTATTGCTAGGATTTGAGAAAGTACTTCGAGGGAAATTCTTCAAGCTCTGAATAATTCTTGAATTTTTCCTGCTGGTTAATGATCCTTGTCTCGCAACATGGATTAGTACCCAGGGGTTCTTAAAGCACCCAAAAAATGATATAACGTTAAATATTGGAATTTGAAGATAAATGAAATTAAAAGCTATTGGCTGAAATAAATCTCACCACACTCATAACAAGCTAGATCAGATTACTATTTAATCTATTGAAAGCGAAACAAATCGAAAATTAAATATCTCACAGAATGTTTCAACTATTCTAATGCCTATGCTGCTTGTGAGGCTTAGCTATGGTTCCTGTAGATGTGCCTTACTAAGTCTGTGAGATTTACACACTTTATGAATTACATGAAATGCAGAAATGAAATCACTTACATAATGTTTCGGAATACTCTAAGGCCTACTTCTATTTCTACGCATAAAGGAAAGGAAATAAAAGATCAAAGATAAGCAAAATCGGCCAAAATTTTGAGCAACCCCACCATAGTGGATGCATGGCTCTTCACTCATGTCTTATTGTACTCTCTCCGCCCGCTGACTGCCCTACAATACCCTTGAAACTCTGTAATAAAAATCTTACCTGAACCAAAATACAACTCCCCGGAAACGACGCCAAAATTTTAAGAGTTTTAATTAGCGATTAAATGTCTTAATATTTAATTGTCATTCTGGGGCTCGTAAGCTTCGAGTTGTACTGTGTTTTTGGTTCAGCTAATGATCATATCATATAAATTCCTTGTTAATGGTCGTCAAGTACACACTCTTCTATGAATTAAGTAAAATAGCACTCATCTCTCTCTCTCCCTTGAATTAAATCAACCAAATTGAATCAATCTTAAATTAAATTCAAATAAAAATAATGCTAGTTTACATCTCAGCAATATTAATCACAATCTAAGCAATGAAAATTACTATTTAAACCATATTAATTTCAATCTAAGTAATGGAAATATTAATATAAATACTAAGATCTATCTAATCTAAATATAAGAATCTTAAATCAATCAAGATTGATTTAAAATGATACCAAACTTATGCTAAATCTTAATCCCAATAAAATTCACTCTCATTCAAATGATATTAAACTAAGGCAATGAATAAACAAGACTTCAACTAATCTAGTTCCTGGGATGCATAAAACAAATCAAATAAGCATTCAAACTAACCTCTGTCGCCACTCTGCAATTGCTTCAAAAGAAACTAAGTAAACCAATATTCTAATTGACATGATTTCAGATCTAAAAGACTGCAAAATAAGAAACTATTTTATCCTTAGATTACTTTAATCAAACTCAAGAAATTATTCAAACATAAGCACATTGACTAATGGTTCTACCAATAACTAATTACAATTATAATGAATTTAAAATCTAAACTACAACTCCAAACAATGATTCAATGGTCTCGTTGCATTTATTTCAAATACTTGGTTGCCAAAACACAATGTTACAAGAAATTATAGTGGATCAGTAAGGTACATAATCGATTTCAATTCATATTTAAAAGAAATAGAGTTACCGATCTCTTGTTTATCCAATTAAGAAGCACCTTTAAATATTCCAATCGTAAACCTGTAACAAAGGGGTTATTCATGCAATAAAATCATTGATCAACACCATTCATTTTGGTATGCAATGAGTTGGAGATGAAGTATCTATTTACTTTCAAGAAAATAAATTACAGTCTTGAGTACATAATTGTAATTATGAGATTTAATTAGCAAATGATTTCAAAATAGAACACCTACACCTAGATCTATCCTATGATGTTTTACAGAACTTACTTCCAAGATATGGTAAGCCTTTTCCACTCCCGGAGCAAGTATAGACGAAATCAATGCCTAAAGATTAAGCAAAACCATAACATTTACAAAGAATTCATGGCAAAGTCAAATTGTATTAAGATTCAAATCATAAGTTCACTTACATATATTCCTTCAATCATTTCTCTCATGTTCACACATTGTCTTCCTCCTCCTTCAAAAAATTCCCAAGCTTACAATACAAACCATGGCTGAGCCATTTATAATATTTAGAAGGCGAATTAGTCATTTTCCTCAATTCTGGAAAATTGAACAATTTTAACAAACTGGCCTCAAAGATATTAGCATATCCTCCTAACCATGAATAATTTTGGAAAACGGTTTGTAGGTATCCTAATTTGTTATATTTTCAACAAAAACCTCTCTTGGATTTGTCTCATTCAAAACCATATCCTCGGAAATCGTGCCCAAATTTGGTTTTCTGACTCTTTTTGCAAGGTTCTAGAATTCTAGAAAGACAGTCATTTTTTACCAAATTACCTCCAAGACCCGCGTATAAATTTTAGACTAATTCTAATCTGGGGAAATTTTTTTGGATATACATAATTGGTTATATTGTTAAAAAAACCCATTTGCTTATATTTTCCAGATTCACCTCAAGCTGCACACAGATCGAGGTCAAACTTGGTAGTTTGGAAACTTTGCACATTTTGAGTAGATTTGTTAATTAGCTCCTAGGGACCCACATGTGTGACCTGAATGCAATCCAACGCATGGGAAGGTATTAAAACATTATTTTGGGCAATAACCTCCCTCGGTTTTCCTCGGAAATGTGTCGGGAGTTCGAAACTCCAAATTGGACATTTCCGTACTCTACTTGCAGTAACTAGTTTAACTGGATTGTGAAGAATTTCGAAAATGGAACCCTGCGACAAATGAACTTAGAACTACCGTCATTATAAAATCATATCTAATCATAGAAAATCTAAGAAAACTAATGATAATCAACCACGAGGCGTAAGTCATGAATTGGCGACAAGTGATGGAATTATGGTGTGAAATGAGTGTAAAGGTGTCGAAATTTAGGTTATGAATGGTAGTAATATATAGTGGAAAATTACTAATTAGGCATATTTGAGGCCCAACAAGTCACATTTCACTTGTTAGTATAAATGGTTCCAGAAGGAGGGGCCAGATTCTAAGAGTTTGGAAGTATTTTTATTATTCTCTTAGTAAGGTTGAGCCTGCAATCTTTCAAAAGTATAGAGTGCAAGAGATGAATGGCCCAGAAATAAATCCTTACAAATTCAATTCCAAGATCATCCTCTTCTCCATATTCTCATACCGCCTCATTTCCTAAAGTTATAAATCCAATTCAAGTCTAATAACATAATCCCCTTAGTCATACTCCCAAGCATAGAAATCCTTAGCTTGTTGAATTAATTTAAACGAGTTGATGAGTCACCTGTGCTATATCACGTGAGTAAGGGATAGACCTTATAGAATGCATATGGAATGATAAATAGGTAGTACAAAAAAATTTCTATTAGATCCAAATCCTCGGAGATTGATACTTCTAATTATTTTTTGACTACCCTCTCATTGAGTGTTGAAGATCTTTCAAAAGAGAAGATAGAGAACTTATTGATTGGAAGTTTCATGCATCCATCATCACCACCCCATTTTCTACACTCACCATCTCTTAATTTTTATGAGTCCCTTTCTCCATTGAATCATTGTAAATCTTTGAAAAACAAAATCATGGCTAATAGACCCTGGCTATCTTAGTACACCATTGTGGATCTTAGACCTAATCAATCACTACCTAAAAAACCATAGAAATTGCTCCCCAAGCTTTATCCTGATAAAGGTGATGCTCTACATGATCATATCAAAAAAATTATCTTAATTGTGTGGCCTATGAAGTAGATCATAAAGATGTGTCTTTCTTCTTTTCCATATACTTATTAAGGAAAAATTTCCTCTTGTTACTTTTCTCTAACACTCGAAACACTTTTGAGTTGGGAGAATTTTGATTCTCTTTCTCAAAAATTTTGGGAAAGATAAGACTTCAACTAGTCTTCAAGAGTTATCTTGAATGAGAATGGATCCTAAGGAGAAAGTAAAATATTTTAATCATAGGGTTCAATTCATCTCGAATAATATTATAAAATCTTCCCAACCTATAGATGAAGTGGCCATCAAATTTTACACCTCTGTCTTGGATTTGTCCATGGCCATGTTCGTAAAATGATCTGAAAAGGATACATTACAGGAAAAATTCTAGGAGGCTATTAAGGTTGAAAAGGATCATGTGAGTGTTCACAGGAAAATAATGGTTGACGATGATCGACCTTTTTCTAAAAAAGTCGAAAACATTTCCGTAATGATGATGCAAAACAATCTTCATTCCTCCACCTTTTGGATATGACCGGGCTATTAAATAGTTCAAAAAACTAATTCACTAATTTGGAAAGGGTATTTGGGGAGGGTCAATCCCAATATAACAACAAACCCCTATTTAGGAAATTCAATCCACCAACCAAAAATACCTCAGCGCCTCCTGATGTATCTCAATTGTAGCATATATTTGATACCTTGAAATCCCTAGAGACCAATTTGAGCTCGAGGAAAGAAAATTCTAAAGGAAATGACTCACGAGGTGAAGAACAAGGTGAAGCGTAATCGAGAGAAACCCCTTCATCCATAAATAGATTTTAGGACATTCATAACTCCTCAAGTCACGAGGCTAAAGAGATTAAGGCATATAATACCCAAATCAAAGGTATAATCCTAGAAGATAAAACTCAATTTCTTGTCATCGCACCAAATTTAGCCCTTGGGTTTTCTCTTCCTTGTTGATTTATGGTAGCATCGGACGTGCTCTAGCATTGTAACTTTGTATATAGGCTAAGACACATGTATTCCATAATACCCAGAAATGGTTTTGGAAAATTCCACTTAGATATGGTTTAATTAAAATAATTAATCGTTTTTTAATGATTTCCTAAGTTTAAACTTAGGGAAACTGATTAATTAAAGGGTATTAATTAAAATAAGTGTGAATCTTCTAAATAAAGTCATGGATCACCTCCAAGTTAATATTAGCCCTTGATTATGTTTTAATCTTGGCACTTGAAGGGTCAACACAAGAATATAAGAAGGAGGGTGAGGGGCCTATGGAAAACACAATTAAGCACATTGAACATTTGGCATTTTCGAGCTTGTGAGAGAGACACAATTTTTTTATCATGATCGAATCACTAGGGCAGGGTTTTCTAAGTGATTTTGATTCAATGATCAGTTTCAGAGAGGGGAAGATGCAGTAACTAGTTAGGAGGACCATGAGTACTTTCATAGAGAGGCAACAATGATGCAGAGAGAGGCAGCGCAGTCACCTGGAGGGGTGAAGCAGTTCCTGAAGGGAACCACACAGAAGTGACACAATGCCTTTTGTGATCCATCCAGAGATAGCTGGAAGTTGGGGTTTTTGAGCTAGGAAGGACAAAACTCAGTTTCTAGTCAGCTTGATCTTTGTAGAGGAGAGGTGACGTAGTTACAGAACTTTCCCACACAGGCTTACGCAGTTGCAGCATAGGCATCACGCAGAGGCAGAGAGGGGCTTCACCAATGCTGTTCAGATCAGCTGTGGCTTTGCAGAGTGAGGTATACCTCACATTTTCATCTGTTGTCTATATTTATCTAATGGGTGAGACAGATATTGGCACCCTAGTTGTACTCAATATTACACTGCTTAATTATACAAAACCCTTAGATCCACTGCACCAGTTTTCCCGAGTTGGGTTTTTCTGGGGACTTAGTCCAAAAATAACTGTGTCAAATGTGGATGTTTTTCATTGTATTTTGTTTAGTTTATTTCAGAAATTAGATTTATTCCGCAGCATTATTTGTGTAGACTACTTCAGTAATTACTTCGATATTTCACTGTAATGAAATAATTATGAAAAATAATAGGAGAAGTAATTCAGATTTATTGCAGTAGGAATCCAGGTTTAGTATTTTTCACATGGTATCAGATCTTATTCAAGCTAAAGTGGAGGAGAAACAAGAGTGAACCAGCAGATCTGCGCTGAAGAGACTGGGATATGCGTAAGCAACAAACTCCCCAGAAATTTCACAGTCCAGGCCAGGAGGGAAATCCAGCATAGAAAAGGCTCCCTCTGAGAGAGTTGACAAAGGGGTAAGCTTTTTCAATTGCAGAAGAGGTAGCGTAGCATACCAGCATAGCTAAAGGACGCAGTTGCTACACAACAGTGAGTGTTGGTGCATAAGCGTCAGAAAATTTCTGAAAAACACAGATTGGGATTTCTTGACCTCGGATAGTTTTCTTACTCAAAGAAACTCAGTATTTCCCATGCAGCAACAGAAGCATCGACTTACTCCTTAAGGAGTGTGTAAGTCTAGCTGAGAAGAGGGTTAGAGGAAGATATCGACAGTTGAGGAGATAGCCAGCAACAGATTGTGTGACCAAGATAGATTGGAGGGTTCCTCCAACTATGTTATTTGGATTCAAGTATTTAGTTTCTCCTTAATGAGCATGATCTAAAGGCCCTCATAGATAGCGCAATTGCAGAACCACTGGATGTAGCACATCTTAGAGCCTTCAAGAAAAACATGGCTAGGGCCAAACAATTGATCCTAGATGGTGTGAAGAATCAAATTGTACCTCACATAGCAGCAAAGAACGTTGCTAGAGAAATGTGGGTAGGGATGGAAAAGCTATACCAAATATCTTCCTAGCAGCGGAAGATGTATCTGGAGGAGAAGATGTGTAATACCAGGATAAAGAAGGGAGAGAGTTTTGATTCCTTCCTCTATAGAATTTAGGATAACCGATACCAGGTTTCAGTAGTGAAATCAGCACCCAAAGACTCAGAGCTATTAAGGCTCACTCTGAACTTTGTTTCAGAATATTATCAGGTCTTTGTCCAAATAATTCTGGGCAGAGAAAAGCTTCTAGGATGGGAAGCGATGTGGGAAGCCTTGCAGCAAGAAGATCTGAGGAGATATCTCCTCAAAATCCATATTGAGGATGGCAGCAGCGGTTCGAAAGTCAAGGAGGAAGAAGATAACAAAACCCTTGCATCAAAGGGGAAACAGAGGCAAAAGAAGAAAGATCTGTCCAAGATCAAGTTCTTCAGGTGTGGGGAAATGGGACATTATGCCACACAATGTCCTCTTAAGAAAAAGGATAAGGAGGAGAAGCAAGATCCTCAAGCTGGAGCTGCCAAGATTGAGGCAGAAGCAAATTGTGCTATGTTAGCTCATATCCCAAAAGGAGAGAAGTGGTCTGACTTGGAGTAGTAGATCCAGAACCTACAAGTGGCAGGATCCTTGAGTATTTCCGGACTCTTGGATCAAATGTGAGCTATGACAGCCTAAAGACAGTAGCAAGATGGACAGTTTCAGTGGAAGATGAGAAGACAGTGCAATAGCTAGCAATACTAGAGCCTGATCAGTGTAGAGAGAGAGTAGCAGCATCAGCAGTTGAGCAGCAACAACGTAGTGCACACTGGTTCAGCGTAGTGCAGTGCAGTGCTCACGCATTTCAGTGCAGCAACAACACGGTATTTTCAGGGAGCTAGTGCAAAAGTTAGCAGCAGTCAGTCTTATTTTTCAGATGCAGTTTTACTTGTCCAATTTTAGATGTTTTTCTGTTGCAATTAGAAACAGTGTAGCAGTGCAGCAGCAGCAGTATTTGAGTAGCAATAGCAGCAAATGAGCAGCAGCAGCGCAATGTACAGTGGTGTAGCACAATGCAGAGTAGTGCTCACACAGTGCAGAGCAGTGCTCATGCAGTGCAGCAGCATGGTTACAGAATTCAGAGGGAGTTGCAGTACAATAGCAGTTGGTAGCAGCATGCAGAGTTAGTAGCAGTATAGATGCAACATTTTATGTGCAGTGTTGATGAGCAGCATCAACAACACAACAGTAGATGTTCCAGAAGTCAGAGCAGCACATTGAGTTGTCTTGCTAGAGCACTTTCCTCACTAAGAGGGAGTGTTGATTTATGGTAGCATAGGATGTGCTCTAGCCTTGTAACTTTTTACATAGGCTAAGACACATGTATTCCATAATACCCAAAAATGGTTTTCAAAAATTCCACTTAGAGATGGTTTAATTAAAATAATTAATAGTTTTTTAATGTTTTCCTAAGTTTAAACTTGGGGGAAATGATTAATTAAAGGGTATTAATTAAAATAAGGGTGAATCTTCTAGATAAAGTCATGGATCGCCTCCAAGTTAATCTTAGCCCTTGATTATGTTTTAATCTTGGTCTTTGAAGGGTCAACAGAAGAATATAAGGAGGGTGAGGGGCCTATGGAAAACACAATTGAGCACATTGAGCATTTGGAATTTTCGAGCTTGTGAGAGAGACACAACTTTTTTATCAAGATTGAATCACTAGGTTAGGGTTTTCTAAGTGATTTTGATTCAGTGATCAGTTTCAAAGAGGGGCAGATGCAGTAACTGGTCAAGAGGACTAGGAGTACATTTCAGAGAGAGGCAGTAGTGATGCAAAGAGAGGCAGCGCAGTCACCTGGAGGGGTGACGCAGTTCCTAAAGGGAACCACGTAGAAGTGACGAGTGCCTTTTGTGATTAGTCCAGAGATAGCTAGAAGATGGGGTTTCTGAGCCAGGAGGGCCAAAACTCAGTTTCTGATCAACTTGATCTTTGCAGAGGAGAGGTGACGCAATTCTAGAGCTTTCCCACAAAGGCTTACACAGTTGCAGCGTAGTTATCACATAGAGACAGAGAGGGGCTTCACCAGCGCTGTTCAGATCAGCAGGGGATTTGCAGAGTGAGGTATACCTCACATTTTTATCTATTGTCTAGATTTCTCTGAAGGGTGGGTTGGATATTGGCACCCTAGTTGTACTCAAGATTTTGCTGCTTAATAATACAAAACCCTCAGATCTGTTGCACCGGTTTTCCTGAGTTGGGTTTTTCTGGGGACTTAGTTCAATAATAACTGTGTCTAATGTGGATGTTAAATGGACTATCCCTGCTAGATATGCTTTTTATCAGATTAAAATGCCATCTATGAAGCTACAACTTTAGCTAGCCCCAATTATTTTGAACCCTTTAGTATATTTTCCTTTTCCTCTGAAACCACTTTAGTTGTTGTCCTTTTACAGAAAAATGAAGATGGTGATGATCAACCTATAGACTTTTTCAGTAAAGTCATAATAGATGTAGAAATTAAATATGGAATTATTGAAAGGCAAGCTTACTCTCTAGTTCAATCCTTAAAATATTTCAGAATTTATGTCCTCCACTCAATGATTACTGCTTATGTTCCTAACAATGTTGTAAAAAAAATTCTCACTCAACCAGACACTGATGGGAGAAGAAAAAGATGGATCACCCAAATCCTCAAGTTTGATCTCAGTATCAAAACCACTAAGTTATTAAAATTTCAAGGTTTATCCAAATTTTTAGCTGAAATCAATTGCATAGTCCTAGGAATAAATTTTGTTTTCGAAGTTTCAGAGAATAATACACAAGAAACTTCTTCCAACTCTCACGGGGAGAATCCACAAGAACCTTCCCAGGATTCTGAAGGGAAGAACACACAAGAACCTTAATTTTCAAACCAAACAGTCCCTGTTCATATTGATGAAATTTTTTTACTATCAGATTGGTATTCAGATATTGTACATTTTCTAATCAACTTTGAGTGTCCTAGTCAATTTTCAAGAAATCAATGTAAGACACTTAAGTTAAAGTTAGTAAATTACTGTATCATAAATGCAAACTTGTACTGGAATGATCCTCTCAACATCCTTTTTTTTGCTTGAGAAAAAGTGAAACAGAAGGAATCATTAAACAGTTTCATGCAGGGATATGTGGAGGACATTATGCCTAGAGAGCCACAACATACAAAATACTAAGAGCAGGATTCTATTGGCCTACTATGTTTTCACAAGTAGGAGCAAAAGTTAGAAGTTGCATTCAATGTCAGATGTTTGCTGGAAAGAAAAAATTTGCAAGCCTTTCACTAGTCCCTGTATTAGTTGTAGCACCCTTTTTACAGTGGGGATTGGATTTTATACGAGCAATTCATCGAACATCAAGTAATCAGCACATATGGATTTTCAATGCCTCAGACTACTTCACCAAATGGGTGGAGGCAATTCTAGTCACAAATGCCATAGATATAGTATTGATTAAATTCATTGAAAAAAACATTATGTCCATATTTGGATGTCCTCAACAGATAGTAATAGATAATGCAATAGCATTTAGTAGTGTAAAAATGATTGAGTTCTGTCAGAAGTATCAAATTTTACTACAATTTACTCATTACCATCCATAGGGAAATGGACTTACAGAGTCATCAAACAAGAGCCTGTTAAAGGTAATTAAAAAGAGTTTAGAAGATCATAAGAAGAATTGGGACAGACACCTTATCTATGCAGTTTGGGCTAACAGAATATCTCTTAAAAGGTCAACAGATAAATCTCCATTTAAGTTGGTTTATGTTAAAGAGGCCATCTTTCCTACCAATTTAGCTTTCCCTGTTCTAAAGTTTTTACAAGAATTTAATGAAGGACCTGATGATTTCTCTAGAAGGATAAATCATATTATTGAATTAAATGAAAATAGGGATGAAATTCAATATAAGCTAAGGAAATATCAGAGTAAGATGAAAAGCCTTTTTGATAGGAAGGCAAGGTAAAGTGATTTCAGGAAAGGAGATCTAGTATTGAGATGGGATGCTAGGAGGGAGGAAAGAGGAAAACATGGAAAATTTGATAACCTCTAGTTTGGACCTTTCAGTATTGCTGAAGTAAAGGGTAACAATACCTTCATTTTAGAGAATTTGGAGAAACAATTTTCTTCATTGCCTGTCAATGGAAGATTTCTGAAACATTATATCCAGTATTGAAGATGCAGAAGAAAACTCAAAATCATCATTATACATTACCAGTTTGTTTAAATTTTTCAGATCTTCTTGTTTTCACAGCAAAGTCTCCATTAGACCGAGGAGAAGGCACTTGGATATGCTTGTTCTCTACATCCTACAGGAGGAAACCGTCCCCAGTTGGAGCGGATATTGTAACATTATTTGGTTTTGATAAGTTAGAACATTAGAAAATTAAAAATTAAAATTTTATGTTTGGATGTGAATAGAAAAAACAAAAATAAAAATAAAAACGTTAGAACTTGTATAAATTTTATTATTCATATCGAGAAAATGATAGGAATAAATTTCCTTAAAAAATGAAGGAAAAAAAAATGTTAGGAAAAGCAATAAAAAATGGTTACTTAGCTTTAAAAAATAAATTTTCAAAGGTTGCTTGTCTAAATGCGCCATGATTTGTTAATAAATAGTTAATTATCTTTAAATTTTGATTAATTTGCTTAATTAAGCATTAATCTTTATTTATAATATATCGACACATATTTTTATAATAAGTTCCACTAAAATACAAGAATGTTGTTTTTTATTATTGTCTGATCACTTATCAACGGTTGATCTATTCCCTGCCCAGATCAACGCCGGGGAAGTATTTTCGCACCCCCTTGCCCATTTCTCGTTAACGACAGGGGGGTGTGGTCGGAAAAGTTGTTTTATGAATGACGGGCCCTCCCTACATGTCACCTCCACGTTAATTTGCACCCCCCCCCCCTCCGCTCAAAACCACAAACCTTCGCCTACCCCCTCTGAAATCCGTCTTTTCCTTAATTGTGGTTTTCACTCCCGCCAAAAGTCGAATGACCCCGCTCCTTAAATGTTTTTCAACATCAAATAAAATGTTGCCACCTCACCTATTCGTTGCCATTGCGCTCCTTATCATTATGATCATTGGCCTATTAGACTACGCTCCCCAACCGTTAATTAGCCGTTTGTCATTACGCTCCTATACAGTTAACATTTAACCACTACGGTCACACTATCAAATGGTCGCCTCAAATCCTTTTCTCTAGTTGTATAAATAAAGCCTAGCCTATTTACCACTAATTCTATAATAATTTTTATTGTTGCATTGCAGTTATTCAGATATCATTGCGCATTGTTCGCAATCCGTTAATATTACTTCCACAAAGGATCAACATTATTTTCCCTCTATTATCCTTTTCCTTTCTTATTTCTTTCCCTCTGAGAACATGGCCCCAAAGGGAGAGCAGGAAACCAGCCTCTAATGAAAACCCTCCCACTGCTGCCCTGGTCAACCTCAACCACATTCCCCTCATTGATTCATATTATAAAATAGCTGACACAGAGTGTGAATTCGAGTTCCATGAATTGAACCTGTGGTTGAAGAAAAAATATTTTGATAGCAAGATGAGATTAAATTTGTAATATCTCGTTTTGGGAATATCTCTAAAACACGGCAACTCCAACCAGAGATAGACTGGGAGGGCATTTACCGAATATTCCACCTCTGAAAAGAGGACAAGATCCGGAGGCTACCTGGCCCTTTCCAGACTTTGTCTAAGAGTGAAAGATAAACGCACCAAGTGGTATAGAACTAGAATGCTCAAAAGAAAATAACAGTGCAGTAGACATATAATAGCATAGAGAGAAAATACGGCAAATACGGAAACTCATCCAGAAACATAGAGAGGAAATGCTAAGCCATTTTATTAATCTGAGAAATATAATGAAGTACAATAGGTGATCAGAGTGATGACACCTAATCTTGCTCAAGGCAAGTGAAGAGACTCTCTCAGAAAATATCGAAAATGGTTGCTCTATGAACTGCATCCCAGTTGCTGGAAAAATGCCGTGTAGCTGCTACTGCTGGTATGAACTGAAGACTAGGGGTTGATCCCCTTGCCGGAATGAGCTAAAAATCTGCAGACTCCTCTACTCACCAACCCAGACAAAATCCAGAAACCATACCAAAAATGGCCAACCCCCGAAAGTCACCAAAAAATGCCTCCTCAGTGAATTCGCTGGCCTCCAAGGCTCTACGCAGAGGCTAGATGGAAATAGCTGAAACACTGCCTCAAACTCCACCAAAAGCCTCCTATGGGCAAAGGCTGACCCTCTGCTCAAAATCTCGGTTGAATCACCTGCAGAAACCCTAATCCGAAGCACCTCCACAATGGACTGCGTCCTCTCTCCCAGTGACTGCATAGTCTCTATAAGCTCCAGCTCCTCAAAAAACCCAAACAATAAAACTACTCACAAAATGCTGAAAAACCAACCTTGCCCGAGCAGGCACTCGAAGTACCCCGGGGCTAAGGGAGAGATCTCAGACCGGAGACACTCAATGCACTAAACAGTGCTACAGACAGGCTAAACAGCCAGCGTGCTCAAGAAGACAAATGTCTCACTCAAAAATCCTCAACTCCAGAATGAATCAAATGAGGAGGCTCCTCCATCTTTTATAACGTTGGTTTCCCTCCAAAACCCCTCTCCTCCACATGCTCATCCTCATCTGCGTAGAAGCTTGCAGAAGCTTCTAGAGTGTACGTAGGCCCCCCTTGACTCCCACTTAAGTCACAATGTTGTGCTACTAGGTGGATGTCTTATTTCACAAAAGTGAGTTAGATCCTCTTCACTCACTTTTTATTTATTTACAAACTATAGACGGAAAACTAAACAAAATCGAATATTCCAATTAGCTGTCGCTAATTAGGAATATTACGGTCTCCCCCGGCAAAATGTTGCTTGTTCTCAAGCAACTGAAGTGATGGATGCTGCAAAATCTTCTCGCTCTCCCAAGTGGCATCCTCATCCGGCAATTTCTTCCACCTCACCAAGAATTCCCGGACCATCCTGCTCCGTAACCGCCTCTCCCTGGTATAAATAATGGCATCCAGCTGCAACACCAAGTGCCCCTCATCATCTGTAGGTGGTATCTCCTCTGTCATTGTCACCTGCTGTCCCAGCGCCTTCTTCAGGCATGATACATGGAAAATGTTGTGGATCTTGCTGCCTTGGGGCAGCTCCAACTCATATGCAACCTGCCCAATCCTGCGTATCACCCTGTATGGCCCGTAAAAGCAAGGCTTGAGCTCCTCATCTCCCTTCTGCTTCAGCGATGACTTTCGGTATGGCTGTAACCGTAGGTAGACCAAGTCCCCTACCTCAAATTGTCTCTCCACCCGACCTCTGTCGGCATACAGCTTCTACTGGTTCTATGTTGTAGCCATATTGTCCTTAAGAACTCGAAGGATGTCCTGACTCTCTTGGATCCAAATCTTGGCTCTAGGAGCCTTGCTAGCACCGAACATCACATCAGAAAAAGATAAAGGATGGTACCCATACAAAGCATAAAATGGTGACATACCAATAGACATGTGATGTGTCGAGTTGTAGCAGTACTCCCGCAAATGCAACCATCTCAACCATGCTCGCTGCTGCGCACTAACATAGTTACGCAAGTAGCCCTCCAACCACTTGTTAACTATCTCCATCTGTGGGTGGTAATTGGTACTCGGTGTCAACTCCGTCCCCACTAGTCGAAAAATCTCCTGCCAAAATCCGCCCATGAAACGGCCGTCCCTGTCACTGATGATGGTCTTAGGAAGACCATGCAACCTGAAAACCTCTTTGAAGAACAGCTCGGCCACCTGTGCTGCTGTGTAATGTGCGGATATGGCGAAAAAGTGCGCATACTTTTTCAGTCGATCAATGACGACAAAGATACAATCCTTGCCCTGCACCATGGGCAACCCTGTGATGAAGTCCATCAAAATGCTCTCCCATTTCCCCTCCGGAATGGGAAGAGGCTACAACAATCCTGCAGGATGGCTCATCTCCCCCTTATTCCTTTGACAAACATCACACTCCATGACGTGCTGGAGTACGTCCTCCTTGAGGCCCTTCCATGAGAACCTCTCTCTAATGGCCTTGTAGGTTTTTGTAAACCCCTGATGGCCTGCCAATGAAGAATCGTGGGATTCCTAGAGTATCTTCTTCTTAAGCTGATATCCCTCAGTCAAGAAGATCATGTCCCTGTAATAGATGATCTCATCAACCACCCTGTACCTGTCATCCACCACCTGTCCATCCAGCACTTCACACGCAAATATGTCCTTGGAGTACTCAACCAAAATTCGAGCCCTCCAATCTGTCTCCAAGCTCATAAGAGATAACGTGGCTGGTCTACGTGAAAGGGCATCTGCTACCACGTTATTCTTACCCTTGTCATACTCAATGTCAAAGTCATATGCTTGGATCTTACTGATCCACTTCTACTGCCTCTCTTGTAGTTGCTTCTTCTCCAGAAAGAACCTGAGGTTGTTGTGGTCAGTCCTCACCCTGAATCTATTCCCTACCAGATACTACCGGAATTTGGCCAAAGCATGCATGATGGCCAACATCTCCTTGTCGTATATAGGATACAACCTCTCGTGCAGAAGGAGATTTTGGCTCTCAAACGCTATAGGGTGTCCCCCCTGCATCAATACAGCGCCGATCCCCTCCCGACGCATCACACTCCAAGACAAATGGCTGCGTAAAATCAGGCAATGCAAGCACGGGGCAGCTACTCATCACCTCCTTGAGCCTTTCAAAGGCTCGCTGCACTGTATTTGACCAACTGAATGCCCCCTTCTTCGTCAAATCTGTAAGGGGTGCAGCAAGCTGTGAGAATCCTCTGACGAACTTCCTGTAATAGGTACATATTCCAAATTCCAATGAACCCTCGAAGTTCCGTCACATTCTTCGGCTCCGGCCAATCTTTGATGGCTCTAATCTTCTCCTCGTGGACCCTCACTCCATCCACTCCAATAATGTGACCCAAATATAACATCTCCGTCATCCCAAACTCACACTTGGAGAGCTTAGCATAGAATTGTTGCCCTTCCAAGATGTGTATTACTGCCTCTATATGCTGAAGATGCTCCTCCCCAGTCCTACTATATATGAGTATGTCATCGAAGAAAACCAATAAAAACTTCCTCAGATGACTGCGGAAGATATGGTTCATGCAAGACTGAAAGGTGGCTGGTGCATTGGTCAGCCCAAAAGGCATAACCAAAAACTCAAAGTGCCCATAATGACACCTGAAGGCGGTCTTGGGAATATCCTGTTTCCTCACACGAATCTGGTGGTACCCTGATCTCAAATCAATCTTCGAGCAGAACTTAGCTCCTCTCAGCTCATCCATCAGCTCATCGATCCTGGGTATAGGGTACCTGTTCTTCAGTGTCTTCTTGTTCAGGGCCCTGTAGTCAATGCACATCCTCAAGGTGCCGTCCTTATTTTTCACCAGCACTACAGAAGAAGCAAACGGACTCGTGCTCGGTCTGATGTGTCCAAGATCCAACAACTCCTGGATGGCCCGCTCAATCTCATCCCGATAGGCTTTGGGATGCCCATAGGGGGTAGTGATCACCGCCTGAATACCCTGTTCAAGCTCAATGGTGTGCTCAAACCCTCGATCTGGTGGCCGACCTGGTGGTATATCCCCAAACACTACCTCATGCCTGTCAAGGATGGCCTGTATATCTGGGTGAACTGCCTGACCGGCAGTCTCTGCCTCTGAATGTCGTAGCTCAACCGCCCACTCTATGTCTCCCTTCCAAAAGTCTGCATCCATCCGGTGTGCCGAAACTGTCTAAGGTGGGTAAGTATGCATCCCGCTGATCTTCTCATGCTTCCCGGTCTTCTTGTCATCCCACTCCATCTCTAAGGCCTCCCAATCCATGGTGACCTTCCCCAGAGTAATCAACCACTGAACACCCAACACCACATTGGTATCTGGTATGTTGACCATGAAAAATTGATCGGTCACGGTGTAGGTACCCATCATCACCGCTAACTCTAGAACATACTAGGCACACTGCATCGTCTGGCCTCCTGGGACCAAGACTGAAAACCCGTCAAAACTCTCGGTCGGTATACCCCTCCGCTCGACCATCTGCGCATCAATGAAGTTGTGGTTTGCCCCACTGTCAACCAAGACTGATACTCGCAGACCACGTACTGTCCCCTGTACACGCAGCGTCAAATACTTAGGAACTCCTCGCAAAGCTGCAAGGGCCCCTCCTGTGGGTGCAAAAGCTACACCTCCTGTCCCTGGAGGTGGAGGCGGCAACTGATCCTGGGCTGTCTGACTATCTCCTACCTCCTCATCCTCCTCATCCTCTTCCCTGCTATCATCGGAGAAGACCTCAATGAAGTGTGATTTTTTAGCAGCACACCTATGCCCTGGTGCCCACGGCTCCTGACAAGTAAAGCACAGCCGCTTCTTCTTCAACTCCCTCCTGGCATCATCATCTGTCTGGGCCCGTCCTAGATTCCCCTTGGGAGGCAGAATCCTCACATCCTTCCCCTTGGACTGGAAACTCTGTCTCTGGGGGTAAGGTGTCCGCGTCCTGGGCAATGCATTCTTTAAGTCCCTGGTCCTGCTGATAGCATCCTAGCTGGTCTAGTAGATCTGACTAGACCTCGAAGTGGCTCTGCCAATCCCTCCACAAACATATAGATAATCCGTGTCGCGGATAGATCTGGCACCATCACTGAAACCCTCAAGAAATCTGCATTGTATGTCTCTGGGCTCCTTGTCTGGTTGAGCTTCGTCAACTCAACAAAATTTTGTTCTAGATCCCTCCGGTCAAAATGCTCCATCAACCTCCTGGTAAACTCGGCATATGTCGTCACTGTAGAGTGACCGAATGTAACCATCCCATAGAACCACCAGTCCTGGGCCTCACCATCCAAATGTAATGTCGCCACCTTGATGGCCTCCGTCTCTGACATCTGGTTAAGCTGGAAATAGATATCCAGCTTCTCCACCCAAGACTTTGCCGAACTGTTTGATGATCCATCAAACGTAGGCAAATGAAATCTGCTAGAGGCACAGTGGGAATCTCCATCATGATAATGCCAGTGCCCTCTATGATGTTCGCGGGGTCTACTGTCCTGCTGGAGCTGCACAAAATCTCGGAATGAGAGAGCATCCCTGAACTCCTGCCCATAGGCCTGATACTCTGCAAAATACTCGTCCATGTGTCTGGCCTCTGTCTCCTGTTGGGCTCCTGCCCCAGTGCTTGCTCCCAAGAAAGTGGGCATGGTAGATCGGGTAGGTGCATGTGAAGCCATCGGCTGAGGAATCTCACGCTGAGCGACACCATGCTCCAGTAAATGATGAGATGTACCTGATCCCTCTCCTACCTGGAAAACCCGTGGAGTCTCACGCTGTCTAGCCTCCACAGCTGTGAACCTCTATCCCATCACCTCAATCTGTCCAGCTAAATCCTGCACCAACTTGAGGAGTGCCTCTCCAAACTGTTTGGCCTCTGTGTCATCTGCCATCGGCCCTTTCTACTTTGAATCTACTACAGGCTCCTCCTGCTCTGCGTCCGTCACAGGCTCTCTCTCCTGATCTGTGTCCTCTACCCAGGCATAGTATTCCTCTTCGTAGGTGGTCTCCAACCTACACTCACGATCTCTATACTTCCTGCCTCTGTATAGTCTCTTTCCCGATGTCATAGACCACAGGCTGAGCCAGAACTATGCTCTGATACCACTGTAATATCCCGTTTCGGGAATATCTCTAAAACACGGCAACTCCAACCAGAGATAGACTGGGAGGGCATTTACCGGATATTCCGCCTCTGAAAAGAGGACGAGATCCGGAGGCTACCTGGCCCTTTCCATACTCTGTCTAAGAGTGAAAGATAAACGCACCAAGTGGTATAGAACTAGAATTCTCAAAAGCAAATAACAGTGCAACAGACATATTATAGCATAGAGAGAAAACACAGAAAATACGGCAACTCATCCACAAACATAGAGGGGAAATGCTAAGCCATTTTATTAATCTAAGAAATATAATGAAGTACAATAGGTGATCAGAGTGATGACACCTAATCTTGCTCAAGGCAAGTGAAGAGACTCTCTCAAAAAATACCGGAAATGGCTGCTCTATGAACTGTGTCCCAGCTGTTGGAAAAATGCCGTGTAGCTGCTACTGCTAGTATGAACTGAAGACTAGGGGTTGATCCCCTTGTCGGAATGAGCTGAAAATCTGCAGACCTCCTTTACTCACCAACCCGGACAAAATCCAGAAACCATACCAAAAATGGCCAACCCCCGAAAGTCACCAGAAAATGCCTCCTTAGTGAATTACGCTGGCCTCTAAGGCTCTGTGCAAAGGCTAGATGGAAATAGCTGAAACACTGCCTCAAACTCCACCAAAAGCCTCCTATGGGCAAAGGCTGATCCTCTGTTCAAAATCCCGGCTGAATCACCTGCAGAAACCCCAATTCGAAGCACCTCCACAATGCACTGCATCCTCTCTCCCAGTGACTGCGCAATCTCTATAAGCTCCAGCTCCGCAACAAACCCAAACAATAAAACTACTCACAAAATGCTGAAAAACCAACCTTGCCCGAGCAGGCACTCGAAGTCCCCTGGGGCTAAGGGCGAGATCTCCGACCGGAGACACTCAATGCACTAAACAGTGTTGCAGACAGGCTAAATAGCCAGCGTGCTCAAGAAGACAAATGTCTCACTCAAAAATCCTCAACTCCAAAATGAATCAAATGAGAAGGCTCCTCCATCTTTTATAACGTTGGTTTCCCTCCAAAACCCAACGTAGCCTCTCTCTCCTCCACATGCTCATCCTCATCTGCGCAGATGCTTGCAGAAGCTTCTAGAGTGTACGTAGGCCCCCCTCTTCTATGTGGTGTTAGGCCCCCCTTGACTCCCACTTAAGTCACAATGTTGTGCTACTAGGTGGATGTCTTATTTCACAAAAGTGAGTTAGACCCTTTTCACTCACTTTTTATTTATTTACAAACTATAGACGGCAAACTAAACAAAATCGAATATTCCAATTAGTTGTCGCTAATTAGGAATATTACAAAATTGTGGGAATCCCTTCTGCCCCTTTTCTCTTTTACTCAGACTTATGACTTCCCAAACCTAGTCATCTGGTGTCAAACCAGATATGAGCCTATCAAAAGAGAAGTGGTGGCTCAGAATGGAGACATTATGATATCCATCACTGCAGAAACCATCAATAACATGCTTTTAATTCCCCAAAATGATTCCTCAAGCCTGTTTTCCCAAGCAGCTCTTATGGAGTTATACCATAAGCTGACTTTTCCCCAAAGAGATCAAATATTTGAGACATTTTTACCATATGATGTTGAATTACCCAACATAAATCCACCCTATCCATCCTCAATGTTCCCTGAAGGCACTATACATATCATATTTTTACTGTCTTGTTTACTAGGATATTCAAATGATAAGACAGTAGATGAATCCATCCTTGGATTCTTCTCTATTTTCTCAAAAGATCAGAAACATACCTTCATGTATAATTACAGTCAATTTTTGGCTGATAATATGCATGAGGAGCTTTGAATTTGACAACACCAGGGATGTTTAAGTACACCTCTGTACTTATATACATGTTTTTGTTTCATCAAAGAGACGCATTGCCTATCACACTCAACAAACAAGATGAACAGGGGGTCAACCAATCAGTAATCCATTGGACAGAGATGGTCAGGTCCATTTCAGCCAAATTCACCTTCTCAAATTTCATTGACTCATTTATTCATCCAGTATCACAGCTTATCAGCAGCGAGACTGAGCCCAGAATTGGTGAAGATATTAAAATAATCATGCACTTAAGTGACCAAGTCAAGACTGGAGACTGGTATTTATACTAGAACTACACTAAAATCAGAGTATCTGGTTGTGAGCTATCACCATATAAGCTGTCAAAATATGTTCCCATGAAAATTTTCTCTTTGGAACATATTAGGCAGATGATTAACATGGATGACCTTCACTTTGTTTCAGGAGAAAGAAAGTCACGATTCAAGATTAAATCTAAAATTGGTTCATCCATTTACAACAACAGATCAGCTGGTATTGAGGCATATACCATTTTGAATAATATGAATTTTCAGCCCAGCTTCACCTAGTATTATGACCCCTTTAGTATCATTTCAAATCTAAGATTTGAAATAAAAACAACTCCTTATAATCATACACCAAGGCTAGAAATTGAAAAATTCATGAATCAGGAGCAGTAGACTGAAAATACATTGCAGGAAGAAGAAGAACAGATCATGTCTACCTCCACCTTGCAGACTCCAGTTGCTCAAAGAAAACAGCAGAAAAGGAAAAGGGAAGAAACATCAACTCCTATGGATCTGTTCAGGGAATTTATAGTTCAACAAAAGAAGAAAAAAAATGAATTATCAGTCTCTACATAGCATAATCAAAAGGAACCAGAAATAATTGATTTAGGAGATCTAGAAGTATCTACATTTCATACTCCATCAACTACTTCACCTTCTCAAGAACCTTTGGAGATCATTCAGACTGTGGGAACCAGTTCATCTGATGACCAGAATATATTCTCCAAATTCTTGGAGATAAAGCAGAAAAATGAGACACTGAAATCAAATGTTTACAGTCAATTCTGGAAGCAAAATTCAACCTCACAGCACATACTTCTCTCTTCTTTTGACAGTGAAAAAGGCATGATGCAAATGGATTTATACAAGCTCAAGTTCATTTCCCAAGTCTCCATCAGATTATGAGAAGACAATCTTTCCATTTGATGCTAATCAGATTCATCCAATAGATCAGATGGATATGAATAGACAGTCTTGTGAGATGCTTTTCTCAACCATGACTAATACAGCTATGTCTTTGTCTAAGCTTATAACAGCCTTATCAAATGTACAGTCTCAACTTAAAAATTGAGAAATTATTTTCTCTAGCTAAAGACAACAAATTAAAGTCTTTAGAAGGCATTGTGGTCAAAATTGGATATGATCCAAAAGACTCTAAAGTTGTAGAATATTTCCTAAAGAAGAAAAATGCAGACATTGCAGCTCTGCGAAAACAAAGTAAGTTACCTTCTACAAAAGATCCACAAACAAAGGAGATTGAAGAAGTGAAAAAAATAGAGAAGATATGCTCAAATTAATCATTGAGCATAACATTCAGATAAAGAATATGGAGGAGCATATTGAAGGACTTATCAAGGAAAAGGAGTCAGTTTAGCTTGCCATGATTCTAGTTACAGCAGTTCCCATAGTAGTTGCAAGTACATAACCTAGTTCTTCATCAACATCCATTGAATCTACATCAACAACCATTGAATCTACATCAACAACAGGTGATTAATTCATAATAGTGCAGGATTTGGCCATACAAAAACAAGAAAATGAGAAGTTTCTAGAGAAATTTAAGAATTTAGAAACTCAGAATATTAAAAAATGACACTTTATATATGGAAGAAATGCAGAAGTCTCACAGGTTGGGACTTAACGTTCAAAAATTAGAAAGTGAATTGCTAATGGTAGACTCCTTGGCCCAAGCCAAGGAAAGTATATGGACAAAGATTAGTTAAGAAATGACAGATGTATGGCCATCCATACAGATTATTTTTGGCAGCAAGAGTTAATTAGCAGATGCAGGATAGTCATAGAGAAGGAAAAGAAAGCACTCAAGACCAAGCCAGCAGAACCATCAGACATGATTAAAGTTCTCAATTCAAAGAGAAAAGCAGAGTTTGAGCAGATTAACATTTTAGACAGAACAACCACCATCCTGGAGATCAAAAAGGTTTTGCAAAAGAAGAATTCACTTAATCAATTGGAAACCAAGTGTCAAACCTTGGACATTGTTGTCCAAAGGCTTCACACTAAGTTTCATACATTGAACCAGAGAGGACTGCCTGGATCGGTAGCTCCAAATGAAAAAGTGATAAATTTGGAGGAGTACTGCAAGAAATTATATACTATTGCAATTGACAAGGCAAATTTTGCATGGATTAAAGGCCATGTGATAGGCAAAGCTTTTCTTGAAGCTTTAGAGTTTGATTTAATTATAAAACATGAAATCAAACATGTGTTCCTCAACAAGCCTACATTTGTAAGATATACAGAGGTATATGAAGTTTTCAGAAAGGTGGTAAATTTGGAACTTCCTCGTGAAGAAAGATGGGATCAACTATGTGAACCATCGATTAACTTTTGACTCCAACAGCATGCCAGCACAACAGCAATTTTTTGGGCCGCATCATCAAATGTTTCCTCAAAAATAGTGACAGATCACTCATCAGTTTTGTTTTCCTGAAGTTTGAAACTAATTTTGTAATCAGTTTTTGTTAGTAAATTATATATTACAGAGCAATGCAACACGTAAAATATGCGGAAAACACAAGCACTCAACACACATAAAACCAGAGAGACACAGATATATGTGGTTCACCCAGTTTGGGCTACGTCCACCCCGAACAGCCAGTCCTTCCTTTCTATTATCCAGCAAAATGAAGAGACACAACCTACATCAAATCCATTGTAATACCCTCTGTTCTCTCTCACAGTCTCCCTATCTGTTTCTCGCTCTGAGAATACACATACAATACACAGCCACAATACAATACCCTCATACAAAGCGAGGGGTTGCCTTCTATGGCAAAAATCCCTAAACTAAACATAAATTCTACCGTCAGATCATCTGCCTAATGAATGGCCCAAATTGACTAGAAATTACTATACTTTTACAAGGCAATTTTACATCTGTTTTTAGCTTCGGGGGGGCTGCCCCCGAAACCTCCATCGGGGGACCACTGGCCCCCTGACCCCCCAGCCAGGGAGTCAGCCCCCTAGACCCCGCGGGGGGGACAAGTCCCCCCCGCACCCCCCCGCTACAGGGGTGTTCAGTTTTCCTGGGGTATACATCTAGCTAAAACAAGGATCTCTGAATCAGGATGAAAATCAGGCTCCACACCCAACAATCTCCCACTTGGAGACTGATTGTAGCAACTCCACCGCTACTTCATTTGCTGGACAATGACTCCTCTTTGGACCTGGATGTTTCTTATCTTTATCGTCATCCTTGAAGACCAATTGAAACTGAGCATATTCTCAGTTTCTCCCTGGTTACAACTTTTGTTAGCATATCTGCAGGATTCTGGCTAGTGTGTATCTTTTCCAGCTTCAACTATCCATCTTCCAATACTGACCGTATGAAATGGTACTTGAGCTGTATGTGTTTAGTCCTGGAATGAAATGTTGAGTTCTTTGCAAGATGAATGGCACTTTGGCTATCACTATATAACATGCCCATATCATGATTCTTATCCAATTCATCCATAAATCTTTGTAACCAAATCATTTCTTTACTAGTCTCTGTAGCATCAACATAATCTGCTTATGTTGTTGAAAGTGCAACAACACTTTGGATTTTTGAAACCCAACTAACAAATGTTCCACCTACAGTAAATACATATCCTGTAGTGCTCCTCTTGTTATCTTTGTCACCTGCCATATCTGCATCAACATATCCCTGTAGAGCAATGTTTGAACCACCAAAGCATAATTCTTGGTTTGTGTTTCCTCTCAAATATCTGAGAATCCATTTCACTGCCATCCAATGTTCTTTTCCTGGATTGTTCATGCCCTGCTTATAACTCCCACTGCATTTGCAATACCAAGCCTTGTGCAGACCATTGCATACATTAAGCTTCCAACTGCTGATGCATATGGAACTTTAGACATATAGTCCATTTCTTCTTGGGTCTTGGGGCACATCTCCTTACTAAGTTTGAAATGGCTAGAAAAAGGTGTACTAACTGGTTTTTCATTCTGCATATTAAAACTTTTCTACACCTTTTGTATGTATTCATTCTGAGACAGTGTTAATTTGCGATCTTTCCTGTCTCTACTTATTCTCATACCAAGGATTTGTTTTGCAGCTCCCAAATCCTTAATTGCAAATGAATTTTCCAATTTTCTTTGGAGCACATTTATTTCTTGCATGTTAGACCCTGCAACAAGTATGTCAACTACATACAATAACAATATAATATAGCTGCCATCATTTTGCTTTTTCAGATAAACACAATGATCAGAGTGACATCTAGTATAACCTTGTTTAGACATAAACCTGTCAAATTTTAGATACCAGTGCCTTGGAGCCTGTTTTAAGCCATGCAAGCTCTTCTTTAACCTGCGCACTAATTTTTCTTTCTCTTTGACCTCAGTTCCTTCGGGTTGCTCCATATAGATCTCTTCCTCCAAATCTCCATAGAGAAATGTTGTATTTACATCTAACTGTTCAAGATGTAAATCTTTCGCTGCTAAAAGACTTAAAATAGTTTTGATTGAAGTCATCTTAACAAGAGGAGAAAATATTTCATCAAAATCAATAACTTTCTTTTGTGCAAACCCCTTCACCACAAGTCTAGCTTTGTACCTTTGTTTTCCTCCATCTTCTTCCTTCAACCTGTAAACCCATTTATTATGCAATGTAGTTTTACTTGCAGGCAACCTGAATAAGTCCCAAGTCTATTTATGCATTAAGGAGTCCATCTCTTTTTCCATGGCTACCTCCCACTTCTTCCTGCTTTCAACCTGCATTGCTTCTTCATAACATTCGGGTTCACCAGAATCAGTCAACAATAAATAATATATTGAAGGAGAATATCATTCAGGGGGTCTACTTATCCTGGTAGATCTTCTGACACCACTTTCAGGTGTTTGAGGTGCCTGTTGCTGTTGTGGTGGCTGTTGATTATTATTATTTTCAAGCACCTTTACTTTTTCTGTGATCTCATCAAGAACTTTGTATTCTTTATTTTCCTTTTCCTCTTTCTTTTCCTGCAACTAATTCTTATACAATACCTTTTCATTGAGTATTACATGTCTGCTCCTAATGATTTTGTGATTTTCATAATCATATAAGTGATAACCAAAATTATTAACACCAAAACCAATAAAGGTACATTTATTTGATTTTGCCTCAAGCTTTGTTCTATTTTCTTTATTAATATGGACAAAGGCCTCATAGCCAAAAGGCTTTAAGAAAGAGTAGTTTAGATTTTTACCTGTCCATGCTTCCTCTGGAATACCACCATCTAAGGAACTTGAAGGCCCTTTGTTTATTAGATAAACAACAGTATCTACAACATCTACCCAAAATTGTAAAGGCAATCTTGCATGCAATCTCATGCACCTTGCACGCTCCATGATTGTTTTGTTCATTCTTTCTGACACACCATTTTCTTGTGGTGTTCTTGGAACTATCTTCTCTCTGCGAATTCCATGCTCTGAACAGTACCTATCAAACTATTTGCTGCAATATTCACCTCCATTGTCTGATCTGAGACACTTCAACTTCTTTCCAATCTCAATCTCAACCAAAGCTTTCCATTTCTTGAAAATATCAAATACATCAGATTTATTCTAAGTACAATAGATCCAAGTTTTTCTCATTGCATCATCAATAAAAGTAACATAATAACGAGACCCACTGAGAGATGATACCTGAGCAAGTCCCCATACATCTGTATGCACAAGCTCTAATTTTTTGCTCTTCTTTTCTTTCCCAACTCTGAGAAATCTGACTCTCTTATGTTTTCCATAAATACAATTCTCACAGAAATCAAAATCAACATTCTTCAAACCCGGCAACAAATTTATTGAGTGAAGAATCTTCATCCCCTTCTCACTCATGTGTCCGAGCCTATGATGCCATAATGCTGCATTTTCTCCTTTGGAAGTTAAAGCATTAACAGAGTTAGAAATACCATTGCATAAATACAATGTACCAACATTTTCGCCTTTTGCTATTACCAAGGCTCCTTTGGTGACCTTCCAATTTTTATCTATGAAAGTTATTAGACAACCTTCACCGCCTAACTTCTCTGTTGAAATCAGATTTTTCTTCAGATCTGGAACATGTCTTACCTCCTTTAATAGCCATTGGTTTCCATACTATTGTTTTACAAGAACTTTACCCATTCCAGCAATTTTACAGGGTTTATCATCACCCAAACGGACTTGTCCAAAATCTCCTTGAACATAGTCATGAAAATATTTCTTATCAGGTGTAGCATGGAATGAGGCCCCTGAATCTACAACCCAAGAATCAATAGCATTTTCGAAAGAAAGAATCAAAGCATCTTGTAACGCATCACCTATCACATTTGCTTCATGATTGTTTTTTGTTGTGCATCTCCTTCTTTTCCCTTCCGAGATCTACAGTCTTTCTTTAGGTGTCCTTTCTTTCTGCATTTCCAGCACACTATCCCCGATCTGGACTTGGATCTGCCTTTCCTTGATTTACTGCGATATCTCGAGCTCTTTCCTCTTTCCATTCTTCTTCCCCGGGACTCTGCACTCAAAGCATTACCCGATGTCTCACCGGAGCTTTTCCGTCGCAATTCCTCGCTAAGGATAACACAAACAACATCATCAAACTTTAAAGTACTAGATCCAGAGACAGAGTTACTAATGGAAATAACTAAACCATTCCAGCTTTCTGGCAATGAGCACAGAAATAAAAGAGCCCTAAATTCATCATCAAATTTTACCCCTACAGAACTTAACTGACTGGTAACTATATTAAAATCATTTAAATGGTCTGCGACAGATCCACCTTCTGACATCTTCATATTAAATAAATGTTTCATAAGAAATACCTTGTTTGAGGCTGAGGGTTTTTCATATAGTTTCGCCAATGCCTTAATCAAACCCTCTGTTGTTGTTTCCTTCGAAATATTCAAGGCTACCGACGCCGTGAGGCACAACCATATTGTTCCGAGTGCCTTTCTATTGAGAATCTCCCATTCTGCATCTGTCATAGCTGTCGACTTCTTTGTTTTTCCGCTCAATGGTAGGTACAGATCTTTCTGATACAGATAATCTTCCATCTTCATCTTCCACAGCGGGAAGTTTTGGCCGTTAAATTTCTCGACCCTAAACTTACCATCTTCCGCCATTGCTCCCACTCAAACTAGGAACCCTTCTTTCCTGCGAGATTATCAGCCAAATAGACCTTCGGCTCCGATACCAGTTGTTAGTAAATTATATATTACAGAGAAATGCAACACGCAAAATTTGCAGAAAACACAAGCACACAAAACACATAAAACCAAAGAGACACAGATATACGTGGTTCACCCAGTTTGGGCTACGTCCACTCTGAACAGCTAGTCCTTCCTTTCTATTATCCAGCAAAATGAAGAGACACAACCTACAACAAATCCGTTGTAATATACTTTGTTCTCTCTCACAGTCTCCCTATCTGTTTCTCGCTCTGAGAATAAACATACAATACACATCCACAATACAATAGCCTCATACAAAGCGAGGGGTTTCATTCTAGGGTAAAAAACCCTAAACTAAACATAACTTCTACCGTCAGATCATCCGCCTAATGAACGGCCCAGATTGACTAGAAATTACTATAGTTTTACAAGGCAATTTTACATCTTTTTTTAGCTCCGGGGGCGCTGCCCCCGAAACCCCCATCGGGGGACTGCTGGCCCCCTGACCCCATGGGGGGGACAAGTCCCCCCCACACCCTCCTGCTGCAGGGGTGTATAGTTTTCCTCGGGTATACATCCAGCTAAAACAAGGATCTTTGAATCAGGATGAAAATCAGGCTCCACACCCAACAATTTTAGATACTTCTAAGTGATAGAAACTAGTATAAATAACTCTCCCTTCGAGTTATTAAGGGTTGCACCCTTGGATGAGCATTTGTAAGCAGAAGTGTATGAGCTCTGATCATTGATGATATTAAAAGGATTCTAGATTTGTTTCAATCAATTTTTTCTCTTGTAAGTTTTCCAGATTTCATTACATTTTGTTTTCTACATATATTTAACGTTTATAAAGATAATTAGGTAAGAAAAACCACACCCTAGATTCTCAACTTAGCTTCAATGCTCTGCCAGTGTGTGTGTTCTTCGATTGGCCCCAAGCCCTTCTCTTTTATTTTTCTCGTTGGGAAACCAACGACTATGATCTAATCTCTAATCAACGGCTAAGATTAGAAGATGCTTGATCCACGTCACTTAAGTCATTCTCATCAAATGTTTAATTTAATTCACTTTAATCTTTTAATTTTCCTAAGTTAGACTTAGGGTCCTTAATTAAAAAGATTAATTATTTGAATAAAACTTAAACTTGATGGAATTCTTCTAAACGCTTTCTGGGTCTTGGAGATCTCATTTACTCTATCTCCTCCAAACATTGTGGGAGCTAGAGCACATCTGATGCTACCCCAACACCCCAAAATCTCAATGCATGTCCCTTATAAGGTCGGGATATAAGAAGTTAGGGTTTGAACTAGTTGAACCTTTGCAAGACCGGCCTCGTTGACCCTGATAGCCTCCCATAGTAGAAGAAAAGAAAGACAAGGGAGCAGGAGATCCTTTCAAAATATTACTTGATGAAGCCCTCGAGCGACAAAGGAGCACGATGATGGACAACTTTGCCCAGATCCTTCAGTGGTTACCCACATGTGACACATCTTAAACCAGCAGCCACCGTGGAGGCATCACTCCCTTTAAGGTACAAGTAAAATTTGGCATTCCCATATTTGAAGGTCAGATAGATGCAGATGTTGTAGATAAATGGTTAAATCTGTTGGAAGGATACTTTTTGTTTCATTATTTTTCCAATAGGGAAAATATTACATTTGCACTCCTCAAAGCCGCCCCCATGTCAATAATTGGTGGGAAAACTAATCTGAGAAGAGGGACGAGAGGGAACATTCACTATTTTCAGTGACACCCACTTGGAATTCTTTCTAAGATGCCATCAAGGAACAGTATTACTCTGTCGGAAACTATGAAGATAAATACATAAAGTGGACCACACTGTAGTAGGGAAGGAAGAAAGACGTGCCGTGGTTCACAAATATTTTTCATACCCTTCGTACAAAGTTGGGTATCAAGGATTCTTAATACCATATGATACTCAAGTGTCGTGGTTATCTACACAAGTACATCCAAGACAAGATGGAGTTTCTGGAAATCTCCTCGTTGGACAATGCCTATCAATACGTTGTCAAGATCGAGTAGAAATTTAAACAAAAGACGCAAGAATTTGGATCTGTGAATCTAAAGCAAGGGAAATACACCCCAAAACCATAAAACAAAGGACAAATTGAAGGAGGGGTGACCCATGAAAACCCATTTAAGCCACAAGTAAATAAAAACACCACGAAGATAAAGAAGGACACGGGAAAATGGTGTGAGTTCTATAAGAGTCCCACTCACAACACAAGTGAGTATCAGGCCAAGCAATCACTAGTGGCCGAGTTGAAGGCTTCAGAGTTAGATGCATGTTATAACTCTGAGTCAGAACCTAACACGAGGAATGACAAAGGGAAGAAGATTATTGATGTGAAACTCAGCGCTATCATTGCCACCACCAAGATCTAGAAGATTGAGCCCGAAGATCCATAGGAGGGGGAGTGTCTCTTCCACTCACAGATGTGAGCGACGACTTCTCCGTTGTAGTTAATTTTTGATAGAGGGATGCAAAAGAGCCTCATTTCAGCAGAGGCTGTGAAGTGGTTGGGCCTACCGATAACACCACACCCACAATCGTACACCATTGGGGGCTTCACCACGAATGAGATCTTCGCGCCAACCAGCAGTGTTGCCTTCCCTACAACATCAAGCCCTTCACGGATGAGGTATTGTGTGATGTTTCTTCTCTTGAAGTTTTTGATGTATTATTAGGCCAACCATACTTGTGGAAGTGGCATGTTGTGTATGAGTCTCGGCCTCACACTATTATTATTACTTTGGGAAATAAGTTATACAACATACTAGAGGTAGCACTACCTACCACCATCTCTTTAATCTCTGCTAAACAATGCAGTAAGATAATATCCCAAATCGGGAATTTTTTTTCTTTTTAATTTGATCTCAACGTAAGGGGAAGATCGTGGCCACATCCATGGCCCCTAGGAAGGGTTCCTCCACATAGAGCCTCTTGAATGCCCTGAGTGATTTTTCCAAGGGACAAAAGGAAATATTGGAGGAATTCAAGCAGCAAAATAGGGACAAGGGCTTCCAACGTGATTTCCTTCTTGGGGAGACTTCTGGGACTTCCTACCAGTATGACCACCACTCCCCACTGACTCACCCACATGCTTTTAGTGGGCCTACTAGGACCATGTCGCCCACATTAATTCCCTTAGGAACTGGTGAGTAGGGTGTTCAAGATGACATGTCGATGGGGGATTATTTTCGTGAGTGGTAGTCTATGGGAGAGTGGTTTCGAGCTGCATTGTCTTTCTTAGATTACTGCCATCTTAATCAGAATGAAAAGGGAAGAGGCACAAGGGGTTTCAACACACAAAATTCAGAGTTTCAGCGTACCATTGGGAGGATGTATCTCCCACTTTTGATGGAACATACATGTGCACGACTAGGGCTTGGGTGGAGAACACTGACACATATTTCTAGCTCAACTGGATGACAGAGGTAAAGGCCATCAAGATGGCTACTCTACACTTAGATGGTGATGATCAGGCACTCAAAATTATGCTCAAAAATAAAATTTGTAGGATTATTGTGGAACCTAAATTACCATGTAGATCTCGTTGTTCTCAATCTGGCGCAACTTGTTTCAAAAAAAACCGACACCATATGATCCCAAAAACACGTTCCGTCCACTTTGTCAAACATGCAATTTAAAAAAATATATACATGACAACCCAGTCAACAGTCCGTATAGCTGACTGGGCATACCTACGTGGCAGGGTGACTGTACCATTGACTTCGTCAAAGGGGTATCCATGGTCGAATGGTGTGATGCCAAGTGGTTTGTGGTCATTAGTTTGTTGGCGGCAGTTTTTGATTGGTTGTGCTTGTGGCCAACCACATGCTCCCACGTGGCGCAACCAGAGGTTTCCATGTGGCATCACGAGAGGCTAAAAAATATTTGGTTAAGTCTGAATGGAGCAAGTGGGGGTCAAACCTACGACCACAAAGCAAACAACAACCAGCCTTTTCATCATGCCCTGCGCCATCGTTCACAATAACCTATGGTTTCATATTGGTTTTATTATATAACACGTGGTGCATTGAGGGAGGGGATCAAGGTCTAGCCCCAGCCCTGGTCACTGCTGAAGGCAGGACAACGAGAGGGAGGCTAGCCCCGCGTCCCCGCTCAAAATCATAACATGCAATGTAACCGTCGAATGTGACCACGCTAGCCGAGACCACCAGTCAGAGCCTTAACCACCGGAGGAAAAGCATTAGCATTAACCACGACTTCGTCACATGTGCCCAGAACCAGAGTTAAGTCTGGTGTTTAGCTTAACCGTCAGCGCATATTTTTAAAAAAAATTGATTGAAACATATTGTACATGGTTAAAAATATGGCTTTTAGGCCTCATTGGGAAAATTAGCACGGCGACAATTTCACCTGATTTTTGGCAAAAACATCGCTCAGTTACCTAGATTCCAGGTGAATTTGCAGGATTGTGCCAGATTTTGAGGAATTTGTGGAATGAATAGTGGAGAAACTAGGGGAAGTCATAAATTCTCTGGTTTTTGGCCAAATTCGAGGCAAAAAGAGGTTAGACAGGAATTTTTTGGCATTCTAGAGCTGATGGAATAGGTTTAAGAGTTGATTGAGCATGGTAAACGCATGTAATCACACGTTTGAGCATAATAGAAGAGGGCCAAGCCATTGGAAGCTGGACCAAGGAGACATAGCCCAGGCGGGGTGTTGCTGGGTAATTTGACCCACCTGTTAGTCCTGCTACAAAAAGGCCCAAAAATGGCTGCAATCTCCCTCAAAACACTTCTCTGTTTTCCTCCTCAAATTTCAGGCTCAAACTCCCTTCTCTCCTCAACACCCAATTGTGGCTCCTCTAAGGACTTCGCAGTCACTATGTTGTTGCTGCTGGAAAATTCCCCAAGCTCACACTCTCTGCTCCTGGATCGCACTGGAATAGGTGAGACAACCTCCTTGGTCTGTCACTCGAAGTCCACCAAAGAAAGGGTTGATATTTCCGCTCGAAAACACTCGTGTGTTGAACAACACTTCCAGACTTGGCTTCATCTCAAGAGTTCTTGTCTAAGAAAATTTCTCAAATGATCATGAATGGCAAAATGAGTGCCTTTCCTTCCTTTTTATCAAAGTGCCTCCAACATTTCCATGTGGGCCCAACTTGATTTCTCTCCACCAATCCTTGCACAAATGAATGTGTGTTCCTCATGTGGGTTCATAATTCTCTATGGTGGCCCCCACGCTCCACTAGAGCCACAATATTTCCCCTCCAACTCTAATGTTTGGGCTTGCTTTAATAAAAAATACATGTGGGACCTCTAAACCCTCTTTTCATCAATGAAAACATGAATTAAGACAAAAATGGCCAAAATTGATATTTCACTTAGCAATAATGGTAAGTGGGAATATCACAATCTCCCGCAAAAACATTGCTTGTACTCAAGCAACTGTAATGAAGGATGTTGAAGTCCATGCTCCACTTCCCAAGTGGCATCCTTGTCTGGTAAGTTCCTCCATATGATCAAAAACTCCTTGATGACAATGTTCCTCAAGTGCCTCTCCCGGGTATCCAAAATAGCTTCTTGCCCTATAACTAAGTGCCCCTCATCATCCAAAATGGGTAGCTTTGTAGCTGTTGCCACCTGCTGCCTTAGTGCCTTTTTTAGGAAAGACACATGAAAAATGGTGTGCACTCGACTCCACGAGCGTAGCTCCAACTCATATGCTACCTCCCCAACCCTCTGAATGGCTCGATACGACCCATAGAAGTGAGGTTTGAGCTTCTTGGCCCCCTTCTTCTTGAGGGATGATTACCAGTATGACTGATGCCTCAAGAAGACCAAGTCTCCTACCTCAAACTGCCTCTCAACTCTATCCCTGTCTGCATAAATTTTCTGTTGGTTTTGTGTCATCTGCATGTTGTCTTTGAGAGCCCACAAAATGTCTTGGCTCTCCTATATCCAATCCTTAGCCCTGGGGGCCTTGCCATCTCCAAACATCACGTCAGTGAAAGATGATATATCGTAACCATATAGTTCTCGTAATGGAGACATACTTATGGACATGTGGTACATGATGTTGTATCAGTACTCGCCAAAGTGCAACCACCATATCCATGCTCATTGTTGGCTCATCACATAGTTACGCAAGTAGCCCTCCAACCACCTATTAACTATCTCTGTCTTCCCTTCTGTCTGTGGGTGATAACTAGTGCTCAGAGTGAGCTATGTGCCCACCAGTCGAAACAACTCCTTCCAAAATCCCCCCATGAACTTGTTGTCCCCGTCACTAACAATGGTCTTCGGAAGACCATGTAGCCGAAACACCACCATAAAGAACAATTCGATAACCTCTGAGGCCGAGTACCGAGCCGAGATGGCAAAAAAATGTGCAAATTTCGTCAATTGGTGCACCACCACATATATGCATTCCTTGCCCTGTACTATGGGAAACCTGTTAATGAAATCCATATACACGGTCTTCCATTTCCCCTTAGGGATAAGAAGAGACTGTAGCAGCCCTGCAGGGTGTGATTGCTCACCCTTGTTCCTCTGGCATGTGTCACACTCCCTGACATGCCTCAAAACATCATCCTTAAGGCTCCTCCATGCAAAACACTCTCTGATGGCCCTATATGTCTTTGTGAACCCCTGGTGCCCTGCTAGAGGTGAGTCATGGGAAACCTCTAAAATATTCTCCCTCAATTGGGAGTTGGGCACTAATTAAATCCAGTCTCTGAAGTAAATCACTTCATTCATCACCTTGTACCGGTCATCCGCCACTACCCCATCAAGGACCTCACAAGCAAATCGGTCCTTGGAGTACTCTACCAGTAATTTTGCCCTCTAACCCGGGGAAATGCCCATAGATGAAAGGGTATCCAACCTCCTAGATAATGCATCAGCCACCACGTTGTGCTTCCCATGGACATACTCAATGTCAAAGTCATATGCCTAGAGCTTTCTCACCCACTTTTGTTTCCTTTCCCGCAACTGCTTCTACTCTAAGAAAAAATTGAGGTTGTTGTGGTATATCTTGATCCTGAACCTGTTCCCCACCAAGTATTGTCTGAACTTGGCTAGTGCATGCATGATGGCTAGAACCTCCTTGTCATTTATGGAGTACAACCTCTCGTGGGGCAGTAGCTTCTAACTCTCAAAATTTATGGGGTGCCCTCCTTGCATCAATACCGCTCCTACACCCTCTCCGGATGCATCACACTCCAGCACAAAGGGCTGGGTGAAATTTGGAAGTGCCAAAATAGGAAAACTACTCATGACTTGTTTGAGGCGCTCAAAATCCTCCTGCGTTGCAGTTGTCCACTCAAATGGCCCCTTCTTCGTCAGATCGATGAGGCGAGATTCCAACTGAGAGAAGCCCTTCACAAACTTCCTGTAGTAAGTGCAGATTCTCACAAATCCCCTCAACTCCGTCACATTTCGGGGCTTTGGCCAATCTTAGATGGACCTGATCTTCTCCTCATGGACCCTAGGTAGAGCATTTATGTCAAACCGAACTCGCACTTGGATAGTTTTGCATAGAACTGTTGCTCCTCCAAAATACACAACAATGTCTCTAAATGTTGCAAGTGCTCCTCCCAAGTCCGACTGTAAGTCAAGATATCATCAAAGAACACCAACACAAATTTCCGCAACTAACCACAAAACAAGTGGTTCATTCAGGACTGGAAGGTAGCTGGTGTGTTGGTTAGCTCAAAGGGCATAACAATGAACTCGAAGTGCCCATAGTGGCACCTGAAAGTTGTCTTGGGGACATCCTCGTCCCTCACCTTGATCTTGTGGTATCCTGAGCGCAAGGAAATCTTGGAGAAGAACTTCGCCCCCCTCAGCTTGTCCATGAGCTCATCTATGCGCAGAATGGGGTAACAGTTCTTCATGGTATTCTTGTTAAGGGCTCGATAATCAATGCACATGCGTAGGGACCCATCCTTCTTCTTTACGAGGACAAGTGATGAAGCAAAAGGACTGGAGCTAGGCCTGATGTGCCCAAGTACCAACAACTCATGAATATCTCTCTCTATCTCATTGTATGCCTTGGGATGTCGGTAAGGGGTAGTAATCACAACCTGTACACCTGGCTCTAGCTCAATAGTATACTCAAACCCCCTGTCAGGTGGTTGACCTGGTGGTATGTCTCCAAAAACTACAAGGTGCCTATCCAAATTGGCCTGTATCTCCGAGTGTGGTGGCTTGGGCTTACCCCCAGCTTCTGAAATCCTCAACTCCACAGCCCACTCAATGTCCCCATATCTCACTATCAATTTCCATCCTGTGGGCCGAAACATTCTGTGAAGGGTAACAATGCATACCCGATAGCAAAACTGGTATTCCATTCGTCCCTACGAACTCCATCTCCAATCTCCTCCAATCAGTAGTGACTCGACCAAGTGAATAGAGCCACTTGACTCCCAAAACCAAGTTGGTGTCTGGTACGTCCACCACAAAGAAATGATATGTCATGGAGTAGTTCCCGCTAGTCATTGTCAAGGCGGGAACATAGCGTGTGCACTGCATGGTCTGTTCCCCAACACAAGAACCAAAAATCCATCAAACTCCTCAATTACGATTCCCCTTCTATGAACCATCTATGCATCGATGAAATTGTGGGTAGCCCCGCTTTCCACCAGAATTGTTACATGTTTCCCCTACCTCAGACGCCTGATCCTCATGGTGAAAAGTTGGGGTACCCCACGTAGAGATGAAATGACCCCTCCAGAAGGTGCAATGGAAGCTCCCCCGACCAGTGGTGGTGGTGGTGGTCCCCTCTCCATGTGTGCTGCACTGTCATCTCCACCCACCTCTAAATATTCATCATCCTCTACATCACTATTAGAAAAGACGTCACTGTAGTGGGCCTTGCCTGCTGCACATCTGTGGCTTGGTGCCCATGGTTCCTGATAGGTAAAGCACAACTTCATCCTTTGGAGGTCTCTATGGATCTTCTTGTCCATCTTTCCATGCCCCTAATTGGCTCTCGGTGGTGGAGCCCTGGTGTCTCTTCCCCTCTGCTGGAAACCTTGTTTACGGGGTAGTGGTGCTCTAGCCCTGGGTAGGGCATCTTGTAGATCTTGGGCTCTCCCTACAGCGTCCTTCAAAGTAGGGGGCATGTTGGACCTCAACAATCCCAGCAATGGCTCTGCGAGCCCCTCTACAAACATGTAGAGCCACCTGGCCTTTGATAAATATGACCTCATCACTGACAGCCGCAAAAAATTCGAAATATATGCCTCAGCGCTCCCGGTTTGATTGAGCCTTGTAAGGTCCCCAAAGTACTCCTCATAATATTTCCTCTCAAAATGATCCAAGACACTCCTAGTTAAATCCTCATAAGTGATCACTCCTGCATCTACCATCGTGGTTATCCCATGGAACCACCAGTCATGAGCTTCCCCCTCCAGATGTAGCGTGGCAATTTTGATTGCCTCTCCATCCGTCATATTATTTAGTTGGAAGTAGAAATCCAACTTCTCTACCCATGATTTGTCTAAGCTCTTAGAAGAGACATCAAAAGTTGGGAGAAACAACCTCCCCACAGTACGCTGCAAATCTGTCCCCTACGTGTAGCCTCCCCCACTCTGTGCCTTGGGCCTATTATTTCCCTTCAACTGGAAAAAGTCCCTGAAAGTGATGGCTTTCCAAAAATCAGGTCTACAGGACTGATACTCCAAGAAATATTCCCCATAAGGCATCTCCTCCTGCTCTTGCTTCCCACTAGCTCTAGATGTCAAGAACGTGGGAATGGTGGAACTAGGGGGTGTGTTGGGAATAAGGGTCATGTTCGGGTTAAGGGACGCATGGTGTTGTGAAGTATCAGAGCCTTCACCCAATGGGAAGTCCCCTTGAACTCCCTTACCCTTGTTTTTGCTGCCATTTTGCTGCCTCAGTTCATCAATGCTCTTGGATAGGTCCTGTACTTCCTTCAGAAAATGATGAGCAAACTCCTAATCCTTACTCTTTCTATCTCCCTCATTGTTCCCCATGTTTGTTTCCACAACATCCATTTCATTTATCATAGGATCTAGAGTAATCTGCAACTGCCTTTCTCTGCTCCTGTACCTCTGTCTCCGATAAGTCACGTTTTGCCTATCCTCTAGTGTCATAGGCCGTGTTTTTGATTTTTGGGTAGCATCGGATGTGCTCTAGCTACGAAAATTTGTGGAGGGGCTAGAACACATGATATCTCCAAGACCCAGAAATCATTTGGATAAATTCCACCTAGATCTTAAGTTATTCAAATAATTAACTATTTTAATGGAGACCTTAAGTCTAACTTAGGGAAATGAAATAATTAAAATGAATTAATTTAAACATGTGGGTGAGAATTTTCTAAGTGACAAGGATCAAGTATTTTCTAACATTAGTCGTCGATTAGATATTAGATCACGACCATTGATTCATCAACTGGAAAATTATTAATGGAAGGGTTGGGGTCAGTTGGAGGATATAAAGAGGAGAAGCACTTGCGATAAGTTAAAATTTTGGGACACGGTTTGCTGAGAATTTCAGAGTGAACTTGCATTGCAGTGAGGGGCAGTTCGACAACGGGATTTCAGATCCAAGGCCGAGAATATAGTTGCAGAGAGGCAAATCTACCCAGGAGAGACAACGCAGCCCTTGAGAGGGTGACGCAGGCCCAATTGGGCTCACGCTGAGCTGACACAGAGGCTGACACAGGCCCAGAGGGGCGACATAGTCCAAGAGGAGGTGACATAGAGCCAGAGGCTGCAACGCTAGGGTTTCTGTGGGGCATATTGGGCTCAGATTCAGCAGATAACAGAGGGTTGACGCAGCCACTAGGAAGGGTGACCCAGTCTCAGCGTAGAGCTTGTTGGGGAATGCATAGGCACCTATGGGGTTCTTCATTCTGACGCTGGATCAGCCATAATATCTGTCTCCAGATAGAGGTACTTCTACCAAGGAAATTCTATTTTGGGTGAGCCACATTGGCACCCTAGTTTGTATTCAAAAATCTGCACAATAATATAAACCCTCAAGAGTTGTTACACCGGTTTTAACGCATTGGGTTTTTCAAGGAACATTTGTCCGAAAAAATTTGTCCTTTGTCTGCATGATTGCTCATTCTTCAGTACTTGATCTGTATAATTGTGTAGGTTGCAGTGTATCTACTTCAATGTTTTCATGAATAATTTAGAAAATAACTTGTAAAGTTAAATAAACAAGTAGGAGAAGTAAATCCAATGGTCCACCGAGTTTCTGGGACATGGAAATGCAGGAGAGGGGATACGCATAAGGGGGATGTATATAAGGAACCCCAAAATTTAGGGAAATTACGAGGAAACAGGGGGACGTCAGAGCCATAAAAATTATAAAATTATTAAAAATTTAATATATAAAAATAAAAAAATAAAATCCCAACAATATGTTAATATCTAAATTAGTAGATAGTAAATCTTATTAATTATGAAATGCACATCTAAATATGATCATCATTTCGTATTAGACTATTGTGAAGTAAAATTATCATTTGACATTTCTGCAATCATCAGTGTAAATCTAAAAATAAATTACTAAATTGAATCTATCATTTGACATTATGCAATGTTGCATCTAAATTCATCATTTGGAAATGGGCACTAACATTATGCAAGGTATATCTAAATTAAATTCATTATTTGACAATTGAAACTAGCAATGCACATCAAAAATTAAATTCATCATATGACAATGACATTTGAAGTCTAAAATAACCATAGAAAGCTGAACTAAAAATAAACATAGAAATAGTGAAATACAAAAATTGTTTTTTTTAATTGTTATTAGCGAAAAAATTCAGGGACCGCGTCCCTCTTGCATCCCCCGAACATCCCCTCATGCCCCCCACAAGAGAGACACATTTCGTCACCAGAAAAATGCCCCCTAGAGTTTCCCCAAGTTTTCCAAAAAAGGGGACGTAGGGAAATTTTCCCCAAGAGTTTCCCCATCTCAGGAGCATGGGGGAGCGGGGAAGCGCGTCCCCCACCCTGGGGGACGCGTCCCCATGGAGCACTGAGTAAATCAGATTTTCTACAGTAGGATTTTTTTTTAGTAGATTCAGAAATTTTCACATGGTATCAGAGCAATTGCATATCAGGAACAGTAAAGCCATCAACAAAAGACCGAAGAAAATTTTCTTCAGGAAGGTAGTTGTCCCGAGTGACATCGCAGATCGAGAGAGAGGCAAGGAATAGTGACGCAGTCACCTGTGGAGCTCACGCAAAGCAAGAAAGGCTCACGTAGAGGAACGTAGAGCCAAGAGAGGTGACGTTGTAGCTGCACAGAGGCAATGGAGTGCTTGCTCGACCAACGCAGAAATTTTGAGCTCCGATTGCCATGGCTGGAAGTGCAGATCATGTTTCTTTAGTAGTTGTTGGCTTGAGGTGTTCTGACCCAGGTTTAGATTTTATCGCGCAACCAACAAACCCTCCCACTACTGGCCCTTTTGACAATGACCTGCTTACGCAGATCAAAGTCTCACCTGAAACAGTATGGGGGGTGTTGGAACCAGGTTTCTGCAACCCGAGGAAGAAATTAATGTGGTAGCCCTAAACAGGTTTATAATAGAATGTGTTGCAGATCATAAACATATGTGCGAATATATAGAAAAATACTTATCATATCGGCTTGTCACAGACATAGATAATGTATATACAGATGAATTGTAGATCAACTTCGTCGTAGATATATAATAAAAATACCAGACCTTCGCAATGTGCAATAACTTAAGCAGATTTAATCATGTATTCAATCATCAACATATATTCATGCATAAAGAACATATTTACTCACGCAGATATAACATAAGTAAAGCGATCTCAAAGTAGTAACAGTAAACAGATAACACAGTGCTTCACCAAAACCAATCTTTGTATTAGATCAAAACAATTCAGTATAACCGACTTTCCCCTTACAATTACCCTTCCGCATACACAGCCAGCGGAGTCCACACACAGCTAGGACTAGGTCTCTGCGCACATAGCTTGGAACAACCTTTTTACCCAACAACCCAGACTTAGACTGAAATCCTTACAAAACGTTCATCAACATAAGCATGAGATTACTTGACTGACTTCTTACTAGACTCGATCTATCTATTTATATTCACCCAATGTGCAGATAATATGGTTTCAAACCACGGTTTGAGGCCCACTATTTACCCTTATAACCCATTTACATAAAAGAGGGAATTTGACCCGCCCCAAAGCCCCTTGACCTTTCCGTGCAGCATACATATGCAAAATTACATACAAAAAGTTACTCAAAAATGTACCCCAGGGACCCCGCTCCAACAGGCCCCCAACACAAACCTGTGACTCATCCTGAGTCACTATAGGGTATGCTCCTTCATCTTGGCTTGGTGCGTAGCAACATAAGTTTTAAGTGGTGGCACCACCTCAAAACTCTGCGCAGCAACTCCTTGCGCTTCAATGACCAATTTTTTTGTAGTTGGCCCTTCAGTCGCCAATTCAATGCTTCTCTGTGTCTGTTGAAGGGTCTTCAGCATACCATCCAATGTTTGCGACAGTTGTAGAGCCTCCTCGACCCACGGCTGCATCCTTGCCTCAAGTAACTGTTCTCTTCGGGGCAGGTCCTCAATTTCAATCTAAATCACCCGACCCTCCTGTAGCCGGGTGAGGCATTGTGCAATCACGAGGGTGGGCAATGCCACCTAATATCAGCGAACTATTGCTCTTTGACTCTCAACTCAATGCGCAACTGCTATACCATAGGGTAGTTCTGAACTGAAGTCCAAACACCCATGGCCTCATCCAAGAGCTGACCGCACTATGTGACTATGGAAACAATGCTATCTGTGGCTTGCTTTACCTCGGCAACCCTCTTTGCTCTGATAATCGGCGGGATTTCTGGCGACAAATTTAACTGTAAGTTGGCAATCTGGTGTTCAAATTCAGCCCGCAAAGTTTGAACTTTGGCGCGCAAGGCCTTTAATGCAGCGGCCAACCCTTCTAACTTCTCTTTTGGGGTAGTTGTGGTAGGAATTGTTGGCACATCGTTGCATACTTGATTGATCTTGTCCTCTAGTGCAACGCGCTGAGCCTCTACGGCGCGACATGCTTCCTCCATGGACTATTGTTTCTGGTGAGCTTCGGAAGCCTACTGCTGCGACTCTACTAAATTGGTGTGGCAATGGGCTTTGCGGAACTGGAGCTCATCCACAATCATATTGTGGATCAGATGCAATTTACCTACAGGAAAAATAGATAAGTTAACATTTATATCACCGCAACCTCGTAGTTGTGCGCGCCAGCTGGCTGATTCTACATGGATGGTCGGCTCAGGGATTTGAATAAGACAATTGTCCCCAGTTGCAGGTAGGACTATATTGAGCAGCTGTCCGTTGGTTGCATGCACGCTCGCTTGCATCTGGCTCACTTGTGCAACGCTCGCCTGAATCAAGCTTGCTTGAACTTTGAGCTCTTGAATACCAACCTGTACTCGCAAGAATGGTGCCACTTCGACCACATCCTCCTCCTCTTCCATGATGGTCTCAAGTATCTCTGCCATGGGTCTCTTCTGCCACTCGGCCGCAGTGGAGCGCGACTTTGGAGTCTTTTCCCAATTAAAACTTCCATTAGTCGTTGGATTGATCCAATCTTCGTCGCGCAAAGTCAGCTTATAGATATGGTCAATATCATCAACAATGCGCACAGGTTCTGTGTATATCGCTCCTTCTGCAGGATCTAGGGGAATGATGACTCTGGTTCCATTGCTTTCAAACTCCATTCTTCTTTTCTTCAGATTTATGATACCATCCATATCAATAGCCCAGTCTAATTCCAACAACGTAGGATAAGGATCAATATCATCCACAATTTGTATAACTTTGAAATCTACGAGCACCTTAACACCTTCAATACTGACTACGACCTACGATAGCCTTCCTAATGGTAGACCATTATAGCTTGGGTTCTCCCATGCGTTGCCAGTTTTTCTTAGGTAGGACATTTTCATTGGATCCCAGATCTAGAATAACCTAATCCATCTCATAAGCACCGATCTGAGCGGTCATCCGCATCTCTTGACCCATCCTCTTCTTATTCTTATAAATTTTATTGACATCTTTTTGTTCTATCATTGGTTGTTCCTTTTCTATGCAGTTATCTATCACGGCCTAAAGGTTCTCTACCACCTTTTTGTTGCATGGTAACTTAATGCAAGCTTGTAAGAATGGCTTGATTTCTTCATCTACCCCCGCCTCCTTCATGGGTCTACCTGATGTTGAAACACTTCCCTCTGCAAACCCCTTTTGTGCTTCAACAAAAGCCTCCTTTGTGCAATATAAATCAAATCCATCTTTGTTCTCAGGTGCCTTACAAATCCAAAGGTCAATATCCAACTTTTCTCACTTATCCTCATTAGTGGTTGTACCACTCCTAGTGACCACATTCACGCTAGGATCTTCCTCGCGGATTTCTGCTCTGGCTATCTAAATATTTTGCGTCGGAGTCTGTGTCTTTTTCTTCTGCATCTTCGCAATCAAAACAGGGCAATCTTCTATTACATGCTCAAACTGTCTACAATACCTGCATGATTGTCGCACCGGATTTGGCCAGTCACGCGCATAGTGATCAGCACCTCCGCAGTTGTAGCGAATAACTTGCCCCCTTCCTCTACCAGTTGATCCACCTCCTCTTCCTCTTCTTCTATTCTGAAATCCACCATGCCCAGAGGGGGATGCTGGTGAGGTAGGTTTGGCCTGCATTCTATATATTTTAGCTTTTTCCACCATCACGTCGAAAATGTGACAGTGTTGTTCATCATGTCCTAGCAACGAACAAAATCTACAAAACAATTGCTTCAGCTTAAGCTGATACTTTCCGACCCTTAGAAAAAAATCTATTGTATGCGAACCCGTCACCTGACAGATCGTGCACCATACTGGCTCAGTTGCGCTCTTCAGCGGGCTAGGTCCTCCAATGTTTAGATAATCATTGAAGACAGGACATTGATCCTTATGATGCCCAGCAGCTTTACACCATATGCACCAGAACTCTGTGCACACCTCCTTTTCCTTATCTTTGCACAGATTCGAATCTCCAAGTGCATCACTTCTAACTGACTCTGAATCTGCTGAGTTCCAAGAGCAACAGATGTTGGCATAGCTTCTAATTTCATTGCAATCTCCACAGCCTAAGCATGCATGGAAATCTTCTGTTGACCCAATGGTTGGCGCAGATGTGGGAGAAACATAGCAATAAACCACTCCTTGTTTTGGGTATCATCAATAGTGAATCCACCATATCTGATACTGCACTTCAGCCTCTGATCAACCTCGCACAGATTCGTTTATCTCTTGGTGAATATCTTTCAATTCTGTAACCAACTGTGCACATGACTTAGGCTTCTTGAATTTTTCTTTTAGGGAATCTTTCAATTCCTCCAGAGTGGCATTAGGATTTTCTTGTACATATCTGATATACCAATCCAATGCGCAATCTTGGAAAGTTGTGGCTAACTGCGCAATCTTGGAAAGTTGTGGCTAACTGCGCTTTCTTCACATCATCATTATTAAATTGTTGTGCTCTCCATACAACATTAGTCACAAACCAAAATTTCTCAGTATCTTCATTTCCAATACCTCTGAAAGTAGGTAGCTTCATAGATGCAGCCATATCTGCACCTGGGGGAAGTGGAGGTGGCGGTGGAGTGGACGATTTGTTTGATGAGTTCAGAAGTGGAGTGGAAGGGATCTGAAATATGTTCAAGGCTCGTTGATTGTTTTGATTTGGTGAAACTTCTTCTCGGGAGACTTCCTCTTCTTCAGAGTGCGTAGATACACTAGAGCTACTAGTTTCGGGCTCGGATTCACTATCAGATCTACCCTTGAGATTACTATAAACAAACCCTTCTTCTAAGTCTGCATGGTAAATTCTTCCACTGCACGTAGTCGAGCCTCTTCAAGACATTCACAAAATATGTTGGCACAAAGAGACTTGTTCACATAATAGCATCTTCAGCAATAATTTCAAAGAGTGCAAGAACTTACGTCTAGGACCCTTGAAAAATCTTCTTTCTACTTCAGGGTACGACACAAACTGATCAATAGCAAATTCAGTCACAAATCCTCCCAAGACACGATCGATCCAATGATCTATCGCGCGGGTGATCTTATCGCTTGTATTTTCTAGTTGTTGTATTAATTCAAGAGTCCACTTAGTTATTGTGTCGTCCCTCATGAAGGAATTAAATTCAGTCAATCGCGAAAACCATTCATGCAACTCAGTTTCAAAGGAGCAGAAGAATATCTCGTGAACCTCTGTATAGATGTACTTTTGAACCCACTTTTCAGCAGATATCTTAGAACTTCGATTCTCTTGGATCGTGAATTCAAGGATATTTATATCTAGCCAATCTTGCAATTCGTTCTACGTAGGGTGCCACAACATTAAATCTCCCTCAAAATGATCCCAGTCCCAGCAATGGAACCATTTGTTGGCTTGAGGTGTCCTGACCCAGGTTCAAAGTTTATCGCACAACCAACAAACCCTCCAACTACTGGCACTTTTGGCAATGACCTGCTTGCGCAGATCAAAGTCTCCCCGAAGCAGTATGGGGGGGTGCTGGATCCAGGTTTCCGCACCCTGAGGAAGAAATTAACGTGTTATCCCTAAACAGATTTATAACAGAATGTGTTGCCGATCGGAAATAGATCCGTGCATATACAGAACAATACTTATCAGATCGGCTTGTCACAAACACAGATAATGCATATATAGATGAATCACAGATCAACTTCATCGCAAATATATAATAAAAGAACCAGACCTTCGCAATGTGTAATAACTTAAGCAAATTTATTCATGTATTCAATCATACGGTCACGAGTAGATCTCCGCACACTGAGCCAGCAAGATCCTTTCTACCCAACAACCCAGACTTAGACTGATATCCTTACAATACGTTCATCAACATAAGCATGAGATTACTTGACTGACTTCTTACTAGAATCGATCTATCTATTTATATTCCCATCGTGCAGATACTATGGTCTCAAACCATGGTTTGAGGCCCACAGTTTACCCTTATAACCCATTTACATAAAAGAGGGACTTTGACCCACCCCTTGACCTTTCTGCGTAGCACGCATATGCAAAATTACATACAAAAAGTTACTCAAAAATGTACCACAGGGGACCCCGCTCCAACACTGGTGGGGCATTGTTTCTATTGGTGCAGAACAGTTTCTAGCAGAGCATGGCAAAGTAAGGGGAAGCAGTTGCTCAGAAGACTTCTCTCCAAGAAGTCTAGATCCAATGTTAATCAACAACAAAGAGTGATTGGAGAGGGTTGATTCGACATCAGTTGGCGGAGGATTTCCAGGAGGGAAATTAGTTTTCAGAGGGAGCGTGATTCCTTACAGGGTTTCTAGCGCCTGATCCGAGTTTTGTTGGGGCAGCAGCAAAAGAGGGATAATTGAATCAACTCATCATATTTAGTTGAGCAGAGATGGTTGCACATGGACTGAGGGATCAGGACAGGTTGGATGGAAGATATACTACACAAATTTTGAAGAGATTTCAGATGGAGGACTGTAGACCCATGGCTACACCAATGATCACAAACTGGAATAAAATCGAACATTCGAGGATGATGAGGTTGATCCTACCTTATATAGGCAACTCATAGGATCATTGATGTACCTGGTCAACTCTAGACCTGACATTTGTTATGCCGTGAATACCCTCAGTGAGTTCATGGTAGAACCAAGGAGGGCTCACTAGGAAACAACCAAACATGTTCTCAGATACTTGAAAGGAACAATTGAGCTTGGATTGAGGTACACCAAGGGCAATGAAATCCAGTTGACTGGGTTCACTGACGGATTCTGGGCTAGAAGTCTAGTAGATTAGAAGAGTACCAATGGATATTGTTTTAGAGTTGGATCAGGAATGAATTCTTGGTGCAGTACAAAACAAAAATCCATGGTGCTGAGCTCAGCTGAGGTTGAATATAGTGCAGCTAGCACAACTTCGTGTGAGTCCATATGGCTTCGTAAGTTACTCATGAACCTACTCAAGAAGAGGATGGAACCAACCATAATTTTGTGTGATAATCAGAGTTGCATCAAGCTCTCTGAAAATCTTGTGTTTCATGATCGGACGAAGCACATTGACATTAGGTGCCACTTCATCAGAGACTATGTCCAACAGGGAGATGTACAATTGAAGTACATTCCTATAGGGGAACAGATGGCAGATATCCTCACGAAATCTCTGGGTAAGGTTAAGTTTGCTTACTTCAGAGAAAAAATGGGGATGGTCAAGAATCCATTCCAGTAGGAGGAATGGATAGACTCGAAATTCAGAGGGAGCTACAGTACGGATGAGGCAATGATAGAGATGGTGTCATGGGCAGCAGTATAGAGGGCAACAACAGAATAGATGAGGGGCAGAAGCCGAGACATCAACATCGTAGTATATGCTTCAGGATGGAGCAGATGCAGTTGGAATTTTGCTTGAACCCTTTCCTCGCTAAGAGGGAGTGTTGATTTTTGTAGCATTGGAAAGTGTTCCAAGCCTCATATTTTGTGAGGAGGCTTGGACATCAGTATTCCAAAGAACCCAGAAATCGTTTGTGGAAATTCCACTCAATTCATGTTTTATTAAAATAATTAATTATTTTAATGGGGACCCTAAGTCTAAACTTACGAAAATTAAATAATTAAAGGGTATTAGTAAAACAAAGTGACAATATTCTAGAGAACGAAGATCAAGTCATGTTTTAATCTTAGCCATTGATTAGAAATCTAATCTAGGTCGTTGATTCATCAACGAGAAGATTATAAGAGAAGGCTTGAGGGTCATTTGGAAAGCAAGACGGACACACACTCAGTACCCGAAGGAAATCGATTCTGAAGGAATAAAATTCGATTTCAGAGGGAGAGTTGAAGAGGTAGAGTTGCAAAGGTAGAAGGAGGAAGGGGAGGTTAGAAGAGATAGAGAAAGGTAAGATGAGGACGCAGAGGGCCACAGAGGACAACACTGAGTCTCCACGCAGAGTGACGCAGAGGGAGCTAGGGTGTCTTCCGGGTGTCAGAAATTCTCCCAGAGGATTCAGGGAATTTATCTCAGGTGCATTCTAGAAATCCGCTCGTCTATTTCTTGTAAAATATTTTCCTTGCTGTAGAATAATACAAACCCTCATCTGCTGCACTGGTTTTCCCACATTGGATTTTTCCGGGGACAATTGTCCAAAAATAACTGTGTACATGTGATTGTTTATATTGCATTATACGTGTTATGTTCTATTTTCTGCTTATGGTTAAGCAAATACAACAGATGTGTTTATTTCATAATTTACTGGAAGACAATATGTAAATAACTTATCATAAATAAGTAGGCGAAATAAATCTATTACTGCAGTAGTGTTTTAGTTTGAAAATTTCACACACAGCAGTAGATAGCTTTCCATGGATCCCCAAATATGTTAAGATAATTATCGATATTCACCTATTGGACGAGGAAGATGCACCTAGTTCACCATGCCCAGCTGACCTCACAGTTATACCATGCACTTAGAAGATAACCCAGGACTTGTATGCTGATGTGGCATCACTTACACCATCACCTGAGCCCTTGCAGATGGTCTACAGGGATCTTCAATCTACTTGGAGACCCATGAGGTTACTTGTGTGCCCCCACACCCATTGGGAGCACCACAAGTTTATTATTTGGAGAAAAATGGGCCAACCCTTTGTCCACCACTTTTGGGAGTCCTATTTCCCATTATGGTACCTATGGACTTCATTAGGTTTCTTAGAAGGCTCAACGACATGCACTATTGATCATTCGGCCCCTTGAGAGGCTTATTCTTTTGTTTATGAGCTAGTTTGGTGTGCTTGTCACCAAATGTAATATCCCGGATGGGATATTTTAACTAAAATGCAGAAAAAGACTGAATACCATAATTTTGCCGTAAAATAACATGTATTCAACAGAAGATTGCCATGTAAAATAAATGACAGGAAACACTGCAATCCAATACCATATAGAACAGAAGGAAAATCTCAGCTTTTATTATAGATAATAGAAAGGGTTTACATATAGATCTGACCCAGATAATGCTGAGATAGAAAACTGGCCACCAAGATAAGCTGCTGAACTGTGCTGGCCACAAACTGTACCGCTGCACTCTCTCTCCGGCAACAGCTGAACTGAACCCACTGAAACTGATGAAGCCCAAGTTGAAGATCTGAATGATCCTCACACCAAACTCTGAAGCTCTGTGAAACTTCTAAGTGAAGTCTCCTCAAGAGAGTTGGGTTTTCGTCCAACGCTCACAAACCACCCGAGGGTTTCCGTCCTGGGGCTACAGCGGAAGTAGAGAATCCACGTTCTCAAACCTCTCATACACAATAAAAATGATCTATACCAAAGATGTCTCCCAATGGCCTCCTCCCTGCCTTTTATAGATCCCTTGGAGCCTTCTAGAGCATTATTTTATTATTATTTTATTTATGGAGCACTTTCCCCTTTTATTAAAATATTATAAAATATTCCTTTTTAATGCAGAAAAGGGTATATCGGCTACCACGCCTCCTCTGGTCATTGAAATCTCTGTCTAGCTGTCCCATCGTGTAGGTCTCCTCGTCCCGGTTCCGATGAGCTATTACACTAAGGTGTTCCATCGCATATTCCTCCCGAAATGCCACCTTGAGCATAATTAGCTGAGTTAAGCCCATAAATAACTCAAAATTCCGAAAGTTATCGGAATGCATCGGAACGAAAGCCAAACTGCTCGGATGATGGAGTATATCAAGCGAATGCCTCCAGACACCATGAAAACTCCTCGAAACTCCTCTGAAAATCTCCTGAGCCCACTGATAGCACCAATCTGTACCTGTGACCTGTCTGCTCCTAACTCTGGAAGTCCCTCCTAGCCCTGTTATGGATGATGCCAAAAATGGGAATATTACACCAAAATTTAGTAATTTTTCACATTATTTTATTCTAGGGGCTACTGTAGGCCTAATTAGATAAATCAAACTCATTAGAAGTGTATAAATACAAGTGATGTGAATTCATTTTAGCATCATCACTTGGATTGGACTTGTATCTCTTTATATAACTTCGCTATCCTTCTTGGAGGATGAATTTTTGGAGCATGGAATGAATTTTGATGTTTGGATTATTTTCTCGTCTTGGAGCTTCTTGATTGGAAAAGTTTTGATGGTTGGATATACTCTTAATACATGTAAGTACAATTTAATGCTATTCTTTCTTTCTATTTTTGTCACATACATTGTTGATGGGATATCGCTATACTAGGGCTAATTTATTGCATCCATTTATGCGAAGTTGTGGAAGTTTTGTTTCTAGATAGTGATGCTTCATGTATGGGCCATGTATTATGAATGAATGTTCCTAGAGATGATTCATCATTGAAATTCATCTTAATAAGCCATATATTTTGCAAAACGAAGTATAAAGCTTTTGAAGTTGCTTTTGTTGCTGCCCTAATGCCATGTGAAGTTGTCTTTGAGGCCTCCTTGACATAGAAAATTCAGTTTCCATAGTCATAATTACTCTTGACTCCAAATCTCCCATAAAGGATTAGGAACTGGTCCTCCATAGGTGATCACCTCCAAGCTTATTTCTTTCACCTTCCCCTCTTCTCTAGGCATACCCTACGTAGTTCACCTAGGGCGTCAATTATCTCACAATGCAGCCATCCAAACACTTCAATTTTTGGTCCACAACTGCACTGGTGTGTCCTCAAGAAGCCCTCCAAATTTCATGAGATTTTGACGGTGAAATCTTGAGATATCGCAAGCCCTAGTTCGAAGACCGATTCTTTCCCTTGGTTTCCTTAGGCTAGAAACCTCATTGGGATCCTTGAAAATTCATTCTTTGGTCCTTTCTCCCTCCAGATTAGGTCAAGCATATCATTGGTTTCTAAGCCCTACCCCCTTGACCTAATCATGGGTCCACTTGGTCTCGTGTGGTCCCATACGCTATTAAGGATAATTCTTCAAAGATCACTTGGAATCAAAGATTTCACAATAATTTTAGGGTTTTAGGACCTCCATTATAAGATACATACCCTAAACCTTGAAATTCTCCTTGAGCCCTTCCTTGAGAGACTTCAACCTTGCCTTGAAAATTAAGCAAGCTATACATTTGAGCCTCTCTTGTGAATAGTGTTGATTTTTGTGTAGCTTGGGAGGTACTCCAAGTCTAGGTGTTCGAGGGTTGGAGGTCAAAGTCCTACGAATGGGCTTGTGGGATTGAGAACCAAGCTTGCGGGTTTTGTACCCATCGTGATTTGGGCCAAAATCGTGATGAAGATACGACATGTGATGGATGAGGACGATAGTGCTCAGCGATAAGATTCCAACGCATCAAGAATCGTCCGAATCCGAGTTGTCGTTAGAGAGAAATGAATTTTTGAAGTTGAAAAGGTAATTATTCGTTACCAAGTCATGTAGACTTGGTGTAAAAGGGTGCCAATAGATGTGCCTCTTCAAGTAAATTCATGGAGGCCTAAAGTCTATAAATTGGAGGTGTTTGATCCTCATTTTAGCATCCATTTGTGAGCTATACACTCAAGGAGCAGCTCTAAAATTTTCGTGGAAGAAGAAACAGCTAGAGGAGCCTAAGGGACAACATGAGGAGGTCTAGAACAGCGTGGGGAAATTATGATGTCGTAGGTGACAGAGGGTTGAATGGGGGGCTGTTTGAGGCATGATTTGGAGCTTTCTTAGGTTCAGATTGAAGGGCTGAGGAGGACTGCAGCAAGGGAGCAACAAAACAGCATAAAAAGCCAAGGTGTAGCGTAAGGTAAGTTTGTTTGCTTTAGGTGACAACAAATTGATTTAGGGATGCTTATGGACAATTTTAGTGTTGTTTGGGTGCCATATGCTGGGCAGAAGAGGCCGCAGATAAGGAGCAAGAAACATTGTTGTTTTAAGGGTTGTTGGTGAAGGATTGGTGGAGGACAGTTACCACAGTCGACTGTTGGGCTAGGCTGCAGGCCATAGCCAACAGCTGGATGCCTAAGGAGCTGCGTTTAGGGTGGATTGCAGCCATACAAGGCAGTATAGGTGTGAAGGACTCTCTCTAGAGTATACCGCAGTCTTTTTGGAGGCTAATTGCCTAGTTGTGAGGAGGTTAAGGGCAGCGTGGTGTGCCCTAACCAATGGTGCAACAGTACAACAATGCAGCATCGTGACAACAATGTTTGCAGAGGTGTATTGGGTCAAGGTGTGACTGGTTTGGATCATGTTTGATGAGCATCCTATTGGTGCCATGTGGATGATCTTCTGAGGAGGTGGAGGATCTTCCTAGGAGCAGAACCAGCAGTATAGTTTTGGGTCCGAGTGTTGACCATTGCTTGGGTCAGTTTGTGGGTTGCTTGTAGGAGGACTTCAGAGTTGTTTGGAGGAGCCCACGTGGACTATTGGAAGGCCTACCAAGTAGCCAAGGTGACAACAGGTACATTGGATTGGAGCTTTTGGCCAGTTGGGCTTCCAATTTCAATGTGAGGTTTTTCTCACTAACTCTTTGTTAGTCATATTCTCTACAGGGATAGCGAGAAAGGCATCTCACATTGTATTCAAAAAATTACTGCATAATATATAAACCCTCAGATATGCTACATTGGTTTTCCAACATTGGGTTTTTCCAGGGACGTTTGTCCAAAAATAATGGTGTCAAATGTGTCTATGATTTCTTCTTGTTCAATTTTGTTTCTGCACTTTTATTTTTCCGCAGTTTATTTAGTGAAGGTTACAGTGTGTTTAATTCGATGTTGCTGTAGCAATAAACTAAATAATTAATTTATCGGTTAGAATAATTAATATCAGTTGTTGTAATAGGATTCTAGATTTGAAATTTTCACAATAGTGTCCATGTTGGAGCTGTAGTGTAGCACCTTGATGGACAAAGGTGACTGCTAGCCTGGCAGTTGTTGGAGCTCAAGGGTCTGATCAACCAGGAGTAGGATTGTGTAGCCCGAGACTTGCGTGTGAAGAAGGACTTCTGCAGCAAATGATGGGCAGTCCTTAGCCCTTGTTCATTATGGGATATGGACATCTTACAGTGATAGGTGGAAGCCCTTCGTGCCCTATGTTGGTCTTCATCATTGCAGCGGAGGAAGACCATAGTGGGTTGAAGTCCCTGAGTAGCTGAGGAGTAGCAGTGGGAAGGTTGAGAGTTGTTCACAAATGGATCTGTGAATAAATGGACAAGAGTCTTGATGTGTTGTGCCCTTCATGGACGAAGGGACAACTAGAGAGCAGATTGGACAGTCGAGGTTCAATGTCCAGATGGAATTGGATCATTGATAGAGGCAGGAGTTGCAGATCGGGAGCTGAAGGACCAGAAAGGTACAAGGTACAACCGAGAGGAGATGTTAGATGCTACAACCAGATGGTCATGTAGAAATTTCCTGTTTTCCCACCCCGGTTTTCAGTTTCACCTTATTTCTCCAAATAGTTAAATGCCCTTTCCCATATCCTTACATTCAACAAACTGGAAAATAAATTTTTTCTTAAAACACAAATTCTGGAAAATTTACAGAATGCTGGAAAATGCAGAAATAAAAATCAGCAAGCTTAAAACAGCCATTCAACACATTTAAACACTGAGATTTTTGGTCAACATGACCCTGGAAAAAACCCCTACAACTCTTGGGGAAAACCAGTTCGAAAGCTTCTCTTTTATTTTCTGAATATTGTTTTTTACAGTGAAACAGGAAAAACTCAAAAAAAATTCTAGTAACCAATTTACAGACTTATCTCGATTTCCGTGCTTGCACATCGCCTCGGAAATTGTGCCAAATCAGCAACAACAGAAAATAGAAAATTTACAGCACCTTAGGACAACATTAAATGTTGTATGGCCACCTCGGGAAGCATGTCGGAACAGCCATACTTTGTTGTACGAACTGTACAGATTTTGTACAGCAACCTCTATCGAAATTCGTGCCAAAAATATGGGCTGTGTTGTTGTCCTCTTCCTCGGTTTTTGTGCCGAAAATGACAGCCACCCTCTTCCTTGGAAAACGTGCCTGATTTTTGTGCCTTGAAATGTGTGCTTGCTGCTGTACCCTCTTCCTCGATTTCTGTGCCTCCTCACTTGGAAACACTACCTCTCCCTTGCTGTACGGATTCTCTGCCTCGGTATGTGTGCCAATAAACACTGTTGTACCTTTGCTGAAATTTCTTCACTGCTGCCCTCCTTCTCACTGCTCAGAAAAATCTCGAGCTCTCTCCTTCTCCTTCTCTCAATCTGCTCATAAAAGAATTAATGACATTTTCCTCCTTTCCCTCCTTTAACTTAACCCTAAGTGACTTTTGGGGAATCCCTAAATCCAATGGCTGAAATAGATTGAGATCTAGGGCTGAGATTAAATGCTCATTTAAATCTCACTTTCTATTTTTTAATTCACTCCACTTTAATAAAGACCCACTTAGTCATTTATTTCCAAAGTCACTTTTCCTTTCTAATTTTACATTGACTTTATTAAAGTCACTTTAAAATTATACTTTAGTACTTTATCACTTAAAGTCACTTTAAAATTAGACTTTAGTAACTTTATCACTTAAAGTCACTTTTAAATTAGATTTGACTTTATAAAAATTATAAAGTCACTTTAGGAGAAAAATTAAATTCTTTTGGACACTTTTCCCTAGGCCAAAGATCAAAGCCTTAGGAACCACCTGTCCTCCGGTAACCAAATTTCAACACTCCCTCTTACCGAGGAAGGTGTTCCTCACCACACCCATCTTGTCTCTGAAGTAGACATGCTTGCCCTGTGGTAAGGCTTTGGTAAGAATATCTGCAACCTGCTCATCAGTGGGAATATACTCAAGCTTCACAGCTCCTTTCTGAACATAGTCTCCGATGAAATGATATTTGATCCCGATATGCTTTGACCTGTCATGAAATACTGGATTCTCCGTGAGTTTAATGCAACTCTGATTATCACAGTAAATCACTGAAGGTCTCAACGGCTGACCAAATAAGCCAAACAACATCTTGCGAAGCCAGATGGCCTCACAACTAGCTAGGCTGGCTGCCATATACTCTGCTTCCGCTGAACTCAATGCTACTGACTGCTGCTTTCGGCTGAACCATGACACAACTGCCGAACCCAACCCAAAACAGCACCCAGAAGTGCTCTTCCTATCAGAAGCACAACCTGCCCAATCAGAATCAGTGTAACCTGCCAATCTCACTCCATCCCCCTGCCTGTAGTCCAGACCATAATCCACTATCCCTTGCAAGTACCGCAAAATGTGTTTTGCAGCCACCCAGTGAACCTTCCTAGGCTCACACATAAACTGACTCATCGTGTTGACTGCAAAACAAATATCTAGCCTAGTGTTGACCAAATACATCAAGGAACCAATCAGCTGTCTGTACAATGTGGGATCCACCAACTCGGAATCCGAAGCATGAAGCTTCTTCCAGTTGGTGATCATCGGTGTCGACATGGGTTTACAATCCTCCATGTGGTATCTGCCAAGGATATCCACAATATACTTCCCCTGCCCCAGGAAGAAATGCCCCTCCTCCTGCCACACCTCCAAACCCAAAAAGTAATGCATCAAGCAGATGTCCTTCATCTCAAACTCCGCCGCAAGATCTCTCTTGCAGTGCTCTATGAGTCTCTCTGCACCTGTAATGACTAAGTCATCCACATACAACACCAGAATGAGAGGCTCCTCACCTATCACAATATAGTAAAGGTTAGGATCTGCCTCACTCTTTGTGAAACCCATCTTCTGCAAGTAAGTATCTATCCTGGAGTACCAAGCTCTGGGAGCTTGCTTCAGGCCATAAAGGGCCTTCTTCAGTCTGCACACATAGGACTCCTTCCCATGCACCTCAAAGCCCTGTGGCTGCTCAATGTACACCTCCTCCTGTATGAAGCCATTGAGAAATGCGGTCTTCACATCCATCTGGTGGATCTTCCAACCCATCTCTGCTGCTATCGATATAATGGAGCGGATTGAAGTATATCGAGCCACGGGAGCGAAGGTCTCCTCATAATCAACTCCCTCTACCTGGGAGAACCCTCTAGCCACAAACCTCGCTTTGAATTTCTCAATGCTGCCATCTGCAGCATGCTTTATCTTGTAAAGCCATCTGGAAGTAACCACGGATTTGCCCTCAGGCCTCGGCACCACCTCCCAAACATCATTCTTCATGATAGAAGAATACTCCTCTTGCATGGCCTCTCTCCAGACCTGCTGGCTAGCTGCCTCCTCATAGCTAGAAGGCTCAGAGTCAAGGATGCTGGTAGCCATTGCCATATAGCTACAAAACCTCTTAGGTGGTCTGCTCTCTCTGACTGACCTCTTAGGCCCAGCAACAGATGTGGCCTCTCTCAAGGTGTCCTGAAGCCACTTGCGCTTCCTCTTCCCTGAGCATACTTCTCCCATTGGAGAATGAAACTCCTCCTCCTCATCATCATCGTCCACTGAATCTTTGGCTGTGCACACATTGTCCTCTGCCCACTTTTTGAACACATGGGGCGGAGTGCAGTGTGGTGTCCATGGTGGACTCCTAGTGGCCTTTCGTGAGCCTGCTGCGCATCTTGCCAAGCACCACCTCTCTGACTCGGTGAGCCACTCCCCACTGACGGACCTGACATCGTCATAGATGTACCTCGAGATCCTCCTGATCCCTGCCCACTGGATCCATGTGACTGACTCAACTACTGTTGAGGGTCTGGCTGATCCAGATACTCTAACTCCAGTGACCTCCTGAAGACCCTGTCCTCCTCGAACTTCACATCCCGCCTGACAACAACTTTCCTCTGTGCAGGAATGTAAATCTGAAAAGCCTTTGAGGTCTCACTATAGCCCACAAAGATACCCTTCTCTGCGGTGGGCTCTAGTTTGGTCCTCTTCTCCTTGGGTATGTAGGAGTATGTGATACACCCAAAGATACGAAGATGACCAATATCAGGCTTCTTCCCAGAAAAAGCCTCCTCCGGAGTCATGTGCCCCAAGGCACGATGCGAACTCCTGTTCTGTAAATAAACAGCCGTGTTGCGGGCCTCTGCCCACAAAAACAATGGCAACCCCTAATCATGTAACATGGCTTTGGCAGCCCCTTCGATGGATCTGTTCTTCCTCTCCGCAACCCCGTTCTGCTGGGGGTTGTAAGGAACAGTGAACTCCCTCCTAATGCCTGCCTCCGCACAATACTCAACAAACTCTCCGAGGGTGTACTCTCCTCCATTGTCCGACCTCAGGGACTTGACCTTCCGACCTGTCTGTGTCTCCACAAGAGCTCTGAACTCCTGAAACCACTTGAAGACCTCACTCTTGGTCTTCAAGAAATAAATCCAGGTCCTCCTGGAGTGATCATCAATGAATAAAACATAGTACTCATATCCACTCAAGGAAACATGAGACATCCGACCGCTCACATCGGAATGAATCAAATCAAGTATCCCAGTCGCTCTGCTGTCACTGCTGGGAAAAGGGGATTTGGCAAACTTTCCCATCGCACATCCTCTGCAAGTATCAAAGTGATCAGTACTGAACTCTGGCACACCTGTAGTGATCTCCCGCAAAGTCCTCAAGGCTCCATGATGCATGTGCCCCATCCTGCGGTGCCAAATCTCACACTGCTCAGAACTGCTAGCTCTGCTGTCGGTACTACTGCTCAATGCCAAAAGGGACTGAAATGCAAACTTGTACACCTTTGCATAGCGTACACCTATCACTCTAGCTGAATCAGCTGGAGTGCCCCTGGGATACATCAACACCTGTCCTCCCCTGAATAGTATCTCATATCCTCTGTCCTCCAAAGCTGAGACGGATATGAGGTTCTTCCTCATCCCTGGCACATAAAGAACATTTGACACCTTCAAGGGAGGTTTAGACTCCCTCTGAAATGTCAGTGTTCCCACACCGACTGCTCTAACAACTCTGTCATCACCGAGTACTACCTCTATATCAGTGCCACTCTCTGAAAGCTCTGAGAAGTACTCACGGACTCTTGTCATATGACGTGAAGCCCTACTGTCCACATACCAGATACCAGATGATGCTCCGCTAGTCGAGGGAAATTCATGCTCCCTCTGAACCTCTGTGGCAGGTGATCCTGCACTAGTGGACTCACACGCAATAAACCCAAACTCTCGGTCAAAGCGATCTGTAAAGTCCTCAACCTCTGCTGATGCTGCCATGTTCTGGTTCTTCCCCTTCCTCTTCTTCTTCTCCAGACACACAACTGCATAGTGTCCCATCTTTTGACAATTCCAACACTTCACCTTGGAATAGTCCTTCTGTGTGTTACCCTGTTTACCTTTACCTTTGCCTTTGCCCCCACCATTGCTTGTGGAAGCCTGCTTCTTCTCTTTGCCTTTCTTGCCTCCTGCCAACAGTGCTACATCCTCATCCTGCTCAACTGGCTTGGCTGCCCCAAGCTGACCTTTCCTAATCTCTGTCTGAATGCAATCATCCCAAAACCTCTCCCATGTGGGAAGGGTCTCACGTGCACAAACCCCATCAGCAAAGTTCATCCATGAACTTGGGAGGCCATTCACTGTTATCCGCACCAACTCAGTGGGTTGAATGACCTCTCCAATTGTTGCCAACTCATCTCTCACATTAGTAATCTTTTTGAGATATCCAGCTGCACTATCAGTCTTACCCATCTTAATGGTCTTCAGTTTCTCCTTCAGGACCATTTTCTAGTTCTCATTGGTACTCTGGTAGAGATTGGACAATGCTGTCCACATCTCATGAGCATTTCTCTTTCCTCTCACATGAGGAATGCAATGGTCTTTGATTCCATCTAGAATCAGTCTCTTACCCTTGTTGTTCTTTTTATTATATGCTGCCAACTGAACAACATCAGTAGGCACATTAATAGGCTGTTGTGTGGTATGCACCATGATGTCCCAGACTTCTGCCTCCTCAAAGATACTCTTCATTCTCTCCTTCCAAACGTTGTAATTTGTATGCCCATCCAACCTATCCTCCACCCTCAATCCCAATGACATCCTGCTGTCCTAAAACTAAAAAATAGCACTGCTGTAGTAAAGATAAAAATTATGTTTGTGAAAAATCAGCTTGCTGGAATTTTCTGAGTGAAAAAATCAGCAGGTTGTATTTTTCTCCTTGCTGTCCCAAATTGCACTTTTAGCACTCAAGCTCCGATACCATGTAGAAATTTCCTGTTTTCCCACCCCGGTTTTCAGTTTCACCTTATTTCTCCAAATAGTTAAATGCCCTTTCCCATATCCTTACATTCAACAAACTGGAAAATAAATTTTTGCTTAAAACACAAATTCTGGAAAATTTACAGAATGCTGGAAAATGCAGAAATAAAAATCAGCAAGCTTAAAACAGTCATTCAACACATTTAAACACTGAGATTTTTGGTCAACATGACCCTGGAAAAACCCCCTACAACTCTTGGGGAAAACCAGTTCGAAAGCTTCTCTTTTATTTTCTGAATATTGCTTTTTACAGTGAAACAGGAAAAACTCAGAAAAAATTCCAGCAACCAATTTACAGACTTATCTCGATTTCCGTGCTTGCACACCGCCTCGGAAATTGTGCCAAATCAGCAACAACAGAAAACAGAAAATTTACAGCACCTTAGGACAGCATTAAATGCTGTACGGCCACCTTGAGAAGCGTGTCGTAACAGTCGTACTTTGCTGTACAGACTATATAGATTTTGTACAGCAACCTCTCTCGAAATCCGTGCCAAAAATCTGGGCTGTGTTGCTGTCCTCTTCCTCGGTTTTTGTGCCAAAAATGACAGCCACCCTCTTCCTTGGAAAACGTGCCTGATTTTTGTGCCTTGAAGTGCGTGCTTGCTGTTGTACCCTCTTCCTCGATTTCTGTGCCTTCTCACTTGGAAACACTACCTCTCCCTTCTTGTACGGATTTTCTGCCTCGGTATGTGTGCCAATAAACGTTGTTGTACCTTTGCTGAAATCTCTTCACTGCTGCCCTCCTTCTTCTCACTGCTCAGAAAAATCTCCAGCTCTCTTTCTCTCCTTCTCCCAATCTGCTCATGAAAGAATGAATGACCTTTTCCTCCTTTTCCTCCTTTAACCTAACCCTAAATGACTTTTGGGGAATCCCTAAATCCAATGGCTGAAATAGATTGAGATCTAGGGCTGAGATTAAATGCTCATTTAAATCTCACTTTCTATTTTTTAATTCACCCCACTTTAATAAAGACCCACTTAGTCATTTATTTCCGAAGTCACTTTTCCTTTCTAATTTTACATTGACTTTATTAAAGTCACTTTAAAATTAGACTTTAGTAACTTTATCACTTAAAGTCACTTTTAAATTAGACTTTAGTAACTTTATCACTTAAAGTCACTTTTTAAATTAGATTTGACTTTATAAAAATTATAAAGTCACTTTAGGAGAAAAATTAAATTCTTTTGGACACTTTTCCCTAGGCCAAAGATCAAAGCCTTAGGGAACCACCTGTCCTCCGGTAACCAAATTTCAATAGGTCAAAGTATCTTGTCTTGTACTAGTGGATGTATGAGGGCCATTATCCCTGGTACGGGAGCCCTAGATTGTTTTATTATATTGTTAATATAACGAAGTTGGGTTGAAAACTTAAAAAGCTCTATATATTTGTGCATATATGATTTACTACTTCATATTTCCGCTATGTAAAGTAGTTTAGTGGTTGATATTCTTGGTTTGGTAGCGTCAGAGTTAAGACACTAACCTAGACCCAAGGTCATAAAAATTCAACATCGTATCAGAGGATATCTGAGCCACTTTCGTGGACAGTGAATCAGAGTGTGCACAATGAAGCGACTCAGAGGGAGTTGTCGGTGTCTGGATCATGAAGCAGAGAGTTCAGTTAGAGACATGGAGATGTGGTCTTGACTGGTTTGGCAGCAAGATTGGTTGGGAGTTCTGGTGGATTAGTGGTGAGCCCGGTGAACAACAGTTTGTTGTAGGGTAAGTTTCTAATCATGGACTTCCGTTGATGTGCCATGAATGGTTGGGACAACTCGAGGGTTTCTTTGGCATGGACGAGATCAGGTTGATCAAGATGGCTTCATGTGATGGACTGGATATTGGCAGGCTAGAGTCTGCATCACATCGTGGTGTTTCATATCCGAGATTGGCAGATTTTCACGAGTGGTATTTGATCCAGGAGGATGAGATCTTGCAGGACTGAGCTAGTGGAGATAGTGTAGGCTGAGAGGGAGTCTAGCCTCAGAGGGAGGAGCCCTATGGAGGTTGGGGATCTTTAGGTTCAGATGTGATGAGGTAGAGGCACTACCGAGATTTCCAAATTCATTCTACGAGGTATGCTGCAGTGATGGATGCTATATGGGCTAGTGTCATCGCCGAAGATGATGGTTGCTTCATAGATTTGGAAGTACCTCCCTCGCTAAGAGGGAGCGTTGATTTTTGTGTAGCTTGGGAGGTACTCCAAGCCCTGGTGTCCGAAGGTTGGAGGTCAAAGTCCCATGAATGGGCTTGTGGGATTGAGAACCAATCTTGGGGGTTTCGTACCCATCATGATTTAGGCCAAAACCGTGATCAAGATATGGCATGTGATGGATGGGGATGATAGTGATCGGCAATACGATTCCAATTCATTGAGAATTGTCTAAATTCGAGTTGTCATTAGAGAGAAATGAGTTTTTGAAGTTGACAAGGTAATTATTGGTTACCAAGTCATGTAGTCTTGGTGTAAAATGGTGCCAATAGATGTGTCTCTTCAAGTAAATTCATGGAGGCCTAAAGTCTATAAATTGGAGGTATTTAATCCTAATTTTAGCATCCATTTGTGAGCAGTACACTCTAGGAGTAGCTCTGAAATTTTCGTGGAAGAAGTTGTAGCTAGAGGAGCCTAAGGGACAGCATGAGGAGGTCTAGAAGAGCGTGGGGAAATTCTAATGTTGTAGGTGACAACTAGTTGAATGAGGGGCTATTTGAGGTGTGTTTTGGAGCTGTCTTAACTTCAGATTGAAGGGCTGAGTAGGGCCGCAGCAAGGGAGAAACAAAACAACAGAAGAAGCCAAGGTGCAACGTAAGGTAAGTCTGTTTGCTGTAGGTGACAGCGAATTGATTTAGGGATGCTTGTGGGCAATGTTTGTGTTGTTTTGGGTGTCATGTTAAGTCCCTATATTAATAGTATAGCCCCTTATTATGTTAGTGTAGCCCCCCTTATTTTTATTATTGTACACTTGTAACCCCCATATTGTTATTATTGTGCCCTTAAATTATTATTGTTAGGTCGGCTAGGATTACATTGTGGCCCACTAGGATTACATTATGGCCCCATGGACTCCTATATATAGAAAGGAGGTTTTGTGAATTGTATCATCCAAGAATTGTCCATTTATGTAATGTATTGGAGGTTGCCCCCTCGAAGTGGCTTATTTCTAAGGCGTTCATATCTCTTTTCTTCTATTTTTGGAGCTGGTTACACAACATTTGGTATCAGAGGCTTGGATTCTAGGGTTTCGCTGCTCCAAACAGGTCATCGTGGAATTTTCGCTATAAATTTTTTTCTACGAAGTTTCAGAAGCTGAAATTTTTAGGGTGCGAAGCGGAAATTCTGAGGAAGATGTTCTAAAAATTTTAGAGCTTGGTTCGCAATATTTTCGGAGATATCATCTGTGGAAGTTAGGTATTTTTTCAAGCTCCTAAACAGGTCATCGTGGCATTTTCGCTATAATTTTTTTTCTACGAAGGTTCAGAATCTGAAATTTGTATGGTGCGAAGCTGAAATCCTGAGGAAAGTCGTCAAAAAATTTCAGATCTTGGTTCGCAATATTTTTGGAGATATGATCTGTGGAAGGTAGTGATTTTTCAGGCTCCTGAATTGCATCTCAAAGAGGTGATCGTGGGAAAAGTTCAATAACTCTCTCTCTGGGCAGTGGATTTGAGTGCCGTAAAAAGTGGTCGTAATAACACAGACTGTAGTTTCTTGGCTATCAATTTCAGAGACAAAGGACGAAACAGTGACACGTGGCAATTTCTACAAGTGTGCTCTACTGAACCAGTCCAGAATTAGGTCATTGTGGGAGATTGGACACAACTTTGTCTGGGAGAATCCAAATCAGGTCAGACCTGTGGCAGTCAAAAGAAAATTCAGAGGGCTACTTCAGTGCTAAATTTTAGATATAGAAGAGCTGTAATCACAGAGATAATCCAATTTCAATATCGAGCTCCTCAAAAGCAAGAAAAAGATGTGTATTTTTTTTCAGAATTGCATAAGTCTTGTTTGAAGAATCAAGTTGAATTGATTCCAAGGGCATATTGGAGAATTTTTTTCAGTAATGGGTTCTATTATTCCTCCAAAAAATAATTCCATACCCATTAAGCCCTCAGAAAGCTATACTATGACGCATGAGGAGGAAGAATTGCAATATGAGATATCAAAATTATGGTACCAAGTGCAACAAATTTCGATCTTACGAAGAGCAACCGAAGATGAAATAGATGGTTTAAAAGCAGAAATGGAGGCTAAGTTGGATGGTTTGAAGGATCAAATAATAGCTAATATGTATGATAAATTAGTGGAAGATCACAGCGAGCATCAACAACAAGTTCTCGAACTCTCAAAGGATAATCCAACTTTGGTGCAGAATCTAATGAAACAACAGGAAGATCAACATCATATCGAAAGAAGTTATGAAGCAGTCATAGAAACAAGAACTCGACAAGTACGATCAATTTTAGAGTATCTCAGAAAGTGGAAGAACTTTCCTGTAAAATATTTCACATGGGAGGATGAGAATTTTATGCAGAAGCATCAAGAAATAATCAAGCGTTGAGGACAACACTTGTTTGAAGGAGAGGGGCATGTTAAGTCCCTATATTAATAGTATAGCCCCTTATTATGTTAGTGTAGCCCCCATTATTTTTATTATTGTACACTTGTAACCCCCATATTGTTATTATTGTGCCCTTAAATTATTATTGTTAGGTCGGCTAGGATTACATTGTGGCCCACTAGGATTACATTATGGCCCCATGGACTCCTATATATAGAAAGGAGGTTTTGTAAATTGTATCATCCAAGAATTGTTCATTTATGTAATGTATTGGAGGTTGCCCCCTCGAAGTGGCTTATTTCTAAGGCGTTGATCTCTCTTTTCTTCTATTTTTGGAGCTGGTTACACAACATGTCATGTGTTGTGCAAAAGAGGATACAAATAAGGAGCAAGGGACGTTGTTTTTTTAAGCGCTTTTGGTGAAGGATTGGTGGAAGAAAGTTACCACAGTCCACTACTGGGCTAGGCTGTAAGCCATAGCCAGTAGTTGGTGGCCTAAGGAGCTACGTTTAGGGTAGATTGCAGCTATACAAGGTAGCGTAGGTGTGGAGGATTCTCTCTAGAGTAGACCGAAGCTTTTTTGGAGGCTAGTTGCTAAGTTGTGAGGATGTTAAGGGCAACATGGTGTGCCCTAACCAGTGGTGCAACAATACAACAGTGCAACATGGTGACAACAACGTTTGTGGAGTTTTATTGGGTCAAGGTGTGGCCGGTTAGGATGGTGTTTGATGAGCATCCTGTTGATTCCACGTGGATGATCTTTCGAGGAGGTAGAGGATCTTCCTAGGAAAAGAACCAGCAGTATAGTTTTGGGTCCGAGTGCTGACCATTGCTTGGGTAAGTTTGTGGGATGCTTATAGAAGGCCTTAGGAGTTGTTTGGATGAGCCCACATGGACTATTGGGAAGCCTACCAAGCAGCCAAGGTGACAACAGGTAAATTAGATTGGAAGGCAAGAGGAAAACAACAAGGTATGTTGTAGATGGACTCGTGTATGATGGATTGATGATGTCCTAGGCAAGGACACGTTGAGGTGCCTATATTTGCACAATAGCTCCTCTATTGAAAGGCAAAGGGCGGATTCTTGGAGTCTGTGGGCAGCCATGTGTAAGGGTCTCCCAAGTGTGGTAATACCCTAACTAGGAGGAGATGCTACAACGCGGACTTGGTCTCTTGTGGATTGTTGGAGGGAAGCGTGAGAGAGGACCAAGTACGGACGAGATTGGGAACTTATGGTTTGCTGGAGGACAGTGTGATAGTGGCCATGTTGGAGCCATAGTGCAACACCTTGATGGACAAAGGTGACTGTCAGCCAGGGTCTGATCAATCAGGAGGAGGATTGTGTATCCTGAGACTTGCATGTGGACAAGGAATTCTGCTACAAATGATGGGCAATCCTCCTAGCTCGTGTTCATTGTGGGAGATGGACATCTGGTAGTGATAGGTGGCAACACTTTGTGCCCTATGTTGGTCTTCATCGTTGTAGCGCAAGAATACCATAGTGGGTTGAAGTCCCTGAGTAGCTGAGGATCACCAGTGGGCAGGTTGAGAGATTTTCACGAGTGGAGTTGTGAACAACTCGACGGGAGTCTCGATGTGTTGTTCCCTTGATGGACGAAGGGACAACTAGAGAGCAGATTGGGTAGCCAAGGTTTAGTCACTAGATGGAATTGGAGCATTGATAGAGGCAGGAGCTGCAGATCGGGAGTTGAAGGACCGGGCAGGTACATGGTACGACCGAGAGGAGCTGTTAGATGCTATAGCCAGATGGTCAAAGTATATTGTCTTGTTCTAGTGGATGTATGATGGCCATTATCCCTGGTACAAAAATCCTAGACTATTGTATTATATGTTGTTAATATAACGAAGTTGGGTTGAAAAATTAAAAAGTTGTGTATATTTGTGCATATATGATTTATTGCTTTATATTCCCGCTGTGTAAAGTAGTTTAGTTGTTGAGACTCTTGGTTTGGTAGCGTCAGAGATTTAAGACTCTAACCTAGACCCAAGGTCATGGAAATTCAACAAATAGGCCCCTAGGATCACCCCTCACCCTATCATTGTTATATTTATTTCGTGGTCCTTATTATATCGGGTCTCCTCCCATCGGTGAACATCCATAAAGAGTAGGGAGCCATACCTGAGGTGACAATGGGATATTGCTCTATTGTTTCCCTTGATCTGGTAGTCGCCCTCCAAGGATCCCCTTTTAGGACCCTTGCTAGTTTGAGTGGTAACAAGTACAATGAAATTATTCTTTAGGACATTGTTTTACTGCTCACATGTGTGGGCATATCTTGGGATATTTCGTTGTAAATCTAGTGGGTTGGCATGTAAACAAATTTTATATTTGTGCACTCAAAAACCAAACTGTGTGGGGGATTTCAGTTAGAAATTAGAAGAGGTAGACCTCATATAAATAGATGATCACCTCTCTAATTTTTTTCATCATCGCTTGTGGAAAAATCATTTTCTCTTAGAGAACTCGACCTAGCTATTTGCACTTCACTACTTTGTGGAGATGTCATCTTATGTGGATTTTTGGCTATTGGATACTAGTGCTTGTTGTGGAGACATCATTTTGGGATAAAGAAGGCTTGTTCTTGGATATATTGTGAGTGCTTTTTGTTGAGTATATTTTATGATTATACCATGTAATGAATAATGCTAGTCTTTCTATGTTCCATGTCTAATTTCTTATATTTATATGAAATGTTTGGTAAATTTTTCATGCTTTAATTTTTCGTCCTTGAATTTCCCTAGAGAACCTCCTAAAGATATTTTTTCTAGTAAAATGTATACCCTTATAAGGTGATTGTCAATGTGAGCAAGTGAAAACCTAGGGGCATTTGATATTTCCATGGTCAAAATCCCTAAAAGTCCTAGAAGGAATCAACATTCATTTTGATGATCAAAACTCAAATATTTTCCCTTTAATCTTTCCCTTAAAATTTTTGCCCTTCAAGGCAAACCTCTAAGGTTAGCGTTTCAAGCCGAATTCAGCTAGGGCTTGAATGTTGAGATGATTTGAAGTTTTTCCACCTTGCTGAGTATTAAAACATGAAAATCTAGTAATTTTCATGGTTGAAAGTGCTTCTTTAGGCCTAACGTCATCAACCCTAAAGAATTCTTGTGAAAACTTCTGAATCTAAACCAATAGAAATCCTACTGCAGCAGTTAACTGATTTGCATTTCCTACTTTTTTTCTTAATTAACAAGTTATTTACATAATTATTCAATAAATATTAATGCAAATACTCTACAGCCTACACAAATATACAGATCAAGTACTGAAAAATAATGAGAGAATCACACAAAGGACACACTTATTTTTGGACTAACGTCCCATGAAAAAGCCAATGCAGGAAAACCGATGCAGCAAATATGAGGGTTTTTGTTATTAAGTAGATTTATGAATACATTCTAGGGTGCCAAATATGGCTCACCCAAGGAATAAAATCCCAACTGAAATACCTCTATCTGGAGACAGATATTTTGGTTGATCCAGCAGCAGAATGAAGAAACCCCACAGGCTACTGTGTTGTCCCCAATGCTGCGGAATGATGGCTGCTCTCAGCTCTGTGCTGAGACTGCATTGTCCCCTCTAGGAGTTGCGTCACCCTCCTCATGAGCCTTCCCGGTTCAGAAATCGATCTGCTGAATTGCTGCTCGATTTGCCTCACAGAAACCCCAACGCTGCCTCTTCAGTGACAGTGTTGCCCTTTGAAGCTCTACATCACCCTTCTGGCTCTGCATCACCCTCTCAGGTGTTGCATTGTCTCTCCTAGTGCTGCTCTACCTCTCTTCAATTGTATTCTCGGCCTTGGACTAAATTCCCACTGCCAAACTACCCCTCTCTGCACTGCAAGCTCACTCTAAAATTCTCAGCAAACCATGCCCCAGAATTTCGACTTTGCTCAAGTGTTTCTCTCCATATGTGTGTCCTCCAACTGACCCTCAAGCCTTCCTTTATACTTTTCCTGTTGAGAAATCAAAGTCGTGATATAATCCTTAATCAACGACTGAGATTAAATCAAACTTGATCCTCATCACTTAGAAGCTTCTCACCCACATTTCATTCCAGGTGGAATCTCTCCAAACGATTTTTGGGTCTTGGAGATCTCCTGTGTTCTAGCCCCTCCACTAAATTTTGGAGCTAGAGCACATCCGATGCTACCCAAAAATCAATACTCCCTCTTAGCGAGGAATGTACTCTAGTAATACTTCTCAGAAAAAGCATCACCCTGATCCACGACATTGGTCCTCTACGTTTTTTATGCTCAGCTTGCTACCACTCATCCACTGCGTTGCAACAATCTGTACTGTTGCCCATGACTCTGCCACTATCACTGCTACATCTTTACTACAGCTCCCTCTCAAAATGTTGCATTATGTTGGCCATAATACTGCCACTGCTAACTGTTGCACTGCAACTCAGTTGTAGAGAGTTAAGCAACTAAAAGACATTCCAAATACTGACATATTGGTTAGTCTGGATGCACCTCGATGTTGAAGCTTCCTCTGCTGCTAATATGCGCTAACCCTTAATGTTGTTTCTCTGCACTGGGTAAGAACTACTTTGCACTACGCTGCACCATTATGCACTGTGCTGCTATTGCCTCTGCTCTGCGTTGCTTCAAACTTTGGCGCTTCTAGCTCTGCCGTTATCGCTCCATCATCCCTAGTACCAACTAAATCCCATCATTATGTTACTTTCATTAAGGGCTCCCGTAGTTGTATGTGATTCAAGAGTTTGGGCACCTGAAGGATCCTGCCCCTACACTGTAGCTTCATTCTACAGCTCCATATCGCCCCACCTCTTCTCTAGAGGTGCATGAGCACCCATGGTGGAATCATCTTCATCCTCCTCATCAGCCTGAGATGGAGCATCCTCTGAGTCAGGATTCTCTTCTTTTCCCTTCTTCTTTAGAGGGAACTGCGTGGTGAATTGTCCCATTTCTCCACATCTGAAGCATCTGACTTTCGAGAGGTCCTGTTTCTTTTGTCTTTGCTTCCCTTGATGTCCCTTTGATGCAAGATCTACATCTTCCTCTTCCTCCTTCTTGACTTTAATCCCTTTACCGCTGCTTCTCGCCTTGGTCCACCGTCTGATCTCTTCTTGTCAAAGAGTTGCCCACATCTCCTCCTAGCTAGGAAGAGTTGTTGATCAGTGGTTGTCATTGATGGCAACACAAGTACTCCCCCTACGATCATGACACCTCTTCCTGCAACATTATCTCCCCCTTTTACATCAATGGCAAAGGGTAACTCCCCGTGACACACAACCATCCTGCGGATCTGTACACACTTCCACTCCCCCTTTATATTCCAAATAAGGAAAATCTAATGAGAACTTGGGAGAATCCCAAGCTTCTGGAAAAGATATTCAAATGCTTCACGAGGTAAAGGTTTAGTGAAGATATCAGCGATTTGTTCTTTTGTACCAACATACTCAAGTTTGATATTCTTTTCAGCGACTTGTTCTCTAACAAAATGATATTTTATCGGAATGTGTTTTGTTTTTGAATGCATGACAGGATTCTTGGAGATGCTGATGGCACTGGTGTTGTCATAGAATATGGGAATAGGCTCACTGAATTGTACTTGAAGATCTTGCAAATTCTGTTTCATCCAAAGGACTTGAGTACAACATGTTGCCGCTGCAATTTATTCTGCTTCCGCTGTAGATAACAAGATTGAGGTTTGCTTTTTTCTCAACCATGATAAGAGACAACCACCTAGATAGAATGTTGCTCCACTAGTACTCTTATGATCATCAACGCTTCTTGCATAATCTGCATTTTTAAAGGCTTGAATAATGAAATTGTTACCCTTGGGATACCACAAGCCATATTCTTCTATGCCCTTTAGATATCGAAGAATTATTTTGATGAAAATAATATGTGATTCTTTTGGTGCTGCTTGGAATCTTGCTACTTGTCCAACTGCTTGCATAACATCTAGTCGAGAGGCTGTTACATATAGAATACTACCAATCATAGATCTGTACAACCTCTTATCCACATCCTTAGATTATTCGTCTATGCTCAATTTGCAACATGTTACCATCAGAGTAAGGAAGGGTTTGCAATCTTCCATTTTGAATTTATTGAGCATTTCCTTGATGTACTTGGCTTGACATATAAATATTCCTTTCTCTTGCTGAGATATTTGAAGCCCTAAGAAGTATGTCAGCTCACCAAGTAAAGACATCTCGAACTCACTTTGCATCTTTGTAGAAAAGTTCTTACTTAGTCGATCATCATTGCTACCAAATATTATATCATCCACATATACTTCAACTATTGTTAAATTATCTTTATCTATTTGTACATAAAGATTTCTATCAACAGTACCTTTCTTGAACCCTTGTTGACGTAGATATCCATCAAGACGAGCATACCATGCTCTGGGAGCCTGCTTGAGACCATATAGAGCCTTCTTTTCTCATAGCATATGAAATGAGACTTGATGAAGAAGAGGGTAATTCGCATCTAGAAACAATGTTTGTTGCATCTAAGAAAACCAATAAGGACGAACAACCTTCAATTGAAAATACATGCACCTACAAGTGTGAAGAAAATGGAGATGATGAAGAAGGTATTTCAAATGAAGAATATGCTTACTTTACGAGGAAACTAAAATTGGTAATGGAAATTTCAAAGATAAACTTCCATTGATATGTTTCGGCTGTGGTGAGGTTGGGCATTTCACAGCAAAATGTCTGAACATAAGTGATGGAAACTCAAAAGGAAAGAAAGGCATTAAGAAATTCAATAAGCAAGGAAAAAATAAAGGATCCAAAAGGAACTTTCTCTCTAAAGAAGATAACTCATCATCCGATGAAGACAGTCACAGCGAAGAAGAAGCCAATGAGATAGTATTGTTTATGGCCAAGCACAATAAACAATAGGTATCAAACAACGAAGAAGAAGGGTTGACCATAGAAGAATTTTCTGAGGCAATCATGCTTATAAAAGAGCTCAAGGCTGAGAAGATCCGTTCTAATACTCTTGAAGAACAAGTTCAAGGTCTTAAAATTGAAGTTGAAGAACACAAATGTATTGAAGAGTCACTTCAAAATCAGTTGGAAGAAATCAAACAAGAAAGGGAAGCATTAGAAGCCGAAGTAGTCTCGTTGTGTAAGGAAGTGAAGAAGGGAAAAATTGTCCAAAACTATGCCAACATCTCAAGGGCATTGGAAGAACTCATCAACAATCAACAACCTTACAATGACAGAACTGGCCTTGGCTACAAAGAAGAAGAAGCAGGACCTTCTACAACAAAATACAATGAACCTATGAGATCTGACATACATGTAGACTTCATTGGACAAGATTTGCAAGAAAATCCTTGGAAGACGATTCCTCGACGAAGATTTCCATCCAGGTACCAACATATTTTTCATTGCTATTGTTATTCATGTGGAAAATTTGGTCATAAAGTTGTAAAATGTCGCACGTACCCTAGGAACCAATACAATTCCAGGAGATCCTTCAAATATGAACCTCCTAGGGCTCAATGAAACATCAATAGATTTGAACATTTAAGAAATAATATAGAATGTTACAAATGTCAGAACTTTGGACACATAGCTAGAGACTGCAGACTTGAAAATCCTCTAGAAGAATCTTTGAAGCCACAAAATGAATGAACATGGAAGAAGAAGAAGATTGATAATTGTGCTCTCGCTCTCAAGGCTCAAAACAACAAAGATGTGTGGTATGTTGATAGCGGTTGCTCAACGCATATGACTGGAGATAGAAAGAAATTTGTATCTCTGAAAGAGAAGAAGGATGGAACCGTATGCTTTGGAAATGATGATCTTCAAATGTTATAGGATCAGGTACCGTCACTCTCAGAAGCAAAGATGTTCTAGCCAAGAATGTTCTATTGGTTGAAAACATGAATCACAATCTACTCAGTGTTGGACAAATGTGTGATCAAGGACACACAATGCTATTCAACTCCACAAAATGTGAAATCGGGAAAAAGCGAGGTATGGTAAAATTGTGGCTAAGCAAGTTGGGCTCCAAACATTGGAAAATGCGAGAGGGGTGAATCGGTATTTCTTGCATAATCAAATCTTTTTACTTTTTCATTCCTTAAAACCCATACGCTACTTTCCTTCAGTAAACTAGTGTATATACGGAGATCCCCTTTATGAAACTAGCGTATACACAGAGATCTAGATCTGTCATTAAATCTTCACTTATATTATTCCATCATTCATTCATCAGATGTTCAATAAACAGTAAACATGTGCAGTAAGAACAGAATAAACCATCACACAAAGGATCACACATGAACACCGGGATTTTTAGGTGGAAACCCAAATCGGGAGAAAACCACCGCTGCAGTTGCTCAGCCTTCAATATTTTATTATAGAGAAAACATCTTACAACATATGTGCTGGTGCAGACTCTACCAGCACGCAGGCACCCACCTGCGCTCGTTTACCAGCCTCTTCTGGAAGGGAGCTCCAACCCCCTGACTCGTTTACCAGCCTCTCCTGGAAGGGAGCTACGACCCCCTGATCTCGTTTACCGGCCTCACCTGGAAGGGAGCTACAACCCCCTGACTGAAGGCTACAACCTTCAGCACCACCTTGGACCACGTTTCATCAATTTTCACACTGGATCCAACAACTTCAATAGAACAATACTTGTAGGCCACGTTTCATCATATTTCCAGACTGAACCCTTTCCATACTTTTAAGCACAAACATACATCACCAACAGATACTTATCAACACAGATCAGATAGCAGAAACACAGCAGAACAGATTAGATATTTCATACCCTTTGCTTCAGCAAACCCAAGTTTGCATACGCGCTTTTACTTCAATGATGTCGCGTTTATACGCGCTTTCGTCCACACAAACCAGCGTATACCTCAGTGTATATTTTATTGCGCATACGCGCTTTCTCTTCGCTGAAGCCGCGTATATACGCGCTTCCTCCGCGGCGAAGTAGCGTATAGATCTTCAATCATTACAGAGCAGCATACTTCATCAGATCAGATATTCAGTATAGATCTATCCTTTTTCTTCAGACAAATGTTCGCCTAGATGCTCGCCTCATCACAGATCTAAGCCTTCCATAATCAGATCTAGCAAATACAAGAGCAATTCAGATCTAGATCCCCTTCTTCATCATTGGTGCATCATATATTCAGATTTATCATTCAAGTGTAACCCTTTCCATTCAGATATACTTCAGAGAGAAGTATTCATTCAAGCTCAGACATCTTGCACCCACACTCATGATTTGCACAATGAATTTCTTCTCCTTATATAGGTTTACCCTTTTCAATACCATGAGCCCCTTTTTCAATACCATGGGCCAAAACAATATCATGAGCCCAAAACTACCTGGACGGGGTTAATTAGGCGGATCATTACCCAATACCATGGGTCAATACCATGGTGGTTACCCTTGGTTTTTCACTTTTTGAGCGCTTTAGCCCATACGCGTCTTGGCACGTTCTTTTCCGCGTGCATACGCGACTTCCCCTGGGCCAATCCGCGTATACCAAGAGACATACTCTTTTTCATCATAGAATCTAGCACATGCTGAAATCCTTTCTTCATTGCCTTCTGTACTCACTGTAGATACATCAGATTTCCTTCATCAAGAAGTTGCCACCATATTTATCATTTACCAAGTCCATCAAGCCAATAATAGCTTCATCAAGTGTATTGCCATCAAGGACAACACATGCCAACAATATCATGTCTTCATCTTCATTTAGTGGGTTGCCATCAAGGACAACACTCTGCATCATATTTCAACATAACCATATATATTACGGATGAAGCAACTAAAGCATGTCTTTAAAGCTAAAGATGAAGAAAGTGCGGTTATGGCACAAGCGAATTGGGCATACAAGTTTTGACAATATTGTTAGGATAAGAGAAAAGGAATAAGTACGAGAAATGCCAAAAATCTCAAAACCTTCCAACACACTATGTGAGGCCTGTCCGCACGACAAGAAGACAAAATTCCAATTTAAAACAAAAGAACACTTTGCATCACATCCATTGGACTTGATACATACTGATCTATGTGGTCCTGTGAGAACAAAAGGCTTAGATAGAGAATTATATTTCATGTTAATGATAGATGACTATACTAGGATGACATTCGGCAGTTTCCTAAAGAAAAAATATAAAGCATTTGGGTAACACAAGATCTCTGAAAATTTGATGCAAAAGAGCAGCCTTTGATTTGATAATATGAGTGTGGATAGAGATAATGGTGGAGAATTCACTTCCAAATTATTTCAGCAATACTGTGACGAAAATGGAATAAAAATGCAATTTTCAACAGCACGAACACCTCAGCAAAATGGAGTTGCTGAAAGAAAGAATAGAACTGTACAGGAAATGGGTAGAACAATGTTGAAGGACTCAAAATTGGATGAAAAATTATGGGTTCAAGCAATTGATATGGCAGTCTTCATTATCAACCGAAGTCTTCTCAGAAATAATTGCAACAAGACTCCATATGAATTATGGAAAGGAAAACCAGCTAATGTAAAATATTTCAGAATCTTCGAAAGCAAATGTTATATCAAAAGAGAAGATCAAAATTTGGGTAAGTTTGAATCACGTGTTGATGAAGGTATCTTTGTTGGTTACTCACGCAAAATAAAGGCCTATAAATTCTATAATCTAAGACGAAAACAGATAGTGGAGAGCATAAATGTTACATTTGACGAAGATGGTGTTCTAGTGAGTAATGATGAGGATCTAGAATCTTTGAAACTTGAGATAGAGGCTAAAAAAGACACAGATAAAATTGTAGAACAAGAAGCAACTATCAACGAGGAAGAAGTAAACAATGATCATCAAGATATACCAGAACAACAACAAGAAGCTCCTCCAAGGAGAACAAAAGAGTGGATTCAAAAGAACCATCCATCAAATCAAATAATTAGTGACATAAATGAAGGTCGACAACTTCGTTCATCACAACAAGCTCACGTTGCTTTTCTAGCAACCTTTGAGCCTAGTAGTTTTGAGGAAGCCAGCCAAAATGAACATTGGGTAGCAACTATGAATGAAGAATTGGATCAAATTGAGAAGAATAACACCTGGGAATTAGTTCCATGACCAAAAGATAAAAATGTCATTGGGACTAAATGGGTGTTCAGGAACAAATTGAATGAAGATGGGTAGGTTACTAGAAACAAAGCAAGATTGGTTTGCAAAGGCTATGCACAAGTGGAAGGAATTGATTTCGACGAAACATTTGCACCAGTTGCCAGAATGGAAGCCATCCAAATGTTTCTTGCCTATGCATGTTCAAGAAAAATCAAAGTCTACCGAATGGATGTTAAGTCGGCATTTCTGAATGGAGAATTAGAAGAAGAAGTTTACATCGAACAACCTGAAGGTTTTCTACTATCACAAAAAGAAGACTATGTTTGCATGTTAAAGAAGGCTCTATATGGTCTCAAGCAGGCTCCCAGAGCATGGTATGCTCGTCTTGATGGATATCTACGTCAACAAGGGTTCAAGAAAGGTATTGTTGATAGCAATCTTTATGTACAAATAGATAAAGATAATTTAACAATCGTTGAGGTATATGTGGATGATATAATATTTGGTAGCAATGATGATCAACTAAGTAAGAAATTTTCTACAAAGATTCAAAGTGAGTTTGAGATGTCTTTACTTGGTGAGCTGACATACTTCTTAGGGCTTCAAATATCTCAGCAAGAGAAAGGAATATTTATATGTCAAGCCAAGTACATCAAGGAAATGCTCAAGAAATTCAGAATGGAAGATTGCAAACTCGTCCTTACTCCGATGGTAACAGGTTGCAAATTGAGCATAGACGACTCATCTAAGGATGTGGATCAGAGGTTGTACAGATCTATGATTGGTAGTCTTCTATATGTAATAGCCTCTCAGCCAGATGTTATGCAAGCAATTGGACAAGTAGCAAGATTCCAAGCAGCACCAAAAGAATCACATATTATTGTTGTCAAAAGAATTCTTCGATATCTAAAGGGCACAGAAGAATATGGCTTGTGGTATCCCAAGGGTAACAATCTCATTATTCAAGCCTTTACAGATGCAGATTGGGCAGGAAGCGTTGATGATCATAAGAGTACTAGTGGAGCAACATTCTATCTAGGTGGTTGTCTCGTATCATGGTTAAGAAAAAAGCAAACCTCAATCTCATTATCTACAACGGAAGCAGAATACATTACAGCGGCAGCATGTTGTACTCAAGTCCTTTGGATGAAACAAAATTTGCAAGATATTCAAGTACAATTCAGTGAGCCTATTCCCATATTCTGTGACAACACCAGTGCCATCAGCGTCTCCAAGAATCTTGTGATGCATTAAAAAAAAAAACACATTCTGATCAAATATCATTTTGTTAGATAACAAGTCACTGAAAAGAATATCAAACTTGAGTATGTTGGTACAAAAGAACAAATCGCTAATATCTTCACTAAACCTTTACCTTGTGAAGCATTTGAATATCTTCGCTAGAAGCTTGGGATTCTCCCAAGTTCTCATTAGATTTTCCTTATTCATAATGTAAAGGGGGAGTGGAAGTGTGTACAGGTCCGCAGGATGGTTGTGTGTCAGGGGGAGTGGAAGTGTGTACAGGTCCGCAGGATGGTTGTGTGTCAGGAGGAGTTACCCGTTGCCATTGATGTCAAAGGGGGAGAGAATGTTGTAGGAAGATATGTCATGACCGCAAGGGGAGTACTTGTGTTTCCGTCAATGCCAAAGGGGGAGATTTTCGATCAGCGGTTGTCATTGATGTCAACCCAAGTAGCACCAAGGGCTACCCCAATATTTCATGAGAATTTTGACCTACCAAATTACTATATTCTGGGTCAAGAATGATTTTGATGGTTTCTATTTGTCGAGATGTTTTTGTTGATATATGTCATGCCATGTAATTCTTCACGGTTTGAGAGATATTCATGTTTGAAGTTTGTAACCCCAGTCAGTGGGTTAAAACCCATGGAGTTGTGGCATGGGTCATTGAAAAGTCAATAATTAATACTTTTTAAGCTCCTAAAATCCCTCCCACGTTCACTTGTTGAATACTGTTGGAACAGGGTCTCCTAAAGGCTATGAATTTTGTCCATTTTTGTATATTTTTGTATTGTTCAGTCTAATGCAGGGGTTTTGGGGTGGGTCAAAGCCTCTAGCGCATTGTAAATGGGTCAAGAGTAGACCAAGAGTCCACAAACCATGGTTTGCGGACCATTGGATGCGTAGGCTAAATTGGTATAAATAGATGAACCTTTTTGAGTCTTAGAGAAGACGAAAAAGATATAGATTGATGTGAAGCACGAATTGTTAGATCTGTAGTCGGGTGTTGGGTAAGGACTCCTGCTGGCTGTGTGTGCAGAGATCCTCTGTCCTGCTGTGTGCAGACTTTACTGGCTGTGTGCGCAAGAGGTATTTTGGGGCATGTAAGTGGATTTTGGTATTAATATATATGTGAAGTGCTATTGGACATCTGATGTTATCTGGATCTGTGATTAATGTGAATGTTTGGGTTATGAAAGTATCTAATTGAAAGCTGTGAAATTATCTGTACTTCTGTTATATGAATCGGTAATCTGTAATTATTACGATTATAGTTACTGTGTTGCTAGATTGGTATTACGCACGTGGATGCAAAGATAATTCCTAGATCTGTGTCTAATCAGAGCTCTATTATAGAAGCCTGCAATAGATCTATTAAATACAAATTCGATAAGCTGGGAACGCAGACCTGCTTGACTTACCTGCTCTCTCTCTGGGTGCGGAAACCTGGTTCCAGCACCCTCCCATACTGCTTCGGGTGAGACTTTGGCCTGCGCAAGCAGGTCACTACCGAAAGGGCCAATAGTATAGGGGTTTGCTGGAAAACCTTAACCTTCGAACCTGGGTCAGGACCCCTCGAGCCAATAAATGGTTCCATCGCTGGGACTGGGAGCATTTTAAGAGAGATCGGGTAATGCCAAGACCATATTGGAAACCTGAGAAGAAATAAATCGATGAGTGGTTTGAAAATCAAGTTCAAGAATTCACAGAAAAAGAAAATAGCAGTGCGAAGTTGATCGCAAAGGAGTGGAATAATAAGTACATTTTCATGGAAATCAACGAGATTTTCTTTGTGACAATTTCGATTGAGATATAGGAGTGGCTCGCAAGGCTTATCGATTTTCAAAAGTGTTGGAAAGACGAGCGGGTCACGCAGTGGACCCCAGAGCGGATCCAGCAGTTAGAAAAGACTGATAACACCATCACTCGAACGATAGATCACTGGGTGGACAGTGTGATAGGAGGGTTTGTGACAGAATTTGCAATCGACCAATTTGTGTCCTACTCAGAAGTAGAGCAGAGGTTCTTCAAGGGTTTCTGGGGTAAGTTTCTGAAAACTTTTCCATTATTGATTAAGATCTTGTTGTGCGAAAAAATCATTTTGTGTAGCCATACAGAGTGAATGAGCTCCGATCAAAGCGAGGGTGCAACGTGCAGTGGTAAGTACTACAGGACTAATCAAGAAGGGGATCGATCTGTCTACAGTCCAGTAAGAAATTTTGCTGCGCATAGCTCTCCATCTATGCCACCTTCAAACACTCATATGGGTAATAACTCACCTCCACCACCACCAGAAGATGATATGGCCTCGCACATGAAGCTACCTACCTTAAATGGCGTGGGGGATGAGGACATGGATCGGTTCTGGTTTGTCGCAGGGTCGATATGGACTACGCAGAACATGGCTAGCAATGCGGTGAAAAGGGCGTAACTATCCCTTACCTTTGAAGGAAGAGCCTTGGACTGGTACATGGGATATATCGACCGACATGCGAATGTGACTATTGAGGAAATCAAGAATGCATTGAAATAACAGTTCAAGAAGCCTAAGTCCTACTCTCAGATAGTAAACGACCTGAAAGAGTTCAAGCAAGGACCATCTGAGTCCATATGGGAAGTTGATCAACGATTAAAGAAAGTAATCAAAGAAGGAGGATTCCAGTATGATGACAGGAAGCACACGAAATGGTTCATTGCTATGTTTCTGCCCCACTTGCACGTGCCGATGGGTCATCAAGCTATTGAGTCGCAGGAGAAGGCCTTGGAGGTTGCCATGAAGCTGGAGGCTGCGCCAAAAGATGATACGCAGTTAGGAGTACAACAGATACAGGGCTAGCTAGAAGCAATGCACATAGAGATTCAGAATCTGCGAAAGGAACGAGGAACAAAGGCTAGCCCTGAAAGATGGTGCATCCGATGCAGGGTGAATGGCCACACCAAGGATAACTGCCCGTTGCTCGCAGACTACATGCAGGTTGGGGGACCCAGCCCGGTGGGCCCTAGGGAAGCTGCGGGACCAAGTGGGTCGACGCTATGGTGCGATGATTGTCACGTTGCTGGGTTACATGATACCAACCACTGCCCCCGCCTTGCCGCATATATCCCAGAAGTAAAGAAACAATGGTGTAGGTTTTGCAGGTCTGTAGGACATGATGAACAGAACTGCTGAACTTATGATCTAATGATAGACCGGGGAAACCTATATAGGGTACAGTCGGACCCCTCATCACCAATGTCCCCCGCGAGTATAGGAGGCTCCCCAACTAGGGTCAGGGGAGGGGGACGAGGTGGAAGCACAGGTAGGGGTAGAGGCCAACTAATTTTCTATAACTATAGGGAGGTAGGTCACTTTACGAGGGACTGCACGAACCTAACACGACAATCCTGCTGATATTGCAGACAGCTGGACTATGTGATTGAGGACTGCCCGATTCTGATAGCCAAGGTGCAGGAAAAGCAGAAGACACCTACACATAATATACAAAGGGTTAAGGCGGAACCTCAAGAGGAGGGGCCAAGCGTTAATGTGATAACGCGCAGCGGCATAGCCACCGGAACAAGTTGAGATGGAGCCTCTTATCCGTAAAGCAACCACTAAATAGGAAGCCGTGGACTTACAAAGGGAGAAGGAGACCTTTATCACAGCTCGGCAAGACTTTGCTCAAGCATAGGCATCTGCTCCTCAGAACCCCACCGACAGTAGAGCTGCAGAGGAGGTCAAACCATTCTTGCAAGCATGCATGAAGCTGCTGCACAATCAACGGGCCGTAGAAAACCTCCAAGCCCTAATCGACATCTGCGCAGGAAAAACAACCCCAGTCATGGAAGTTAAGGACGTACATAAAATGTATAAGCATAAGAGATGCACTAGTAGGGAGATGCAGTTAACTGCGCAAATTGGTGACTATGAGATGTATCAGGTTATTCTGGACCTGGGCTCAGATGCGAACATACTACCTAAGTAGACCTGGCAGCGAATGGGAGAACCTAAGTTAGAATGGTCCACTATCCAGCTGCGCATGGCTAATCAGCAGAAGATCATACCGTTAGGAAGATTATCAAAGATCGTGGTAGACATCGCAGGTGTCAAGGTTCGGGCTGACTTTGAGGTCATTCAGATTGTAGAAGATGCAGACCCCTATCCTGCGCTCCTAGGATTGGACTAGGCCATAGATATGGGCGGTATTATCAATTTAAAAAAAAGGAGCATGGTGTTTGAAAGTGAAGGAACATGGGTGATAGTACCACTAGATCCCACAGAAGGAGAGAGGTATACAGAGCCAGTGCATGAGGAAGAAGAGGTGGATCACCTCTACAAGTTAACTGCAAGGGACGAAGACTAGATCAATCCTACGGCCGAGGGTGTTCTTTGCTGGGAAAGAGATGGCGAATGCTTCTTCGACTTCGATGAGGAAATGGAAAATTGGCAAAATCGGTTGCATGATGTCTCTGCACTACGCTTCCTGCGAAGCACCAGGGACTTTCGTTGCATATCCTCCGAGGTAAGAGAACTACCCTACTTTGATGGTTCCAGTAGTATAAAATAATCTTTGAGGACATTTGAAGCTGAGGTTCCAAGAGACCGAAGGCTATGGGCCCTTAACCTAGCTCTGCACGCAACGCCTGCAAGATGGTGGGACATGCATAATGGGGCGTTCTAGGAGTGGGAGGAATGTTGGGATATGATGGTCCTACGATTTGAGCCTATAGCCGACGTGCGCGTCAAGATATTTCTTGGCCCAGGGGATCCGCGCGAACATTTGTTCGCCTGGATGGAGAAATGGTGTGATTGTCCTACAGAAGAATAGGTTCACTTGTTTATTCATGCCTTGGGACCATTTCCCACCACATGGTACCTAGATGCAGATGCTACATCAATGCACCCACCAATGGCAAACCTTAAAGGACGAATTTTTGGGGACATTCGGGTTAACAGGAGGATCGAAGGCACTTGACGAAGCTCTGCAGGATATCGATACCTTTGTATTTGGTGAATCCAGACCCTACGTGCCAGGCGAAATACCCACATGGGAAATGCAGATGCAGGATATTGTCAACTGCCACAATATCACCATAGAAGAGTGCGATGAAGATTCGCGCAATGTCTCGATCCCAGAATCAGAGGGGGAACGCACAGTTGCAGAACCTCCGTTACACATTGTGGATGTTACAAAATCTCTGAAGCTGCGAGAAGTTAACATTGGTATGGAAGAGCAACCCAATTTGGCCAAAATTGGGGACTACTGGGATGATGAGACAGTAGGAAAGATTGCGAAACTGCTCACGGAATATCAAGACTTATTTCCGACAAAGTTTTCGGAGCTTAAGGGGATCACTAGGGACCTAGGGGTTATGTGCATCACGCTCAAATCGGATGCGCGACCGATAAAGAAGCGGCCTTATCGGTTGAACCCTAAGTATAAACAGAAGGTTAAGGAGGAAATCGATAAAATGATCGCCGCAAGTATTATCGAGCCGGTTGAGCAGTCGGATTGGGTAAGTTCTATGGTGGTTCAGGAAAAGAAAATGAAGGGATAAATCTGAATTTGCGTGGATTTACGGAAGTTAAATGACGCCTGTGTACACGACCCCTTTCCAACACCATTCTCCGATGAGATCCTGGATAGCGTAGGAGGCCAGGAAGCATACTCATTCACTGACGGGTTCTCAGGATACCATCAGATCCGAATCACACCAGAAGATCGCAGCAAAATTACATTTGCCACTGAATGGGGATCTTTCTAGTATACCGTCATGCCGTTTGGACTCAAGAATGCCCCTGCTATCTTCTCACGGGTAGTTGTCGCAGTTTTCAAGGAATTCATCCACAAATTCCTAGAGGTGTACTTTGATGATTGGATTGTCTTTGGCTTAGTAAAGACGCACGTTTTGAACCTGCACATGATGTTGGACGCCTGCCAGAAACACTAGATTTCCCGGAATATGAAGAAATGTATCTTCTGCGTACCCTTCGGAATCCTGCTCGACCATATAGTTTGCCGACAAGGGTTGATGGTGGACCCTGTGAAAGTTGTCGTTATCATCAATCTAGCAGTACCAACGAATGAGAAATAGTTGCGTTTGATCCTTGGACATACAGGCTACTACAGAAAATTAATTCAGGGATATGCATTGATCACCGCACCTCTAGAAAAGCTGCTCAAGAAGGATGTTTCATTCTTTTGGGATGACGAGTGCCAGAAGAGCTTTGAGCTACTCAAGGAAAATATGGTATCCGCACCTATTCTTATTTTTCCCAATTGGGCGAAGGTTTTTCATGTTCATGTTGATGCTTCAGGAATTGCCCAGGGAGCGGTCCTTAAGCATCCTGGAGCCGGAGACATTGATCACCCAATCGCATTTGCTAGTCGGAAACTCTCAGGTGCGGAGCGCAATTATGCCACCACGGAGAGGGAAGGGTTGGCCATGGTCTATGCACTACAAAAGTATCGGCACTATCTATTAGGAGGGCACTTCAAAATGTTCACAAATCATTTGGCTTTGAAGTACTTAGTGAATAAGCTTGTGTTGGGGGGGCGGAAATCTGTCGATGGCTTCTACATTTTTAGGGATACGACTTTGAGATCATTGTCAAGCCATGGTTATTGAATGTCGGGCTGGATCACTTGTCTCGAATTGAGAGTGGTGAGGAACCAACCAACCTGGAGGAGGGGTTGCCTGATGCACAACTATTTTCTATTAAGGTGGTTTATGCGCACTTCGTTGACAATGTTCAGTTCCTGACTACGGGCATGGCACCTGTGGACTATTCGGTGCAACAAAAGAATGAGCTGGGAGCCCGCGCTACGAATTTTACCATCATCGCAGGAGATTTGTATAAGATGGGCGTAGACGAAGTGTTGCGCAGATACGTCCTGGAGCAAGATATCTTGGCAAAAGCCCACGATGGGGTAGCAGGAGGTCACTACGCAGGGAAAGCAACGATGCAAAATATCTTAAGAGCTGGCCTATGGTGGCCTACCCTATATATTGACTCTCATGACTATTGTAAAGCCTGCGATACATGCCAATGGACAGGAAGGCCATCGCGTAGAGTTGAAATGCCCCTTCAACCACAGATGGCCTTGCAAGCCTTTGACAAATGGGCCATCGATTTTGTGGGACCTATTAACCCACCTAGAAAGAAGACAGGTGCACGTTACATTATAATTGCTACCGACTATGTGACTCGGTGGGCCGAGGCACAAGCAGTGAAGGATTGCACTGCAGATACCACTGCGCACTTCATCTTTGAGCATATTCTGACCCGATTTGGATGTCCAAAAATCTTGATGAGCGATAGAGGTACGCACTTTGTTAATGAAACCATACAGGCCTTGACGAAAGAATTTTGGATCGATCATGTGAAAATCACTCTGTATCATCCTCAGGCAAACGGTGCAGTCAAAGCTTTTAATAAGGTCTTGGAGCATGCACTAACTAAGGTCTGTAATGCAGATCGCAGTGACTAGGACGTGCACATTCCGTCTATACTATGGGCTTTCCAAACCACCTGTAAAAATTTGACGGGGAAGACACCGTTTAGGATGGTTTATGGGAAGGAAGTTGTTATGCCCATGGAATATATTGTTCCTAGTCTGTGCATCGCAACCCTCACAAACATGGCAGAGTTTGATGTCTTGGAGGAGCAGTTAGCACAGCTTGTGGCTTTGGAGGAAGACCGTTTCATTGCCAATTACCATCAACAGGTGTAGAAGGCACGCGATAAGGCTTGGCACGATCAACATATTAGTCAAAAAACCTTTGCGGAGGATGACTTAGTTCTGCTCTATGATAGTTAGTTTGCAAAACACCCCGGGAAGTTCTGATAGCACTAGCTTGGGCCCTATACAGTTAAGGAAATCACAGATGGTGGAGCTATGCGATTAGCCAACCTGCGCAGCGATATGCTACCCGGTTATATCAATGGTAGTCAGCTCAAACCATATTGGATCAAATGACTATATGGCCGGAGTAGCTGTCTGAAGTGGGCTAGCCCCACAAAGGAAGGTAAGCACAGCAGGTACCGTGCTCCGCGCAGCAAGGAACCGCAAGATTGGAAGCCCGGGGAAGTGCGCCGGCAACATGGAATTAAATTTAGAAATAATACACTCAGAACGCAGCAAGTGCACTGGGAGCGCGGGGGATATGCTCAAATCGCAGGGGTGCACTGGGGGCGCAGGGTACGCTGAGGGCACCTAGGATGCGAAAACTAGCCGTTGGAACAATCAAATCGGGTAAAAAGAAAAGATTACCGTTGGATTAAGCAGGCGGGCGGCAATTAATGAGACGATTTCTGGGGATTTTTAACCATTTACTTGATGGTAAGTTCCACGTGAAGTTTACCCTACCGTTGGGCGCTCGCCAAAGCTATAAAACAAGCAGACTAGATCATACACAGGTTCTGTATCGCTCAAATAGCTTGTACTTGGCCTATTTGTCCTTGTCCAATTTGTGCTGTAAGAATTTCTGTGCCTATAGCGTCTCTTTCATGTCTGAGAAACCTACTCCATCTGACAGTAGCAATCCCGAGTTTGTCTTTCGTGCCAGGATGACGGACATGAATCCTGCTGAACCTTCGAAGCCAGTGACCTCGGTGGAACAAGGAACTGAGGAAGTGGTGGAAATTGAGTTTGAGGTTAAAGAAGTTCTCTCCACGCCCGTCACAAAGAAGGGAAAGGAAAAAGCAGAAGGATCAGGGAAACCACCGAAACCCACGAAATGGGTGTGCAAGAAGCCCCATACATCCCCCCAAAACGTAAAATCCCTGAAGGCGACACCCCAGGTGTGTGCTGCTTAGGAGGACGCCCAGCCTGCCGACCTGATCAACTCGTTACCTCCCTTCATCTGGTAGTGCAGGCCCTCGACGCGCACGCTCAAGAACCTCGACGGGCTGATCACCTATCTGCAGATGCCACTAACCCCGAGAGAAGTCCCTGTCATTGGTGAATCTTTCGGGAGGCTCCATGAGATCAAGTTTGACAATCATGACTTGGTCAGTGTGGAAGCCTTCCCTGAGCTAGCCCTTGAATTGTACCTTGACGCAATTTAGGAAGACGATGGGATCAAAGTTTTTCCCCAACACTGGGTGCATGGTTTGGTCAATTCTGGGCTCTTGAACCTGCTAAGGATGCCACACTTCGGGCACTACAACGTCACAGACCAACCGGCTTGACAATTGCTCGCTCTGATTCACGATGGCTACCTGTGGATCCAAGACAGAATCCCCATCGATGTTGCGTTGGTTCATACAATTACTGGTCTCCCGATGAACGGACCGAACCCTCTAGAGCACGGGGGCAAGAAATATGACGGAGAAACTGCTGAGTACGTGCACAAAACCTACCATGTGGAGAAAAATACTGGGGGCTTCATAGTTAAGTCCATCAACGACCAAGGGACGCAGCTGGGCACCATGTTGTTGGCGTGAAAAATGATGAGAAAATGTCAGGTCACCTCTGTCCCTGCCTACGTAATTCAGTTGGCGGGTCAATGCGGGAAAGGGTTATGTTTTAACTGGGCCCAGTACTTATGTGATGAATTTCTGGCTAATGTCCGCGAGTCCCAGAAGCATGGTCACACCTTTTGTTATTCTTGGTTATTGTTCCTCATAGAGTTGGTTGCCTAGGAAGCCCCTATAGAGTCAGTCCTCCCTCATCTTACCCCAGACATGTGTGAAGGGGCTCGCTATGCGCACTTATGGGATTCTAAGGATCCGCAACGTCTCGAGGACAACCAAGTTTTCTGGGTCCTCTTTCAGAGTAGCTTGGCCGCAGCCATTAACTCCCGACCACAGTTGTCTCCTGTCGTGTATGACAGATAAAAGGGCATTGCGTCATTCTAGATCACTATGCACAATGTCCAGATCAACGCACACAAGGATAAATCCTGGACTTCATTCCCTTATATGGTGGCGGATGAAGAAATTGACAACGTCATTGCGCTTTGGCCTTATAATTGGAAAATCGGCTTCAAAGCTGGCGCAAAGGGCGTCGAAGGGACCAGCACATCAACACTCAATGCCCTTGTCGTCATCAAGGATACCAGAGGCGTGACCAAGATCACCGGGAAGGACATGGGCGCCGAAGCACAAAAGGGTGCGCAGTAGAAGTAGACCACGGAGAAGGACACTGAAGCAGAGACTTAGCTCGATTCACAGCCCGACCTGGGTACAGAAGGCTTGAATACGGGAGGACCTACCTCCCCCCGAGGCACGAAGTGAACAAGCGAGCCTGTCAAAGGACCGCCGAAGAAGCAGCGCTCGCAGCGAGCGGAGTGAGATGAGATAGTCACATTAACCGACGGGGAACTCGAACAAATCGCTAATGCAGTCACTCTGGCTACAGAGGATAGATGGGTAGCCTTAGAGGAACACCAGAAAGCTGCAGTCGACACAATCCATGCTGAGCTCCGCGCGCTACAACTAAAAACAGACACATTGTAGACCAGTGTGACCCAGGTACGCACGCCCTCAGTCGCCAGCAGCGCAACACTAGCTATAGACGAAATCCGCCTCTGTTCTCTCCCTGGCGCAACCCTTGTGATCAGTCCACCTGACCTGGGAATGCAAGTCCAGGCCAGCACAAAAGTTCAGCTGAATTTAGCTAGGCTACCTCATGAGGCCTTACAGGGTCTCCACACCTCTTTATATTAGGAAATTCACCATCGGGACCAACAAGTGCACCAACAACTCAGAGTGGCTGAACAGAAAATTGATGCAAAGAACGCTGAAGTATGCCTCGCCGCCACAAAGCAAACAATGCTCAAGAATGTGATTCACCAACTCTGCGCAGATATTACCATAGAAATCCCGGCCACAGATACCCCTCAGGCTAAGGTCGAAAGGTTGGTCGCAGCATTGAAGGCCTCCAGGGCAGAAGTTCAGGTGGTCAAGACATGGATGGAGCAGCAGATCGTCGATCTGCAGGCTAAGTTGCAGCTCGAAACACCTCCGGAGGTATGGGCCCAGCGGACTGATCACTGCGGCTATTGGCTCCCTGTAATTTGCAAGAGTGGCAAGAACAAACACTGCAGGGGCCACATCAGAACCACTTTGGAATCCTAGGACCTAGCCTTTCTGGATTCAGAGAGGGATCTCTCTATAAATGTGTTTTCAATTGATATATCTTTGTGCTCTTTGTTTAATATTTTAGGCTAGTTATGAAGTTCTAAGGACTTGTTTGTTTTTGGTCGAATCGGAAAAGGGATTTAAGAGAGAGCGGGGGGGACAAGGTTATATGGGAGCGAAGGGGCTAGGGCTTAAGAGGAAAGGGGCTTAAGGCCTATATTTCTAAAAAGGGTGGGTTTTAACATAAAAACAGAGTTTTTATAAGGTTTTAAAGGTCCGACAGGCTTATAAAGTTAGATTTAAACAATGTAAAAGGGACTTTTACAATATTTAAGACTTTTTGGAGGAAAATGACGAATAGGGGAGGATTTTGAGAGTCTTTAGAGGGGGAAAAAGAGGATGAATGAGGGTGTTAGTGGAGTGATAAAATGAGTCAAACAAGCCCCAAAAAATGGAGTTTTCTTGGAGCAGCAGGGTAAACTTTGAGAGGGCAAAAGAATAGGAAAATTTTAGTGAATCACTTAAGCTTGGGATAATGAAGGCAATGAGATTTCTAGAACTCACAATGTTTCTCAAATATTGTTTCTAGAAATCCAAAATCATCATTTAGTCATCTTTTGATATCAACAAAAATTATAGATAGCTAACAGTGGCTCCAATTGGGGAGGGCAGCTCCTTTAGGAGGTGTCAAGAACCTCAGAGATCAAATCTCTGGAAGAAGTAGACCAACGCCTTGATTTGCACCTTGACAGAACTCCTTTATAACTTGATGACTCTCTATTTTGAAGAAGTGATCTTTCAGCATCTGAATCATAACATGATTAATTTCAACTTAACTTCTACCTACCCATCCTACTTGTTCTAACATTTTTTCTTCATTGGGTGCATTTGAATTAGCCAACCCTTGATATCATTTTCTTTGAAAATAGGAAGCTAACAAATTCTACACTTATATCATCCAAGGGTTCAGTTTAAGCTAATGAACTTATTTATTTCTCTACCTATTCTAACTATCTGTCAAGATTAAACTGTTTGACAGATTTTCATTCTCTAATCTAAAACAGAAAATTGAAAACATAACCAAATCAGGATTGGACAGTCTGATTAGTTATGAGCAGTGGTAGTTTGTACAAGTCTACATACAAAATTTATTTTGCAGAAATTTAACACAAAATTTTGAGGGCTGAAATCTGGAATTTGCTTTTTATCTCCCTCTCTTCCTTTCTTGGTTCAGATTTTGAGCTTTGGAACCAATTCTTCTTTTCCTAATCTAATATGATCTACTGATAAGCCAAGTTTTGGAAAATCTTCATTCACTAACCTATCAATAGAAATTTAAAACTCACTCAGTCATGATTAGGCTGTATGACTAAATAAGGCTTCTCTCCTCAAGTAGTGGCATTTGGATTTGCACACTTTCAAAACTTACTCTTTTTTGGTATGGGGCTGTACCTTTTCTTTTTCTGCCCTCTTTTTCTTTGTTTTTCTATTTTTGTATTTATTTTTCTCTGGTCCTTTTTTCAAAGCAATGTTATATACAATGGATAAAGCTTTAAACTAGGCATCTCTAATGGAAATAATGTTTAAGCATCCTGCCATTGACAGGACCTCCAAAAAGTTATGTTCCATCTATTAAGGCTCTCGTAGTTTGCAAGATTGGAAAGAACAAATGCTGCAGGGCCTACATCAGAACCAGGATCCCATAAGTGGTTTGGGACCGATTGAACACAATACGGTTTGGTGGCTGCTGCGTGTCCATTAAAAACCACCCATTTCGCGTTGATATTGGGCGCTAAACCCTGGGAGCAGATTTCGCGCGAAAACATTTTGTGACCGTCAGATCTGGGGGAGCCAGATCTATGGTGGAGGATAAGCGCAACGGGAGGAGATGCATGGTGGGACCGGCTGCAGAGGTCAGCAATTTCGTCATGTAGCGGGAAGTTCGTCGGGCGGGTCAAATGCTGCGGTTGAGTGGTGACCGTTGATCTGGGAGGAATGGACGGCTCAGATCAAACGGGAGGATATATAAGGCTGGCGGGGCGGAAAAAAGGGGGATCAATGCGAACCGTTGGATCTGGGAGATCCACAGTGGGGATTAACTCGGAGACGCGGAGATTAAAGATGGTGGATGAGGGGTCAGGGGGATGGCGAAATTGTGATGAAGCGATGACAGTCAGATCTGAAAACGAGATCAACGGTGGAGATGCGATCGGGGTTTCGCATATCGGTGTAGAAAAGGAGTGCGGGAGCGAGGGAATAGAGATTGTTGAAAAGCCGAAATGCCGATGGGCCGATGAGGTGGAGCAATGCGATGACCATCAATGGAGATGAGCCATCGGCGGAGAAAGGATATTGGGGAACGGGAAACGCCGAAGTGCGATAAGCCGATGGGCTTAGCGCTTGGTCACAGCACCGGGTCTTATGAGAAAGGAGAGGAAGGGCTTAAGGCCAAAGGCGCTTAAAGCCTTATGTATAAAAAGGGGCGGAAAGGGTTAAAAGCAAAGGTTTTTTAAGGCCTTTTTTGTGTTCCGATAGGTGGAAAAAAGGAATTAAAACCTTAATAAAAGGATTTTATGAGGTTTTAAAGGGAATTTTGAAGAAAATAAAGGGTAAAATGAGGAAAATGGGTGACATGAAGGGAATATTTTGAAATGGAGAAATGGTGGGAATTATGGCTTTGATGGCAGTTTTCGTTTTGAATCAGCGGGTTAACTTGGAAAAATCTTTTGTAGAAACAACAATGAAGATGATTTGTAAGATAAAAGACACTAAGAAGGCTTCAAGAACTAGCAATTTTCCATGAAGATTGCTTCTTGAAGGCTTAAGAATATATTTAGTCATCATTTGCTGTGACAAAATTTACTGATGGTTAACACCATCCATCTCTTGTAAGAAAAATACATTGTTGCCTCTGGCAGAATGGATGATGTAGGGACCTTTCCACAGATTTTCAAACTTACCATGCTTTCCCTTGTCTTCTCTTCTTGAGTCCTATTTGAGCACTTTGTCACCAATGTTGAAATCATTTGCTTTTTTCCTTTTATCAAATAGCTTCTTGATGTTTCCTTGCACTAGTTGTGTTCTATTATAGACTTCCTCTCTGGTTTGTTGCAACTGTATAGTCTGATTTATCCTTCTTATCATGTCATTTTTTTCATACTGTACTTCCTGGATTAGCTTCATGACTGGCACTCCTAGGCTTGTTGGAAAAATTGCATCTGCTCCATAAACTAGCTGATAGGGAGACATTCCAATTGATTTCTTGCATGTTAACCTGTCTTCCCATAATGCATGTACTAGTTTGTTGTACCATGACTTTTGATTTCCTTCCAGCAATTTCTTGATGATTTTTATCAAACTTTTGTTTGAGGATTCTGCCAATCCATTACCTTGAGGGTAATATGTTGTGGAATGACCCAATGTGATTTGATATTTGTGGCAAAAATCCACCATTCTCTTGGATCTAAAGGTAGTAGCATTGTCAGTGGTAATATTTCTAGGACAACACAATCTAGACAAAATATGGTTTTCAAGGAATTTAATGATGACTATATTAGTGGCAGTTCTAGAGGGGATGGACTCTATCCAATTTGTAAAGTAATCAGTTGCTGTAAGGATCCACTTATGTTGGGCAGATGAAGAAGGATGAATTTCCCTAATGAATTCTAGGCCCCACTGTTGAAAAGGAGTTTCAACAGAGATAGGATGCAAAGGTAAGGGTAAGAGTTTTTTTTTGCCTTCAAAGATTTGACACTTGTGGCAGGAAACTACCAATTTATGGATGTCTTGGAAGAGGGTGGGCCAATAGTAATTGGCTCTAAGGATTTTGTTGACAGTAGTTTTCCAATAGAGGTGGCCTCCACATTGTCCTTCATGAAACTCATGCTTGATCTTCTCTGCATCATTCTCAAGAAAACACTTAAGCAATACACCACTAGCATTTTTCCAATATAACCATTTATCTATAATGTAGTAATTTACAGCTTTTAACTTCAAGAATCTTGCCTTTGTCTTAGATAAACTAGGAGGAACATTAAGATAGAAAAGCACATATAAAATATCAACATACCAAAGTGAATTCAGCAATACTTCCTCAACATGAGGGGTTGTGCATTCTTCTTGTTTTTCTAAAACATCAACCATATTCATATCTAAGGCTTTGAGATTTGATTCAGCCATAAGTTTTGCAAGTTCTTGTCCTTTGATCAGTTTAGTGGGTCTGATTTCTAAATCATATTCTAATATAACAACAATCCACTTCCCTCTTTTTCCATCGAGATCTCGGGTTAAAATGTCTTTGACAACTGTGTGTGGAACAAATGCAATGTGTGTGAGTGTAAAATGTAAACTCTGAAATCTTTCAGTGCTTTGATCAAGGCAAAAGCCTATTTTTCCATTATGTTGTATTTCAGAGGTGCATCTCTTAAAGCTTTGCTGAAGAATGCAATGGGTTGTTCTTGTCCTTTTATGTTTTTCTGAAGTAGGACAGCAGCAACTGTATGTTCTGATGCAAAGGAGAAAATGAAGAAATCTTTTTTAAAATCAGGGCTAATGAGAACCAGTGTTTGGATGAGTGTTTGTTTAACTAGTTCAAAATATTGCTTTGTTTCAATGGTCCATTTAAATCTTGTTTCCCTTTTTATCATGTTTGTTATGTTTCTAAGGAGTTTAGCAAGGTTTTGTATGAACCTTCTCAAGAAATTAATCTTTCCAATGAAATATTGCAGTTCTTTGATATTTCTAGGGTGACTGATTTGCAATATTCCTTCAATCCTTTTTGGGTCTATCTTTATTCCCTCTTCAGATATGATATGGCCTAGAAGTTTGCCTTCTTGGAGGCCAAATAAAGTTTTCTTGGGGTTCAGGGATACACCATACTTTCTACATTTCTCAAAGGCTTTTCTTAGGTGAGAAAGGTGTTCTTCATCTATTTAAGAATAGACTGTGATGTCATCTAAATATATTACAATGAAGAAACCTATCTCTTCTGAGAAAGCAATATCCATGCCTCTTTGGAATGTGGCACCAGCATTCATTAAACCAAAGGGAATTTTCACATAAATGAAAGTACCCCAAGGTGTAGTGAAAGTTGTATTAAGTTGATCATTAAGACGTACCAGCACTTGGTTGTATCCTGAAAATCCATCTAGCAAAGAAATTCTCTTAGAACCTACTAACTTTTGTAAGATATGATCCATTTTGGGCAAGGGGTAGTTGTCCTTTAAAGAGGCTTTGTTTAAGTTTCTAAAGTCTATGAAAAGCCTTATTTCTTCTGTTTTATTCCTCACAGATACAAGATTGGACACCCACTCTGAGTATCTCACTGGGACTATGATTCTAGCATTATACATTTTCTTGATTTCTTTCTCAACCAGGGGTAATTGCACAGGGTTTATTTTGCGCAATTTCTATGTAAAAGGTTTCTGGTTTTCTTTTAGGGGTATCTTATGCTGAATTATCTCTGTATAATATGATTTTAAGTCCTCATAACACTAGGCAAAAACATCTGAAAATTCTCTAAAACGCTTAAGATATTCCAGTTTTATATGAGCTGGCAGTGTTTTAGACAGTTTGATCATTTTGGGTTTTAATTCACTGCCTATATTGCACTCTTCTATTTCAGTTTCAGTGGGTTCCATTTTTTTCTTTTTGGCAACATCATTAAAGTCAAACAATTCTTCAAGAGGCACCAGTCCCTTTGGCAAGTTATCAGTGTGAGACTACAGCACTTCAAAATCTTCTTATTCTAAATTAATGCTCAGTTCTGTTTTTTGTGGGTGGTTTTTATTTAACATATTTATATCAACAAGATTTGTATCAGCAATGTTAGGAGTTTCTTCTTCGTAAGTTTGTTCCTCAGTAGGACAGTATTCTTCATACTCTGAGTCTGAATTGGTCATTTCAAACCCATTTCTGTACAATAGGAAGTCCTCTATCTGTTTATCACCTTCAAAGACTTGCCAATATTTGATATTATCAGGGACTGCTGGTCTATATCTAACTTGGACTGTGTATTGTTTGCTTTCATAAGGTTTTTAACATGTACTAGCAGCAAATGCTAAACCATTGGCAAGAATGTTTTGGTTCCTAGGGATAAAGTTAAGCTCATATTCTGTGAATGTTTTCAAGAGGTCAACAACATCATCTCTATATGCTTGTAATCTTGGATGCTTGGCAGTATATTCTCCATTTACTTGTTTAATAATCAGTTCTGAGTCTCCATGAATAGTTATCCTCTTGGCTCTTAGTTTTTTTAATAATTGCAGTCCTAAGAGGAAAGCCTCATATTCAGCTATGTTATTTGTGCATTGAAAGTTTAGTTTGTATGAATGGCCCTCTGCATGATAATTTTATGTGTTGTGTACCCATATGCCTTCTCCTGAACCAGTTTTGCTACAAGACCCATCAAAACTCATACTCCAAAGAGGTTCAATTTCAGATTTGTTATTAAAGTCATTTCTGTCCTCTTTGTTCTGTTTATTGTGGCTGTCACTATGTTGCTTTTTAGGATCTGTACTGTGTTCATTTTTACTCTGTTCCTCAAAGTTTTCACTATGTTGAATTTTATTTTGTTATTCATCATCATCCCTATGTCGGTGGTTGGTTTGTTTCCTATGATCTTCATTATGTTTGCTGTGATGTTCTGAGTTAGCAAATTGTTTTGGTTGTTTCTCCTTTTTTTCCTCTTTTTCTATTGCTGGTTTTTTATCTCCTTCTCCTTGCTCATTAAGATTTTCATAATTGTAAAGAATGAATGAGTCAAGGTCTGTATGAATAGAATAAAGAGGGGAGTTTTCTGGTTTTTTTTTACTACTAACCATGTATTTCATGTGTGTTTCCCCATATAGTCTTCTTGGTTGACTAAAGACAGGGATGGTTGCATAAATCATATCCATCTGCAGGGTACCTTGGAGTTTAGCACCCCATGACCTTGAAAGGAGCATGCCATATTTAGGAGGTATATCAGCCACTACAATTTCCATCACTAAGCTCTTGGCTGGTATTTGTGCTAAGTTGACACATAAATCTTTGATCAGGTCTAGACATTTAACTCTACTGGAATCAAAAGAGTATAAACCTTTGTAAGGTCTAGTTATCTCAAGGCCAAGTCTCTCCATCACTACTTTAGGCATAAGGTTGTGGGAGGCTCCTGAGTCAAGCATGGCATTGTGCAAAATCTTATCATGGATGTTTAGACTGACATAAAAGGGGGGAACACCTCCTTCTTGAAATTTCCCTTCTACTTCTGGTCCAAACAGAAGCTCAAGCTTGTCATCAGTTACATTGATAGAATCAGTTTGTTCTCTTATGTTCAAAGCTCTTAAAAGTTGGGTTTTCTATACATCTTGGGTGACTAATTCAGTAAAAGGGACAAGGATTTTGATTTTGGCAATTTCACCCTCTATGCTGAAAGGTATCTGAGTTTTGGAAATGTTTAGATCAGCTTTCTTAGTCATTATTTTCTCAGCAAATTCATCTTGCTGGTTTTTATTATGAACATTAGTTAAAATAGTTCTACTACGAGCATTAGCTGAGTTTCTATTGCTACTTTGGTCACCATTATGTTTGTCCTTAATTTGGTTGTTTTTATTTTTGTTTCTATCAGAATTTTCAGCCACTGTTTTGTTGTCTTCTGCTGTCTTTTTAGAAATGTTTTCAGAATTGTTTCTAGCAGAAATTTCGAAATTTTTCTTTTTGGGAGTGTCTTGATTCTTTTTACTCATAAGGTCATATTGTCTGTGCACTTCCATTATAGCATTTTCAAAGCCTTGTTTGTAATCTTCAGACTCTGGGCTCTCTTCATCATAGGGTGTAAATATGCCTTGTTCTTCTTCAGTGAGGAAGACATTGTCCTCATTGTTTACTCCCAACAAGTTTATGTGATCTCCCTTCGTTTCTTCAATCACTCCCTCATCTTCATCAGCCTAGTTTTGTTGGAAAGGAGGCCTGACTTGCTGATCAGTGCCTCTTTATCTAATTTGAGGGGGATTCCTTCTAAAGTTTTGGTTCTGATTTTGATTTTTATTTTGAGGAGCCGTTTGGTTTTCTTTAGGATAGGCTCTCTCATTCATGTTAATTCTCTCCATCATCCTTTCCATGGTTCTAACTAGATTATCGATTTTGGAATCAGATGTAGAGGGTCTAGCTTCAGCTTTGTAGGTAACCTTCTTCTCTGCTTTCAATATAGCCCTTCTGGCATTTAGGTTAGCTTCTACACTTATTGCCCCATTCTGCATATCTTCTAATGTGAGGGGTTCTCTCTCCCTTAATTTATAACACATGTCTGGGTCAAATCCTTCAAGAAACTTCATTAAGGCTAAGCCTTGTGGGGGTTTCATTTGTGGAGGGAATGCATTATAAACACTATTGAACCTAGTGCAATAATCTTGGATACTCTCTCCAACATTTCTTTTAAGGTCATTGTATTCTGATAGGATTTGGAGGGGATTTATCTTGACTTCCCATTTGTTTAGGAATATTTGATGAAAAGCAGGGAGATCATTAATACTATTAGGGGTTAAGCCTTTGAACAATTTTCTTGCTTCTCCCCCTAAGCTTTGAGCAAACATTTTAAGTTTAACAGTTTCATCATCTATTTCTTGTCTGTCAAAGTAGTTATTCATTCTATCCACATGTTTTTGAGTTGTAGTAGAACTACTGGCATCATATAATGGAATCTTGGACTGATAGTCTTGTGGTAGAGCAACTAGAGGTAAAGGAAGGACTAAGGGAGCATACCATGTTTCCATGATATGAGCTTGTGGAAACAATGGGGGATTAACAAGTGGAGGTATATGGTGAAATGGAGTGGTTTGAACAGTGGATGTATGGGTGGGTGTAGCTGAAGTACTTGGAACAACTAAGTGATTTTGAGCAGATTTAGGATTAGAGAAGCCAAAGTTTTGGAGAAAATGGAAATCAGGAGGGGTGGAAGGGGATGCTTCCCTACTATTATTTTGCTGTGAGTTTACAGGGTCAATGTTTATTTGGTCTATACCACTTTGTGACTTGGTTCTGGATAAGTTTCTTATATGGGGTAAGTCAACTTGGGTTTTTTGCAAGGCTATAAGGTTCTCAGGGACAGAACTTGCTCTGTGGATTGATCTGCTAACAACTGAGTCTTTGGGTCTAGGAGGTTTCCTAAGAATTCTTTCAGGATTGTCAACTATTGCAGGAGGATTTGGGTCAGGATGGGATCTAGTATGGATTCTTCTAGAAGCTAGGATTTTGGACCCAACAAATCAGAAAGGTTTTAGAGGTATAACGGTCTTAGGACACAAACCAAACTGTAAAAGAGACACTTAACTCACAAATTATTCTTGACTGGGTATTGTTTAATGTTTGATGGTAGAGTAAGTTTCCTAGTGGAGTCAATGGAAAATCAGTGGAGTCACTAGGTGGAAATTTTTACTTGTTTTATGACTAATTGTTGTCCACCATCATCAATCGGAAACCATTCTTAGACAATACTTGATTCATCTTAAACTAATGAGGTATTCTGAGTTTTGAGTGAATCTGAAATGTTTATTACTCAGTATTCCCCAATATGGTCGCCACTATGTTGGCTTCCTGTAATTTGCAAGAGTGGCAAGAACAAACACTACAGGGGCCACATCAGAACCACTTTGGAATCCTAGGACCTAGCCTTCCTGGATTCAGAGAGGGATCTCTCTATAAAGGTGTTTTCAATTGATATATCTTTGTGCTCTTTGTTTAAGATTTTAGGCTAGTTATGAAGTTCTAAGGACTTGTTTGTTTTTGGTTGGATTAATTGATAGATTGAAGGATTAATGGTGTGACTTATTGAGGGAATGTTTTAGTTGAACAAATAGACTGTGAGAAAACATCAATCCATTGGGCAATGGAGTCATAAAAGGGTTTAATTGCTCATCAACTCTGCAAGGGTATTCATAGGGCAAGCTAACTATATCAAATGGATTCTTTAGATTAGGTTGTGATATGAAACAATAATAAGTTGTGAAGGCAGCAAAGCTATAGTCAGTTAAGAATATTCTAGCTCTACTTAGACAAGAAAAACCTTTTAAGGTAATTGTTTGAAGCAAGCCAAAGGACAGGGCAAACCATAGACTTCTTTGGACAAACTTTAATAAACAAACCTCTAAGACAATAATCCAGTAATTCAAGAACTACTTTCAGATAAAGAAAACATGTAAGATAATAGTGAGAGTGGTCTAAGATCAAACAAAAATAATCTAATCTGCTTTTGACATAACTCTCAAAAGACTCTTTAAAGCAACATTTCAAGGCAGGTCAGAGGGTAGGGCAAACCAAAACCTCTCTAGTTTAGACTTTAATGAGTATACTTTAAAGAAAGGTCTTAAAAACAATATCTCAAGTCTTACTCAAAGCAACATGGGCTCACCATAAATTTCCTTGGTTTCACTCTATTGAATCATTCCCAAGACAACAAGCTAGATATAACTAGAAGGCAATTCAGAATCTTTCAATCAAACCTTGCAGAAGAAAACATAAATATAAAGAATACAGACAGAAATAGGGTGCTGAAACAACAAATCCTAATCTAAAACTTCTGTTTCTTTATCAAAGAAAGATGAACATAATGGAAAACATACGAGAAAACAATGAAAATTCAGGAAAACTTCACCATTGATATAGCTCAAGGATCCTGTGAACGTGCTTGTATTATTGATGATCAAACCAGTTACAATACTCCATGTTTCAATAGTTCTCTGCAACTCAGAGCTTTCTTCAGTTCAGTCTAGCATACCTCAACTAGCTTAGCAACCGAAATCAATCCAATAACCATCAAGTAACCAACATTTAAAATGAAGCTCACATGCAATATTTATATGCAAAAAGATTAGGTGCTACCAGACTAGGGTGTTTAAATGTTATTTATTACAGAGTTAATGATTTTTGACCTTTGAGACCATGCAAGGCCCAAGGTAAAAATATCTGAAAGAGTTACTCTGGAATAATAACTTTGTCTTAACTTCTGGGTTATTTTAGTTGAAATATTTGACTTTAAAGACTTTGTAATAACTGTTGAGCTACTTCAAAATATCTCTGACTATGTAATAACTGCCTGATGCCTTTATTGAAAGAAAACATGCTGTAGGTGGCAAATTTGTCTTTGGAGAAGTAATTGCTCCTTTGTTGAGTCATTCGAAGTTGTCTTTGGGTTGATCTACCTTTGTTTTAATCATCAAACCCTGTTTAGGCCTTTTGAACCTTGATTTAGCTTTTATAATCTTCTTTACTGTCTTTATCCTTCATTCTGCTTTATGATTGTTTGTTTTTTATCTTTTGTCTTTAAACCTTTGACTTTCATCCTTTAATTTTAGGATTAGGCCATTAATCCTTCCAATCTTCATTTCATTCACTGTTTATTGTTTGTTTTCTTTGTCTGTGTGCAGGGGGACGGTCTTCATGTACTAGAGGGTTAAATGTCCACCAAGGATCATGATTTCGATGGTGGCAGGGCTTGAATCTTCACCTCGTTTTCTTTAAATTTGTATGAGACCCCTTGGATCGTCATCCGGGACTTCACTTGTCCATTTTTTCTTTCTTTTTTTTGGGCCATTGGGATGCATTTTTGGGCATCCCCGCCATTAAAACCTCCAAAAAACACAAACAAACGTTAATTTAAAAATTTGCGGGAGGGGTAAAACTGCTTTTTTGGGGTTTGGAACTGTCGGGAGGCGTGTTGCAGAGGAGGAGGAGGCGCAGGGGCATGTTTCCATATGCGGAACGAGGGAAAATTCAATCAGGGATGGACAGATTTGAATTTTGGCGTGAGGAGGAAGAAATCGGTTTTGGAAAACCGGGGTGGTTTATCGCGCGGGTTATGAGCAGTAAGTGGTTTTAAGCTTATCGGACGCGATACCATTGAGCAGTCGATGCGTGGCGGGGTAAATACCGCCTATTTAGCGTGGGTTAGGGGTTATTATAACCCATCGCGAAATTCTATGCGATATGGGATCTGGACCGTCAGATCTCGAGGAGCGAGATCGACGATGCGGACAAAGTCTGGGAGCGAGGTGTAGGTTTGGGAAGATGGGACCCAGTGGACAGATGGCGTAAGGTGAATGGGCGAAGGAGTTAGTGGAGAGCGAGGCCCAAAATATATAATGAAGGGTTTAAAGGGGGTCTTAATAAGGTTTGCGGGGGGGTAAATAAAATGAAAGGGCGAAGATGTAGTTATATGGTGGAAGGGGCTTAAGAATAGGTGGAGGGTCGTGGTCTTATGTGAGGTAAAGGGGACCGGGGGTCGAATCGGAAAAGGGCTTTAAGAGAGAGCAGGGGGGACGAGGTTGTATGGGAGTGAAGGGGCTAGGGCTTAAGCAGAAAGCGACTTAAGGCCTATATTTATAAAAAGGGTGGGTTTTAACATAAAAACAGAGTTTTTATAAAGTTTTAAAGGTCCGATAGGCTTAGAAAGTTAGATTTAAACAATGTAAAAGGGACTTTTACAATGTTTAAGGATTTTTAGAGGAAAATGATGAATAGGGGAGTATTTTGAGAGTCCTTAGAGGGTGAAAAAGAGGATGAATGAGGGTGTAAGTGGAGTGATAAAATGAGTCAAACAAGCCCCAAAAAATGGAGTCTTCTTGGAGCAGTAGGGTAAACTTTGAGAGGGAAAAAGAATAGGAAAATTTAGTGAATCAGTTAAGCTTGGGATAATGAAGGCAGTGAGATTTCTAGAACTCACAATGTTTTTCAAATATTGTTTCTAGAAATCCAAAATCATCATTTAGTCATCTTTTGATATCAGCAAAAATTATAGATGGCTAACAGCGGCTACGAATGCCATCACAGGGCAAATCGCGCAGGGTGCCCGCTTATTAGAAACAACCATGCAGCTATGGAAAAAGGTCTAGCACGACCTGATCCTGCGAGGCATAAACCAGGACCTGCGGTAGAAAGAAGACGAGTTTGAGATGTTAGAAGCCACCCTGCCCACTTTAGTTCCTGCTCAATGTTTGACGTGGCTGCACACCAGTCACGCCCTCCAAGCTGATATTGATGAACTTCCGCAGAAAAAGAAGGTCCTTGGCAAGCGCCTAAAGCCTTGGGCTAACGAGGCCCTCAAGCTTTCACAAGATGTCGATGTCAAGATTAAGAAGCTAAACCAGGCTCTGGAGAGTGTCACCGTCGCGACGAAAGGCCCGATTTCAAAAAATTTGGTCGACATTGCATAGAATGTTGCTGCCCAAAGTGAAGGCGTGCTGACCCCATTAGCCGAGGAGATCAGATTGTTGCAGGCGCAGGTCAAGACCCCACCGCACAATGACTCAGGACGAGTCACAAGATTATGTTGGGGGACTGTTGGAACAAGGTCTCCTAAGGGCTGCGAATTTTGTCCATTTTTGTATATTTTTGTATTGTTTAGTCTAACGCAGGGGTTTTGGGGTGGGTCAAAGCCCCTAACACATTGTAAATGGGTCAAGGGTAGACCAAGAGTCTGCAAACCATGGTTTTTGGACCATTGGATGCATAAGCTAAATCGGTATAAATAGATGAACCTTTCTGAGTCTTAGAGAAGAGGAAAAAGATATAGATTGATGAGAAGCACAGATTGTTAGATCTGTAGTCGGGTGTTGGGTAAGGACTCCTGCTAGCTATGTGCACGGAGATCCTCTGTCCTGCTATGTATGGACCCTGTTGGCTGTCTGCGCAGGCGGTATTTTGGGGCATGTAAGAGGATTTTGGTATTAATATATACGCGAAGTATTGTTGGACATATGATGTTATCTGGATCTATGATTAATGTGAATGTTTGGGTTATGAAAGTATCTGTTTGATAGCTACAAAATTATCTGTACTTTTGTTATATGAATCAGTAATCTATAATTATTACGATTATAGTTACTGTGTTGCTAGATTGGTATTACGCAAGTGGATGCAAAAATAATTCCTAGATTTGTGTCTAATCATAGCTTTGTTATATAAGCCTGCAATAGATCTGTTAAATACGAACTTGATAGGTTGGGAACGTAGACCTGCTTGACTTACCTACTCTCTCTCTGGGTGCGGAAACCTGGTTCCAGCACCCTCCCATACTGCTTCGGGTGAGAGTTTGGCCTGCGCAAGCAGGTCACTGCAGAAAGGGCCAGTAGTATAGGGGTTTGTTGCAAACCTTAACCTCCAAACCTGGGTCATGACCCCTCAACCCAAAAAATACCATCTCAACCTAAGAATTTATATAAATTGTGATCTTCATATCCTCCTTATGTAGGGATTTCGCTATCTGAAACAGTTCATCGTGGAATTTGCGATCTAACTTTTTTTATACGAAGGTTCAGAAGTTGAAATGTTTATGAGGTGAAGCTAAAATCCTGAGGAAGCTCCTGTAAAAATTTCAAATCAAGGTGCACAATATTTTTGGAGATATGATCTGTGGAAGTCAGTGTTTTTGCAGGCTCCTAAAATTCATCTCAAAGAAGTAACCTTGGGAACATCGTCATAACTCTCTCTCTCTAAGTATCAGATTGGAATTATGTAAAAAGTGGCATATAGTGCATGGGCTGTAGTTTTCGATGTATCAATTTCAGAGCCTAATGAAGAAACAGTGACTCGTGGCACGCCGTAAAAGTTCGTTGTACTGAACCAGTCCATAATTAGGGAATTGTGAGAGATTGGGCATAAATATCTCTTGAAGAATCCAAATTGGGTCAGACCTGTGGCATTGGAAATAAGACTCAGAGGAATACCATAGGGCCGAAAATCACATATTGGGGATCTGAAATGACAGAGATACACCAGATTCAATATCGATCTCCTAGAAGGCAAGAAAAAGCTAAATCATGTGTTGTGAAGGGCTGCAAAGGACCGGACTTTCTAGGGCAGAAAAGCAAACCGAGGTGTAGCAGAGGGTAGCATGACAAGAGCACCAATCAAGGTGTAGAACAACAGCAAGAAGTTCACCACATGAAGTCTTCAAGTGGGCAGCACTGCATACAGTCATTGTACTAAGTCATTGTAAATGGATCATTGTAAAAATTGTACAAGTGTCTATCTGCCAAGAGTTGAAGAGGCAGTGTCAGGAGGTCTAGGATCATCATTAGGTGGTTGTGTCATAGTTGGGGTTATGGTCTAGTGTGTCTTCTTCTTCTACATCATTCTATATCATTGTAAAGTGGACCATTTTCCCTGGTACGGGAGTCCATTCTTGTTTTATTATTCTATAGGGTGGTAGGGTGGTGCTAGGGTGAGTTGTAGCTCATTGGGTGTTGGGGCATCCGTTCAGTTGACTACTGAAGAATCTCGGGCATCGGAGCGTCCATCCAGTGGGAGCTAGAGAAGAATGTGCAATATTCTGGATAGAAATAAACAACAATATAAAGCACATAAACAAGAAACTACAACAACTAGAGAGACATCACATGAACAAAACACAATATGAAGAACGCTAAGCCATTTTATTAAATACTGAAAGATAAAATGAGTACAAAGGTGATCAGAATGATGGCACCTTGGCTTGCACTAGGAAAACGTAGAAATACTCTCAGAATATATCATGGAATGGTTGCTCCCTCAATGACTACGCAATCTCCAAGTGGTTGGTGTTGCTGTCGTGCTGCTGCTACTGCTGGAATAGAATGAATCTTTGGGGCTGCTCCCCACCTTAGAAAATTGTGAAACTTTGGGAATGGCCTCTCCAACCAATACCCAGAAAATCCAAGAGAGCTTTTCGAAAATGGCTGACCTCCGAAAATGACCTCCCTTGAGGTACCACATTGTCAAAATGATAAACGTTGGCCCTGAATGATCTGCTGCAAAAGATGGCCTCCAACTCTACCAAAATGATGGAATAGGGAAGGACTGACCCCTTTCCAACTCTCCCAGGCTGAAGCCCCTGATAGACCCTCAATCCGGAATCTCCTCCTCCAAAGACTACATTCTCCCTCTCACTGACTACACTGTCTCTGCAAGTGAACAATCCCAACTGTGGTTGCTCCAACTCTCTCCAGCAAAACAAGGATAGAACTACCCACCCAAGCAGGCACTCGAAGTCCCTTGGGGTTGAGGTTGGGATCTCCGCACGGAGAAACCCGGTGTGCTAAACATCACTTGTAGACTTTTCTCAACAGCAAAAGCGTGCTCAATGTCAAAAGACAAATAACATAGATACATAATCAGAATGATCAAAATAAGGAGCCTCTCTCCCTTTTTATGTTTGGAGAGCCTTGCTCTCACCTAGGCCCCACCACCAACTGCATTGTCTCCTTGAGCCACGTTGTCCCTCTAGCTTTGCGCTGACTTGGGCACACACTGCCCACGCTGACATCTCCTCCACACTGCCACTTCGTCCTCTAGGCCCCACGCTGACATCTCCTCCACACTGCCACTTCTTCCTCTAGGCCCCACGCTGCCAAATGATCATGTCTCCAAGTGACTTTAGGAAATGATTTTTATCCTAAGTGTGAGTTAAGTGTCCCTCTTCACCCACTTTATTTCTAATTTAACTTTATTAAAGTGAAATAGCCAAAATTTAATATTTCCAATTAGCTATTGCTAATTGGGAATATTACAATCCTCCCTAGAAAAACGTTGCTTGTCCTCAAGCAACTGCAATGATGGATGCTGTAGAATTTTCTCACTCTCCCAAGTGGCATCCTCATCTGGTATATTCCTCCATCTCACCAGATATTCACTAAATGTCCTGCTCCGCAGCTGCCTCTCGCTAGTGTCAATAATGGCCTCTGGCTGTAGCACCAAATGCCCCTCATCATTTGTGGGCGGGATCTCCTCAGTTGTCGTCACCTGCTGTCCCAGTGCTTCAGGCATGACACATGGAAAATATTATGAATCCTTCTACCAGTGGGCAGCTCCAACTCATATGCAACCTCCCCAATCCCGCGTGTCACCTTGTATGGTCCATAAAAGCGGGGATTAAGCTTCTCATCCCCCTTCTACTTCAACATGGATTTCCGATATGGCTGTAATCGTAGGTATACCAAGTCCCCTACCTCAAACTGCCTCTCAACCCGTCCCCTATCGGCATACAGCTTCTACTGATTTGTGTTGTAGCTATGTTATCCTTAAGAGCCCGGAGTATATCCTGACTCTCTTGGATCCAATCCTTGGCCCTAGGGGCCTTGCTAGCACCAAACATCACGTTAGCAAAAGATAAAGCATGATACCCATATAAAGCATAAAATGGAGACATACCGATAGACATATGGTGAGTGGTGTTATAACAATACTCCCCCAAGTGCAACCATCGTAACCATGCGTTTTGCTACCCGCTGACATAGTTTTGCAAGTAGCCTTCCAACCACTTGTTTACTATCTCCCTCTATCCATCTATCTGTGGGTGATAACTAGTGCTCGGGGTCAACTCAGTGCCCACCAAACGGAAAAGTTCCTGCCAAAACCCGCCCATGAAGCAGCTATCCCTGTCACTGACAATGGTCTTTGGGAGACCATGCAATCTGAACACATCCCTAAAGAACAATTTTGCTACCTGTGCTGTAGTGTATCGTGCTGATATAGCGAAGAAGTGTGCATACTTTTTCAGTCGATCAACGACTACAAATATACAATCCTTACCCTATACAGTGGGTAACCTTTTGATGAAATCCATCGAAATACTCTCCCATTTTCCCTCAAGTATGGGAAGAGGTTGCGGTAAACCCGTCGGATGGTTCATCTCCCTCTTATTGCGCTGGAAAACTTCGCACTCCCTGACATGTCGGAGTACATCCTCCTTGAGGTCCTTCCATGAGAACCTCTCTCTGATGGCCCTACAGGTCTTGGTGAACCCATGGTGGCCTGATAGTGGTGAGTCATGTGAGGCATGCTATATCTTTTCGTTGAGCTTGGAGCCCTCGGTCAAGAAGATCCTATCCCTGAAGTAGATCACCTCATCCATCACCCTGTACCTGTCATCCGTAACCTGTCTGTCCAACACCTCATAGGCAAAACGGTCCTTGGAGTACTCTACCAATAGCTGAGCCCTCCAGTCCGTATCTAAACTCATCAAAGACAATGTTGCCGGTCTACACGAAAGTGCATCGGCCACCACGTTGTTCTTCCCCTTGATATACTCGATGTCGAAATGATATGCCTAGATCTTGCTGACCCACTTCTGCTGCCTCTCCTGCAGCTGCTTCTACTCTAGAAATAATCGGAGGCTATTGTGGTTAGTCCTCACTCTGAACTTGTTCCCCACCAGGTACTACCGAAATTTGGCCAACGCATACATGATGGCCAACATCTCCTTATCGTATATAGCATACAACCTCTCATGAGGCAAAATATTATGGCTCTCGAATGCTATGGGGTGGCCTCCCTGCATCAAAACTGTGCCTATCCCCTCCCTTGATGCATCACACTCTAGGACAAAAGGCTGTGTAAAATCTGGAAATGCCAAAACTGGACAGCTGCTCATCACCTCCTTGAAAATGTCGAAAGCCCTCAACGCTGTGTCAGTCCAACTGAATGCCCCCGTTTTGGTAAGGTGTGTAAGGGGTGCAGCAAGTTGGGAAAATCCCTTGACGAACTTCCGGTAGTAGGTACAGATACCCACAAACCCCCGAAGCTCTGTCACATTCTTCAGCTCTGGCCAATCCCTGATGGCCCTGATCTTCTCCTCGTGGACCCTCACTCTGTCCACACCAATTATGTGCCCCAAGAAGAGCACCTCTGTCAGTCCAAACTCGCATTTGGAGAGCTTAGCATAAAATTGTTGCTCCTCCAATATGCGCAATACAGCCTCAATATGTTGTAGGTGCTCCTCCCATGTCCTGCTGTAGATCAAGATGTCATCGAAAAACACTAACACAAACTTCCTCAAGTGACTACGGAAGATGTGATTCATGCATGACTGAAAAGTGGCCGGAGCATTGGTCAGCCCGAAGGGCATCACCAAGCACTCAAAGTGACCATAATGACATCTGAAGGCGATCTTGGGAACATGTTGTTCCCTCACGTGAATCTGGTGGTACCTGGATCTCAAGTCAATCTTCGAGAAGAACTTCGATCCCCTCATCTCATCCATCAACTCCTCTATCCGTGGAATGGGGTACCAGTTCTTCATGGTCTTCTTGTTGAGAGCCCGGTAGTCAATGCACATCCTCAGTGTGCCATCCTTCTTCTTCACCAATACTACTGAAGAAGCAAAGGGGCTAGTGCTAGGACGATGTGCCCAAGAGCTAAGAGCTCATGAATGGCCCTCTCAATCTCTTCATATAGGCCTTAGGATGCCTATAGGGTGTAGTCATGACAGCCTAGATGCCCTGCTCCAGCTCAATCGTGTGCTCAAATCCCCGATCCAGTGGCTGTCCTGGTGGTATATCTCCAAAAACCGTGGCATATCTATCTAAGATGGACTGTACATCTGGGCGTACGGCCTGCCCTGTAGACCCTGCCTCTGAAACATGCAGCTCCACTACCCACTCTATGTCTCCGTTCCGGAAATCTGCCTCCATCCAGTGTGCTGAAACTGTCTGTGGTGGGTAAGTGTGCATACCCCGAATCTTCTCTTGCCTCCCAGTCTTCTTGTCCGTCCACTCCATCTCCAAGGTCTCCCAATATGTGGTGACCTTCCCCAGTGTGATCAACCACTGCACCCCCAGTATCGCATTGGTGTCTGGAATGTCCACCACAAAGAAGTGATCTGTCAGGGTGCAAGTCTCCATAGTCACTGCTAAGGCTAGCACGTACCTGGCACACTACATGGTCCTGTCACCTGGAACCAGTACCAAAAACCCATCAAATATCTCTGTTGGTATGCTCCTCCACTCTACCAACTGGGCATCAATAAAATTGTGGGTGGCCCCACTGTCCACTAATACTGAAACACGTTGTCCCCACACAGTACCTCGGACAGGCAGTGTCAAGTATTTAGGAACCCCTCGCAAAGAAGCAAGGGCTCCCCCGGTAGGTACAAATGCCGCACCTCCCGCTCTTGGTGGTGGAGGCGGCAGATGATCTCTTCTCTGCGTTGTACTGTTGCCTCCTGCCTCTATCTCCTCATACTCCTCTTCCCCGCTATTGTCGAAGAAAACCTCGATGTAATGTGCCTTCCCCACGGCACAACGGTGTCCTGGTGCCCATGGCTCCTGGCATGTGAAACATAGCCTCTTCTGCTTCAGATCTCTCCTGGTCTCATCATCCAAAGGCCCTCTGCTCTGGTTCCCCTTTGGAGGTGGAACCCTCATGTCCTTCCCCTTCAGCTGAAATGTCGGTCTCTGGGGGAAAGGAGCTCTAGTCTGGGGTAGTACATCCTGCAAGTCCCGAGTCCTCCCAACTGCGTCATGGAGTGTAGCTGGCCTCGTCGATATGACTAAACCCCGAAGAGGCTCTACCAATCCATCGATGAACATGTAGATCATCCTGGTTGGGGATAAGTCAGGCACCATCACGGAGAGTCTCAAGAACTCTGAAATGTATGTGTCCGCACTCCCGGTCTGCTTGAGCTTAGTCAGCTCAACAAAGTGCTCCTCTAGATCCCTCCGATCAAATCGCTCTATCAGCCTCCATGTAAAATCGACATATGTTGTCACCCCTGAGTGCCCCAGTGTAGCCATCCCGTGAAACCAATAGTCATGGGCCTCGCCCTCCAGGTGTAGCATTGCCACCTTGATGGCCTCTGTCTCTGCCATCTGGTTAAGCTAGAAATATATATCCAACTTCTCCACCCAAGCCTTTTCCGAACACTTGGATGACCCATCAAATGTCAGTAGATAAAATCTGCCTACCATGCACTGTACATCCCCATCCTGTGAATGCCTGTTTCCCCTGTGATGGTTGTGGGGTCTACTGTCCCTCTTGAGCTATACGAAGTCATGGAATGTGAGGGAATCTTTGAATTCCTGTCCATAGGACTGATACTCGGCAAAGTAATTTCCCATGTGAGCCAGTTCCTGCTCCTACTGTGCTCCTGCCCCAGTGTTTGCGGCAAGAAATGTGGGCATTATGGAACGTAGGGGTGTATGTGATGCCATCTGCTGCGCTGTGAGGTGCTCCTACAAATGATGAGATGTGCCCAATCCCTCTCCGGTATGGAAACCTCTTGGGGTTTTACGATGTCTAGATTCTGCAGTGAACCTTTTCCCCATCTCTTCTATCTGCCTCGACAAATCCTGCACTGATTTGAGGAGAAGTTCCCCGAACTCCTTCCCGGCATCTCTTTCCTATGCCATTGGTTCCTTCTCTTCTGCGTCCACTACTGGAATGCAGTCACCTTCCCCGAAAGTGATCTCTAACCTCCACTCTTGGTCTCTATACTTCCTTCCTTGGTAACAGATGTATGGTTTTCCTGTTGGTGTCATAAGCAATCTGCTCCATAGGCTGAGCCAAGTCTATGAGCTCCGATACCACTATAATATTCCGGATAGAAATAAACAACAATATAAAGCACATAAACAAGAAACTACAACAACTAGAGAGACATCACATGAACAAAACACAATATGGAGAACGTTGAGCCATTTTATTAAATACTGAAAGATAAAATGAGTACAAAGGTGATTAGAATGATGGCGCCTTGGCTTGCACTAGGCAAGCGTAGAAATACTCTCAGAATATATCATGGAATGGTTGCTCCCTCAATGACTGCGTAATCTCCAAGCGGCTAGTGCTGCTGCCGTGCTGTTGCAATTGCTGGAATAGACTGAATCTTTGGGGTTGCTCCCCACCTCAGACAATTGTGAAACTTTGGGAATGGCATCTCCAACCAATACTTAGAAAAGCCCACAGAGCTTTTCGAAAATGGTTGACCTCCGAAAATGACCTCCCTTGAGGTACCAAGCTGTCAAAGTGATAAACGCTGGCCCTGAATGATCTGCTACAAAAGATGGCCTCCAACTCTACCAAAATGATTGAATAGGGAAGGGCTAACCCCTTTCCAACTCTCCCGGGCTGAATCCCCTGATAGACCCTCAATCCGGAATCTCCTCCTCCAAAGACTGCGTCCTCCCTCTCACTGACTACGTTGTCTTTGCAAGTGAACAATCCCAACCGTGGCTGCTCCAACTCCTCACCAGAGTAGGCACTCAAAGTCCCCCGGGGTTGAGGTTGGGATCTCCGCACGGAAACACCCGGTGTGCTGAACAACACTTGCAGACTTTGCTCAACAGCAAAAGCGTGCTCAATGTCAAAAGACAAATAACATACATGCATAATCAGAATGATCAAAATGAGGAGCCTCTCTCCCTTTTTATGTTTGGAGAGCCTTGCTCTCACCTAGGCCCCACCACCAACTGCGTTGTCTCCTTGAGCCACGCTGTCCCTCTAGCTCTGCCCTGACTTGGGCCCATGCTGCCCACGCTGACATCTCCTCCATGCTGCCACTTCTTCCTCTAGGCCCCACGCTGCCAAATGATCATGTCTCCAAGTGACTTTAGGAAATGCTTTTTATCCTAAGTGTGAGTTAAGTGTCCCTCTTCACCCACTTTATTTCTAATTTAACTTTAATAAAGTGAAATAGCCAAAAATTAATATTTCCAATTAGCTATTGCTAATTGGGAATATTACAGAATGTTTTTCTAGATTCTAGGAAGTTGGAGCTTTATTTTCAATTAGAGTCGAATATTAAAGAATTATTAGAAAAGCATTAGGTGGTTTTTGTCTCGGAGTGGGTTTCCACCTTTAAAACTGTGTGCATTTATGTTCCTTTTGTTTACTGTTATCATTGTACAAACACTGATAATAATTGAAAATTAACTAATGCTCTGAAAGGAATACTGATTCACCCCTCCTCTCAGTATTTCCAGCATCTTCAACAAGTGAACGTGGGAGGGATTTTAGGAGCTTAAAAATTATTAATTATTGACTTTTCAATGACCCATACCACAACCCCATGGGGTTTTAGCCCACTAACTGGGGTTACAAACTTCAAACATGAATATCTCTCAAACCGTGAAGAATTACATGGCATGCCATATATCAACAGAAACATCTCGACAAGTAGAAACCATCAAAAATATTCTTGACCTAGAATATAGTAATTTTGTAGGTCAAAATTACCATGCAAGATCGGGGTAGCCCCTGGTGCTACTTGGGTTGACATCAATGACACCACTTATCAACAAAAGTCCCACGAATGGGCTTGTGGGATTGAGAACCAAGCTTGGGGGTTTTTCACCCATCGTGATTTGGGCCAAAACCATGATGAAGATACGATATGTGATGGATGAGGATGATAGTGCTCGGCGATACGATTCCAATGCATCGAGAATCGTATGAATCCGAGTTGTCGTTAGAGAGAAATGAATTTTTGAAGTTGACAAGGTAATTATTCGTTACAAAGTCATGTAGGCTTGGTGTAAAAGGGTGCCAGTAGATGTGTCTCTTCAAGTAAATTCGTGGAGGCCTAAAGTCTATAAATTGGAGGTGTTTGGTCCTCATTTTAGCATACATTTGTGAGCAATACAATCAAGGAGAAGCTCTGAAATTTTCGTGGAAGAAGAAGCAGCTAGAGGATCCTAAGGGACAGCGTGAGGAGGTCTAGAACAGCGTGGGGAAATTCTGATGCTGTAGGTGATAGCAAGTTGAATGAGGGGCTGTTTGAGGCATGTTTTGAGGCTGTCTTAGGTTCAGACTGATGGGTTGAGGAGGACGGAAGCAAGGGAGCAAAAAAACAGCATAAAAATCCAAGGTGTAGCGTAAGGTAAGTCCGTTTGCTGTAGGTGACAGCAAATTGATTTAGGTATGCTTGTTGGCAATTTTAGTGCTGTTTTGGGTGCCATATGTTGGGCAGAAGAGGCCACAGATAAGGTGCAAGGGACCTTGCTATTTTAAGGGCTGTTAGTGAAGGATTGGTGGAGGAAAGTTACCACAGTCGACTGCTGGGCTACGCCGCAGGCCATAGCCAACAGTTGGAGGCCTAAGGAGCTGCGTTCAGGGTGGATTGCAGCCATACAAGGCAGCATAGGTGTGGAGGACTCTTTCTAGAGTAGACCGCAGTCTTTTTGGAGGCTAGTTGCTGAGTTGTGAGGAGGTTAAGGGCAGCGTGGTGTGCCCTAACCAGTGGTGCAACAGTACAACAGTGCAGCATCGTGACAACAGCGTTTGTGGAGGTGTATTGGGTCAAGGTGTGACCGGTTTGGATTGTGTTTGATGAGCATCCTATTGGTGCCATGTGGATGATCTTCCGAGGAGGTGGAGGATCTTCCTAGGAGCAGAACCAGCAGTATAGTTTTGGGTCCGAGTGTTGACCATTGCTTGGGTCAGTTTGTGGGTTGCTAGTAGAAGGCCTTAGGAGTTGTTTGGAGGAGCCCACGTGGACTGTTGGAAGGCCTACCAAGTAGCGAGGGTGACAACTGCTACATTAGATCGGAAGGCAAGAGGACAACAACAAGGTATATTGCAGATGGACCCATGTATCATGGATTGATGGTGTCCTAGTCGAGGACACATTGAGGTGCCTAGATTTATGCAATAGCTCTTCTATTGTAGGGCAAAGGGTGGATTGGTGGAGTCTGTGGGCAGCCATGTGTAAGGGTCTCCCAAGTGTGGGGTCTCTCATGGATTGTTGGAGGGCAGCGTGAGAGAGGGCCAAGTGTGGACGAGATTCGACACTTATGGTCTGTTGGAGGACAGCGTGATAATTTCTGATTTATGGTAGCATTGGATGTGCTCTAAGTCTCAAACTTTGTTGAGAGGCATAGACACATGAATTACAGATAACCCATAAATTGTTTTGGGAAATTCCACCCAGAAACAATTTTATTTGATAAATTAATTATTTTTAATGAGGACCCTAAGTCTAACTTAGGAAATTAAAATAATTAATGGGTATTAATTTAAACTGTGGGTGAAACTTCTAAAAAAATAATAGCAATTCTAAATGTAATCTTAGACGTTGATTAGAGATCTAATCTCGGTCGTTGAAGTCTCAACAAGAAGACTATAAAGGAAAGCTTGAGGGTCATTTTTAAAATACACCAAGACGGAGAAAGAATCTAGAGATCAAAATTCTTTAGTGAGTAGTGGTCAGGGAGAAGATCGATCGAGAGGATTCTCGCAGAAAGGGGCAGTAATTTCGGTTGGAGATTTTCCTGAGCCGAAGAATAGACAATAAAGAAGATAGAGAGCAGTACTAGCAGAGGCAGTGTAGCAGCTACACAAAGAATGCGCAGTACCAACAGTGGCAGCGCAGTAGCCCAGAGGATGTTTGAGTTTTAGCTGAGGATCAGTCAGATCCAGTGCCGGAAAGTTGGGGTGTGAGACAGGAAGGGGCCAGAGGGTCAGATCCAGCCAGTAGAAGAGCTAGAACGCAGAAGCCACACAGTCCCCATGCAGAGTGTCGTAGAGACTATGCAGTGACTGCGTAGAAGCAGTGGAGGGCTTGCCATCCGGGGTTTTGTCCAGTTGGGATTCCAATGTCAGTGTGAGGTTTTTCTCACTAACTCTTTGTCAGTCATATTCTCTGCAGGGATAGCCAGAAAGGCATCCCAGATTGTATTCAGAAAAGTATTGCATAATATATAAACCCTCAGATCTGCTACAACGGTTTTCTCGCATTGTGTATTTCTGGGGACGTTTGTCCAAAAATAATGATGTCAAATGTGTCTATAATTTCTTCTTGTTCAATTTTGTTTCTACACTTGTATTTTTCTGCAGTTTACTTAGTGAAGTGTGCAGTGTGTTTAGAAGAATTAATATCAGTTGCTATAATAGGATTCCAGATTTGAAATTTTCACAATAGTGTCCATGTTGGGGCCGTAGTGCGGCACCTTGATGGACAAAGGTGACTGCTAGCCCGACAATTGTTGGAGCTCAAGGGTCTGATCAACCAGGAGCAGGATTGTGTAGCCCGAGACTTGCGTGTGGAGAAGGACTTCTGTAGCAGATGATGGGCAGTCCTCCTAGCCCATGTTCATTGTGGGAGATGGACATCTTGCAGTGATAGGTGGCAGCCCTCCGTGCCCTATGTTGGTCTTCATCGTTGCAGCGCAAGAAGGCCATAGTGGCTGAAGTCCCTGAGTAGCTGACGAGTAGCAATGGGTAGGTTGAGAGTTGTTCACAAGTGGAGTTGTGAATAACTCGACAAGGGTCTCGATGTGTTGTGCCCCTGATGGATGAAGGGACAACTAGAGAGCAGATTGGATAGCCGAGGTTCAGTGTCCAGATGGACTTGGATCATTAATAGAGGTGGGAGCTGTGGATAGGGAATCGAAGGACTGGGCAGGTACAAGGTACAACTGAGAGGAGTTGTTAGATGCTACAACCAGATGGTCAAAGTATCTTGTCTTGTACTAGTGGATATACGAGGGCCATTATCCCTAGTACGGGAGCCCTAGACTGTTGTATTATATGTTGTTATTATAAAGAAGTTGGGTTGAAAAATTAAAAATTTGTGTATATTTGTGCATATATGATTTACTGCTTTATATTTCCACTGTGTAAAGTAGTTTAGTGGTTGAGACTCTTGGTTTGGTAGCGTCAGAGTTAAGACTCTAACCTAGACCCAAGATCATGGAAATTCAACATGGTATCAGAGGATATCTGAGCTACTTTGGTGGATAGTGAATCAGAGTGTGCACAGTGAAGCAACTAAGAGGGAGTTGTCGGTGTCTGGATCATAGAGCATAGGGTTTAGCTGGAGACATAGAGATGTGGTCTTGACTGGCTTGGCAGCGAGATTGGATGGGAGTTCTAGTGGATTGGTGGTGAGCCCGGTGAACAAAAGTTTGTTGTAGGGCATGTTGCTAATCATGGACTTTCGTTGATGTGCCATGAATGGTTGGGACAGCTCGAGGGTTTCTTTGGCATGTACGAGATCACGTTGATCGAGATGGCTTCATGTGATGGACTAGATATTGGCAAGCTAGAGTCTGCATCAGATCGTAGTGTTTCATATCCGAGATTGGTAGATTTGCACGAGTGTTATTTGATCCAGGAGGATGAGTTCTTGTAGAACTGAGCTAGTGGAGATAGTGTAGGCTGAGAGGGAGTCTAGCCTCAGAGGCAGCAACCTTTTGGAGGTTTGGGATATTCAGCTTCAGATGTGATGAGGTAGAGGCACTACCGAGATTTCCAGATTCACTCTACAGGGTATGCTGCAATGATGGATGCCATGTAGAAATTTGATAACCCAACCCCTGTTTTCAGTTTCTCCTTATTTCTCCCATAAAGTTAAATGCCCATTCCCATAGCCATACCTTCAACAAGCTAAAAAAATAAATATTTTCTGAAAACACAAATTCTGGAAATTTCACAGTGTTGAAATGCAGAAATGAAAACTTAGAAAATAAATCAACCACACACAGAATTTTGACACTGACTTTTGGTCAAGATGACCCTGGAAAAACCCCTTAGAACTCTTGGGGAAAACCAGTTCGAAAGCTCTTCTTATTTCTGATAAACTTTTATAGTGAGACAGAAATTACAGCAAAAATTCCAGCAACTTCACAAATGTACTTATCTCGATTTCCGTGTTTATACACCGCCTTGGAAAACGTGCCGAAAAGTAAACTAACAAAAAAAAAATTTACAACATTTAAAACAACATTAAATGCTCATTGCCTTTCTCGATTTTTTTGCCCAGCTGTACTGCTGTACTACTGTACGAAATACACAGCAACACCTCAATTTTCGTGCCTCCTTCTGCCTCGAAAACAGCGTTGAAGCTACTGTACGGCTGTTGTACGGATTTCCTCGAAATTTGTGCCACCAAACAACAGTATCTCTCCTCGATTTTCATGCCCAGAATCTGCCCAGAAACTGTGCTGAAGCTGCTGTACGGATTTCTTGAAAACTGTGCCTCCTTTCTCGAAAAATGTGCCACTACTGTTGTACGAATTTTTGCCTTGGGAACCGTGCCTCTTTGTTGTTGTACGGATTTGATGAAGTCTTTAGCTGTTGCCCTCCTTCTCCTCACTGCTTAGAAATTTCTCCTTTGCTTTCTCTCCTCCTCTCTCAATCTGCTCATGAAAGAATGAATGACCTTTTCCCTCCTTTTCCTCCTTTAACCTAACCCAAAGTGACTTTTGGGGAATCCCTAAATCCAATGGCCGAGATAGCTTTAGATCTAGGGCTGAGATTAAATTCTCATTTAAATCTGACTTTCTATTTTTTAATTCACCCCACTTTAATAAAGACCCAGTTAGTCATTTATTTCCAAAGTCACTTTTCACTTTCTAATTTCACATTGACTTTATTAAAGTCACTTTAAAATTAGACTTTAGTAACTTTATCACTTAAAGTCACTTTTAAATTAGATTTGACTTTATAACTTTCTAAAGTCACTTTAGGAGAAAAATTAAATTCTTTTGGACACTTTTCCCTAGGCCAAAGATCAAAGCCTTAGGGAATCACCTGTCCTCCGGTAACCAAATTTCAACACTCCTTCTTACCGAGGAAGGTGTTCCTCACCACACCCATTTTGTCTTTGAAGTAGACATGCTTTCCTCATGGTAAGGCTTTGGTAAGAATATTTGCAACCTACTCATCAGTGGGAATATAATCAAGCTTCACAGCTCCCTTCTGAACATAGTCTTTGATGAAGTGATATTTGATGCCGATATGCTTTGACCTGTCATGAAATACTGGATTCTCCGTGAGTTTAATGCAACCTGATTATCACAGTAAATCACTGACGGTCTCAACGGCTGACCAAATAATCCAAACAACATCTTGCGAAGCCATATGGCCTCACAACTAGCTAGACTGGCTGCCATACACTCTGCTTCTGCTGAACTCAATGCTACTGACTGCTGCTTTCGACTGAACCACGACACCACTGCCGAACCCAACCCAAAACAACACCCTGAAGTGCTCTTCCTATCAGAAGCACAACCTGCCCAATCAGAATCAGTGTAACCTACCAATCTCACTCCATCTCCCTACCTATAATCCACTGTCCCCCCTCGCAGAAATGTGTTTTATAAAGAACTCAAGAAATTCTTCTAGGCACCAAGTCGAACAGCTCATCGTGTTGATTTTAAAAACATATATCAATCAGGTTGACCAAATACATCAAGGAACCAATCACTGTCATACAATGTGGGATCCATGTCAACTCGAAATCAAGCATGGATCTTCTTCCAAGCAGGATCATCTGTGCCAGCATGGGCCCAATCCTCCATGTGGAATCTGCCAAGGATGTCCGCAATATACTTCCCTGCCCTAGGAAGAAATGCCCCTCGTCCTGCCACACCTCCAAACCCAAAAAGTAATGCATCAAACCAATGTCCTTCATCTCGCAGATCTCTCTTGTAGTGCTCTATGAGTCTCTCTGCACCTATAATGACCAATTCATCCACATACAACACCAGAATGAGAGGCTCCTCACCTATCACAATGAAGTATAGATTCAGATCTGCCTCACTCTTTGTGAAACCCATCTCCTGCAAGTATGTATCTATCCTAGAGTACCAAGCTCTGGGAGCTTTCTTCAGGCCATAAAAGGCCTTCTTCAGTCTGCACACATGGGACTCCTTCCTATGCACCTCAAAGCCCTATGGCTGCTCAATGTACACCTCCTCCTATATGAAGCCATTGAGAAATGTGGTCTTCACATCCATCTCGTGGATCTTCCAACCCATCTCTGCTGCTATCGATATGATGGAGCGAATCGAAGTATATTGAGCCATGGGAGCGAAGGTCTCCTCATAATCAACTCCCTCTACCTGGGAGAACCCTCTAGCCACAAACCTTGCTTTGAATTTCTCAATGCTGCCATCTGCAGCATGCTTTACCTTGTAAAGCCATCTGGAAGTAACCACGGATTTGCCCTTAGGCCTCGGCACCACCTCCCAAACATTATTCTTCATGATAGAAGAAGACTCCTCCTACATGGCCTCTCTCCAGACCTGCTAGCTAGTTGCCTCCTCATAGCTAGAAGGCTCAGAGTCAATGATGTTGGCAACCATTGCTATATAGCTACAGAACCTATCAGGTGGTCTACTCTCCCTAACCGGCCTCTTAGGCCCAGCAACAGATGTGGCCTCTCTCAAGGTATCCTGAAGTCACTTGGGCTTCCTCTTCCCTGAGCACACTTCTCCCACCGGAGAATGAAATTCCTCCTCCTCATCATCAGCAGCCTGAACTCTTGACTGTCTGTCTACTGTCCTCCTGCCTGAACCTGAACTTGTAGACACTGAAGTATCGTGTGAACTATCCATCAATGGACTCCATAGTGAACTACTTTGCGGACTGCTCTGCATGCTGCCCCAAGCACCACCCCTCTGACTCTACGAGCCACTGCTCACTGACAGACCTAACACCGTAATCGATGTACCTCCGGATCCTCCTGATCCCTGCCCACTGGATCCCTGCGACTGACTCAGCGGCTCTTGAGGGTCTGGTTGATCTAGATACTCTAATTCCCGTGACCTCCTGAAAGCCCCGTCCTCCTCGAATTTCACATCCCGCCTGACAACAACTCTCCTCTGTGCAGGAATATAAATCCGAAAGGCTTTTGAGGTCTCACTGTAGCCCACAAAGATACCCTTCTCTGCGGTGGGCTATAGTTTGGTCCTCTTCTCCTTGGATACGTAGGAGTATGCAATACACCCAAAGATACGAAGATGACCAACATCAGGCTTCTTCTGAGAAAAAACCTCCTCTGGAGTCACATGCCCCAAGGCACGATGCAGACTCCTGTTCTACAAATATACAGTAGTGTTGCAGGCCTCTACCCACAAAATCAATGGTAACCCCTGATCATGTAGCATGGCTTTGGCAGCCCCTCCGATGGATCTGTTCTTCCTCTCTGCAACCGCGTTCTGCTGGAGGTTGTAAGGAACTGTGAACTCCCTCCTAATGCCTGCCCCCGCACAATAATCAACAAACTCACCAAGGTTGTACTCTCCTCCATTGTCCGACCAGAGGGGCTTGATCTTCCGACCTGTCTGAGTCTCCACAAGAGCTCTGAATTCCTGAAACCGCTTGAAGACCTCACTCTTGGTCTTCAACAAATAAATCCAGGTCCTCCTAGAGTGATCATCAATGAATAAAACATAATACTCATATCCACTCAAGGAAACATGAGACATCCGACCTCTTACATCGGAATGAATCAAATCAAGTATCCCAGTCGATCTGTTGTCACTGCTGGGAAAAGGGGATTTGGCAAAATTTCCCATAGCACATCCTCTGCATGTATCAAAGTGATCAGTACTGAAATCTGGCAAACCTGTACTAATCTCCTGCAATGTCCTCAAGGCCCCATGATACATGTGCCCCATCTTGCGGTGCCAAATCTCACACAGCTCTGAACTGCTAGCTCTACTACTGGTACTACTGCTCAATGCCAAAAGGGGCTGAAATGCAAACTTGTACACCTTTTCATGGCATACACCTATCACACTAGCTGAATCAGCTGGAGCGCCCCTGGGATATATTAGCACCTTTCCTCTCCTGAACAATATCTCATATCCTCTGTCCTCCAATTCTGAGACGGATATGAGGTTCTTCCTCATCCCTGGTACATATAAAACATCTGACACTTTCAAGGGAGGTTGTAATATCCCGAAAGGGAAATAAATAGCAATACAAGCATACGAAAATATAGAAAATGCCAGAAGTAGAACATAAAGCAAATACTCATAAAAATGCCGAGAATGCTAAGCCATTTTATTAATCTGAGAATATAAAGAAATACATTAGATGATCAGAATTATAGCACCTATTCTTGCTCAAGGCAAGTGGAGAACTCTCTCAGAAGACAGAAAAATGGCTGAAGCAAGAGACTACGTCCCAGCTGCTGGAATGGACTGAAACTAGGGGCTGATCCCCTTGCCGGAATGAGCTGAAAATCTGCAGACTGCCTGTACTCACCACCCCAGACAAAACCCAGAAACCATATCGAAAATTGTCAGCCTCCGAAAATCACCAAAGAAACCCTCCTCAAGGAATTATGCTGCCTCTGCAAGGCTCAGCGCAGATGCCAAAAGATAATAGCTGAAACTGTGCCACAAACTCCTCAAGAAACCTCCTACCGGAAATACTGATCCTCTCCTCTGGATATCAATTGAATCTCCTGCAGAAAACCCCCGCAACGGAACACCTCCAACCAGAACTGCGTCCTCTCTCCCAGGGACTGCGCAGTCACAAATAGAGCCCAGCTCCTCAGCAAAACAACCAACAAACCTCCTGCTAAAGACTGAAGAAATAACCTTACCCGAGCAGGCACTCGAAGTCCCCCGGGGCTAAGGGCGAGATCTCCGACCGGAGACACTCAACGCACTAAACAGTGCTGCAGACAGGCTAAACAGCCAGCGTGCTCAAGAAGACAAAATGTCTAGCTCCAATATCATCAACAACAAGAATACCAAATGAGAAGGCTCTCCCACCTTTTATAACGCTGGCCTCTCTCCAAAACCCTAACGTGGTCTCCCTCTCCTCCACGTGCTCCTCCTCAATTTGCGCAGAAGCTCCTAGAGGCTACGTGGGCCCCCTCCTCTACGTGGTGTTGGACCCCCATGGCTCCCCATAAGTTATAACGTTGTGCTACTAGGGAGATACTTTATTTTACTTAAGTGAGTTAGACCCCTCTTCCCACTTTTATTTATTAATAAACTATAGTCGGCAAAACTATACAAAAATCGAATATTCCAATTAGATGTTGCTAATTAGGAATATTACAGTCTCCCCCGACAAAATGTTGCTTGTCCTCAAGCAACTGAAGTGATGGACGCTGGAAAATCTTCTCATTCTCCCAAGTGGCATCCTCATCCGGTATATTCTTCCACCTCACCAAGAATTCCTGGACTGTCCTGCTCCGTAGCTGCCTCTCCCTGGTATCAATAATAGCCTCTGGCTGCAACACCAAATGCCCCTCATCATCCGTGGGTGGTAGCTCATCCGTAATTGTCACCTGCTGTCCCAATGCCTTCTTCAGGCATGATACGTGAAAAACATTATGAATCTTGCTGCCTTGGGGCAGCTCTAACTCATATGCAACCTGTCCAATCGTGCGTATCACCCTGTATGGCCCATAAAAGCGGGGCTCTAGCTTCTCAGCCCCCTTCTGCTTAAGTGATGACTGTTGGTATGGTTGTAATCGTAGGTAGACCAAGTCTCCTACCTCAAACTATCTCTCCACCCGACTCCTATCAGCATACAACTTCTGCTGGTTCTGCGCTGTGGCCATGTTATCCTTGAGAGCTCGGAGGATGTCCTGACTCTCTTGGATCCAAATCTTGGCTCTCGGAGCCCTGCTAGCACCAAACATCACGTCCGCAAAAGATAAAGGATGATACCCATACAAAGCATAGAACGGTGACATACCAATGGTCATGTGATGCGTCGTGTTGTAGCAATACTCTCCCAAATGCAGCCACTTCAGCCATGCTCGCTGCTGCCCACTGACATAGTTACGCAAGTAGCCCTCCAGCCACTTGTTAACTATCTCTGTCTGCCCATCCGTCTGTGGGTGATAACTAGTGCTCGGTGTCAACTCTGTCCCCACTAGCCGGAAAATCTCCTGCCAGAATCCACCCATGAAGCGGCTGTCCCTGTCACTGATAATGGTCTTAGGAAGACCATGCAACCTGAAAATCTCCCTGAAGAACAGCTCTGCCACCTGTGCTGCTGTGTAGTGTGCGGATATGGCGAAAAAGTGAGCATACTTCGTCAGTCGATCAACGACTACGAAGATACAATCCTTGCCCTGTACCATGGGCAACCCTGTGATGAAGTCCATCGATATGCTCTCCCATTTCCCCTTTGGAATGGGAAGAGGCTGCAACAATCCTGCGGGATGGCTCATCTCTCCCTTGTTCCTCTGACAAACATCGCACTCCCTGACATGCTGGAGTACGTCCTCCTTGAGGCCCTTCTATGAGAACCTCTCTCTAATGGCCCTGTAGGTTTTGGTAAACCCCTGATGGTCGGCCAATGGTGAGTCGTGTGAAGCATGGAGTATCTTCTTCTTAAGCTGAGATCCCTCAGTCAAGAAGATCCTGTCCCTGTAATAGATAATCTCATCAACCACCCTGTACCTGTCATCCGCTACCTGTCCATCCAACACCTCACATGCAAACCTGTCCTTGGAGTACTCCACCAACAGTCGAGCCCTCCAATCAGCGTCCAAGCTCATAAGAGATAACGTGGCCGGTCTACGTGAAAGGGCATCGGCTACCACGTTATTTTTGCCTTTGACGTACTCAATGTCAAAGTCATAGGCTTGGATCTTACTGATCCACTTCTGCTGCCTCTCCTGCAACTGCTTCTGCTCCAGAAAGAACCTGAGGCTGTTGTGATCGGACCTCACCCTGAATTTGCTGCCCACTAAATACTGTCGGTACTTGGCCAACGCATGCATGATGGCCAACATCTCCTTGTCGTATATGGAATACAACCTCTCATGCGGAAGGAGCTTCCGGCTCTCAAAAGCTATAGGATGACCACCCTGCATCAATACCGCACCAATCCCCTCTCCTGACGCATCACACTCCAGGACGAATGGCTGCGTGAAATCTGGCAATGCAAGCATGGGGCAGCTACTCATCACCTCCTTGAGCCTTTCAAAGGCCCGCTGTGTTGTGTCTGACCAACTGAATGCCCCCTTCTTTGTCAAATCTGTGAGGGGTGCAGCGAGCTGTGAGAAACCCTTGACGAACTTCCTGTAGTAAGTACAAATGCCAATAAATCCCCGAAGTTCAGTCACGTTCCTCGGCTCTGGCCAATCTCTGATGGCCCTGATTTTCTCCTCGTGGACTCTCACTCCGTCCACTCCTATGATATGCCCCAAGTACAACATCTCCGTCAATCCAAACTCACATTTGGAGAGCTTGGCATAGAATTGCTGCTCCTCCAAGATGCGCAACACTATCTCAATATGTTGGAGATGCTCCTCCCAAGTCCTGTTGTATATGAGTATGTCGTCGAAGAAGACCAATACAAACTTCCTCAGATGACTGCGAAAGATGTGGTTCATGCACGACTGAAAGGTGGCGGGTGCATTGGTCAGCCCAAAAGGCATAACCAGAAACTCGAAGTGCCCCATAATGACACCTGAAGGCGGTCTTGGGAATGTCCTGTTCCCTCACGCAAATCTGATGGTACCCAGATCTCAAATCAATCTTTGAGAAGAACCGTGCTCCTCTCAACTCGTCCATCAACTCATCGATCCTGGGAATGGGGTACCTGTTCTTCAGGGTCTTCTTGTTCAGAGCCCTGTAATCAATGCACATCCGCAATGCGTCGTCCTTCTTCTTCACCAACACCACTAAAGAAGCGAAAGGACTCGTGCTCGGCCGAATGTGTCCAAGGGCCAGCAACTCCTGAATAGCTCGCTCAATCTCATCCCGATAGGCCTTGGGATGCCTATAGGGTGTGGTGATCACTGCCTGTATACCCTGCTCAAGCTCAATAGTATGCTCAAACCCCCGATTTGGTGGCTGTCCGGGCAGAATGTCCTCGAATACTGTGGTATACCTGTCAAGAATGGTCTGTACCTCTGGGTGCACTGCCTGTCCTATAGTCGCTGCCTCTGATGCCCGCAGCTCTACCGCCCACTCTATATCTCCCTTACGGAAGGTGGCCTCCATCCGATGAGCCGAAACAGTCTGAGGCGGATATGTGTGCTGTCCGCGTATCTTCTCATGCCTCCCTGTCTTGGGATCATCCCACTCCATCTCTAGGGCCTTCCAATTTGTCGTGACCTTCCCTAGAGTGATAAGCCACTGAACACCCAGTATCATGTTGGTGTCCGGGATATCGACCACAAAAAAGTGATCTGTCAATGTATAGGTGCCCATCGTCACTGATAACTCTGGAACATATCGAGCACACACCATGGTCTGATCTCCTGGGACCAAAACTGAAAATCCGTCAAAGCTCTCAGTCTGTATACCTCTCCGCTCGACCATCTGTGCATCGATGAAGTTGTGGGTTGCCCCACTATCGACCAAGATTGAGACTCGCTGGCCGCGCACTGTCCCCCGTACGCGCAGCGTCAAATACTTGGGAACTCCCCGCAATGCTACTAGGGCTCCCCCAGTAGGTGCAAACGACGCACCCCCTGCTGCTGGTGGTGGAGGTGGTAAAGTATCCTGCACTGCATGACCATCTCCTGCCTCCACCTCATCCTCCTCATCCTCTTCCCCGCTGCTCTCAGAGAAGACCTCAATGAAATGTGCTTTCCCTGCAACACATCTGTGTCACGGTGCCCACGACTCCTGGCAGGTGAAGCACAATCGCTTCTTCTTCAGCTCTCTCCTGGCCTCATCATCAGCCTGCGCCCGTCTGGGATTCCCCTTGGGAGGTGGAATCCTCACATCCTTCCCCTTAGGCTGGAAAGCCTGTCTCTGGAGATAAGGTGTCCGAGTCCTGGGTAAGACATCCTGTAAATCTCGGGTCCTGCTGATAGCATCCTGAAGTGTAGCTGGTCTAGTGGACCTGACTAGGCCACGAAGTGGCTCTGCTAACCCCTCCACAAATATGTAGATCATCTGAGTTGCGGATAGATCTGGCACCATAACTGAAACCCTCAAGAAATCCGCAATGTAAGTCTCTGGGCTCCCAGTCTGCTTGAGCCTCGTCAACTCAACAAAATGCTGCTCTGGATCCCTCCGGTCAAAGCGCTCTATCACTCTCCTGGTAAACTCGGCATAAGTCGTCACTGTAGAATGCCCGAGTGTCGTTGAAACCACCAGTCCTGGGCCTCACCATCCAAATGTAATGTTGCCATCTTAATGGCCTCTGACTGCGACATCTGGTTAAGCTGGAAATAGATGCCCAACTTTTCTACCCAAGACTTTGCCGAACTGTTTGATGAGCCATCAAACGTGGGCAAATGAACTCTGCTAGCTGTGCGGTGGTCATCATGATGATGCCTGTGCCCTCTGTGATGATCACGGGGTCTACTGTCACGCTGGAGCTGAACAAAGTCTCTAAATGAGATAGAATCTCTGAATTCCTGCCCATATGCCCGGTACTCCGCAAAATAGGCACCCATCTGGCCCGGCTCAGGTTCTGGCTCCTGCTGTGCTCCAGCCCCTGTGTCCTCCCCTAGGAAAGTGGGCATAGTGGATCGCGTGGGTGCATGCGATGCCATAATGGGAATAGCCTCACGCTCCGGCATATGGTGGGATGTGCCTGATCCCTCACCAATCTGAAATCCCCTTGGGATTTCACACTGCCTACCCTCCATCGCAGCGACTCTCTGTCCCATCGTCTCCATCTGTCTCGACAGATCCTGCACTGTTTTGAGGAGCGTCTCCCTATATCTCCTCGCATCATCATCGTCTGCCATAGGGTCCTATTGCTCTGCGTCCCTCACAGGCTGCTCCTGCTCTGTATCTATCACAGGCTGCTCCTGCTCTGTATCTGTCACAGGCTGCTCCTGATTTGTGTCCACCACTCGAACACAGTCCCCCTCCCCGTAGGTGTTCTCCAACCTACGCTCAACGTCTCTGTATCTCTTACCCCGATAACAGATGTGGGGTCTATCCCTCGGCCTCATAGACTGCTAGCTCCACAGGCTAAGCCATTTCTATGCTCTGATACCACTGTAATATCCTGAAAGGGAAATAAACAGCAATACAAGCATACGACAATATAGAAAATGCCAGAAGTAGAACATAAAGCAAATACTCATAAAAACGCCGGGAATGCTAAGCCATTTTATTAATGTGAGAATATAAAGAAATACAATAGATGATCAGAATGATAGCACCTATTCTTGCTCAAGGCAAGTGGAGAACTCTCTCAGAAGACAGAAAAATGGCTGAAGCAAGAGACTGCGTCCCAGCTACTGAAAAACTGCCGTAAACTGTTGTTGCTAGAATGGACTGAAACTAGGGGCTGATCCCCTTGCCGGAATGAGCTGAAAATCTGCAGACCGCCTGTACTCACCACCCCGGACAAAACCCAGAAACCATATCGAAAATGGTCAGCCTTTGAAAATCACCAAAGAAACCCTCCTCAAGGAATTATGCTGCCTCTGCAAGGCTCAGCGCAGATGCCGAAAGATAATAGCTGAAATTGTGCCACAAACTCCTCAAGAAACCTCCTACTGGCAATACTGATCCTCTCCTCTGGATATCAACTGAATCTCCTGTAGAAAACCCCCGCAACGGAACACCTCCAACCAGAACTGCGTCCTCTCTCCCAGGGACTGCGCAGTCACAAATAGAGCCCAGCTCCTCAACAAAACAACCAAAAAACCTCGCGCTAAAGACTGAAGAAATAACCTTACCCGAGCAGGCACTCGAAGTCCTGGGCTATGGCCAGGACTTAATTCGGAGACACTCACCGATCAAACAAGCACAGCACAAAGCAAATTGCACTCGTCGTGCTCAAGAAGACAAATGTCTAGCCTTAAATATCATCAACAATGAATTCAAATGAGATGTTCTCCCACCTTACTACGTCGCCTCCTAAAACCCTTTCGTGGTCTTCCTCCACGTGCTCCTCCTCAATCTGCGTAGAAGCTCCTAGAGGCTACGTGGGCCACCTCCTCTGCGTGGTATTGGACCCCCATGGCTCCCCCATAAGTTATAACGTTGTGCTACTAAGGAAACACTTTATTTTATTTAAGTGAGTGAGACCCTCCTCTCACTTTTTATTTATTAATAGACTATAGTCGGCAAAACTATACAAAAATCGAATATTCCAATTAGCTGTTGCTAATTAGGAATATTTTATTGTTCCTGTTTCAAAGCTTAATAGCTCAATAATCAATGGCCAACCACGCGATCATCGTCTCCGAGTACTACCCTTATATCAGTGCCACTCCAAAAGCTCGAGAAGTACTCATGCATCCGTCATATGACGTGAAGCCCCACTGTCAACATACCAGATACTTGAAGATGCTCCGCTAGTGGAGGGAAATGCACACTCCCTCTCAACCTCTGTGGCAGGTGATCCTGCACTAGTGGGCTCACAAGCAATGAACCCAAACTCCTGGTCAAAGCTATCTGTAAAGCCTCTATCTCTGCTGATGTTGCCATGCTCTGGTTCTTCCCCTTCTTCTTCTTCTCCGAACACACAACTGCATCGTGTCCCATCTTTTGAAAATTCCAGCACTTCACCTTGGAATAGTCCTTCTGCGTGTTCCCCTGTTTACCTTTACCTTTGCCTTTGCCCCCACCACTACTTGTGGAAGTTTGTTTCTTTCCCTTGCCTTTCTTGCCTCCTGCCAACAATGCTACATCCTCATCCTGCTCAACTGGTTTGGCTGCCCCAAGCTGGCTCTTCCTGATTTCTGTCTATAGGCAATCATCCCAGAACCTCTCCCAAGAGGGAAGGATCTGACGTGCACAAACCCTATCAGCAAATTTCAGCCATGAACTGAGAAGGCCATTCACTGCAATCCGCACCAACTCAGTGGGTGGAATGACCTCTCCAACTGCTGCCAATGCATATATCACATAGTAATCTTTGTGATATATCCAACTGCACTATCAGTCTTACCCATCTTAATGGTCTTCAGCTTCTCCCTTAGGACCATTTTCTTGTTTTCATTGGTACTCTGGTAGAGATTGGTCAATGATGTCCACATCTCATGAGCATATCTCTTTCCTCTCACATGAGGAATGCAATGGTCTTTGATTCCATCTAGAATCAATCTCTTACCCTTGTTATTCTTTTTATTAAATGCTGCCAATTGAATAGCATCAGTAGGCACATTAACAAGGTTCTGTGCGGTATGCACCATGATATCTCAGACTTCTCCCTCCCCAAAGATGCTCTGCATTCTCTCCTTCCAAACATTGTAGTTACTATGCCCATCCAACCTATCCTCCACCCTCAAACCCAAAGACATGCTTGCTGTCCTAATAAACAGAAAATAACACTGCTATAGTAAAAGTACTGTTTTCTGTGTGAAAAATAAGTTTGCTGTGATTTTTCTTTTTGCTGTCCCAAACTGCACTTTCAGTAAAATATCTCTAATACCATGTAGAAATTTGATAACCCAACCCTGGTTTTCAGTTTCTCCTTATTTCTCCCATAAAGTTAAATGCCCATTCCCATAGCCATACATTTAACAAGCTGGAAAAATAAATATTTTGTGAAAACACAAATTCTAGAAATTTCACAGTGCTCAAATGCATAAATAAAAACTCAGAAAATAAATCAGCCACAAACAGAATTTTGACACGATAATTTTTTGTCAAGATGACCCTGGAAAAACCCCCTACAACTCTTGGAAAAAACCAGTTCAAAATCTCTTCTTATTTCTGATAAAATTTTACAGTGAGACAGGAATTACAGCAAAAATTCCAACAACTTAACAAATGTACTTATCTTGATTTCCATGCTTATACACTGCCTTGGAAAATGTGCCGAACAGTAAATTAACAAAACATAAATTTTACAGCATTTAAAACAACGTTAAATGCTTACTGTCTTTCTCGATTTTTGTGCCTAGCTGTATGGCCGTACTGCTGTACGGACTGTACGGAATACACAACAACACCTCCTCCTCGATTTCTATGCCTCCTTCTGCCTCGAAAACAGTGCTAAAGCTGTTGTACGACTGCTGTATGAAATTCCTCGAAATCTGTCCACCAAACAAGAGTCTCTCTCCTCAATTTTCGTGCCCAAAATCTGCCCAAAAAATTGTGCTGAAGCTGCTGTACGGATTTCTTGAAAACTGTGCCTCCTTCCTCGAAAAATGTGCCACACTCCTGCTGTACGGATTTCTGCCTTGGGAACCGTGCCTCTTTGCCGCTGTACAGATTTGTTGAAGTCTTTAGTTGCTGCCCTCCTTCTCCTCACTGCTCAGAAATTTCTCCTTTGCTTTCTCTCCTCTCTCAATATACTCATGAAAGAATGAATGGCCTTTTCCCTCCTTTTTCTCCATTAACCTAACCCTAAGGGACTTTTGGGGAATCCCTAAATCCAATGGTTGAAATAGCTTTAGATCTAGGGCTGAGATTAAATGCTCATTTAAATCTCACTTTCTATTTTCTAATTCACCCCACTTTAATAAAGACCCACTTAGTCATTTATTTCCAAAGTCACTTTTCACTTTCTAATTTCACATTGACTTTATTAAAGTCACTTTATAATTAGACTTAGTAACTTTATCACTTAAAGTCACTTTTAAATTAGATTTGACTTTATAACTTTATAAAGTCACTTTAGGAGAAAAATTAAATTCTTTTGGACACTTTTCCCTAGGCCAAAGATCAAAGCCTTAGGGAACCACCTTTCCTCTAGTAACCAAATTTCAACATGCCAGATGGGCTAGTGTCGTCGACGGAGATGATGGTTGCTTCCTAGATTTGGAAGTACCTCCCTCGCTAAGAGGGAGTGTTGATTTTTATTTAGCTTGGGAGGTACTCCAAGCCTTGGTGTTGAAAGGTTGGAGGTCAAAGTTCCATGAATGGGCTTGTGGGATTGAGAACCAATCTTGGGGGTTTTGAACCCATCATGATTTGGGCCAAAACCGTGATGAAGATATGGCATGGAGGGGGATCATGGTTTATCCACACAAGAATCAACTGAAGGAAACATGAGAAATGAATTTTTGAAGTTGACGAGGTAATTATTGGTTACCAAGTCATGTAGCCTTGGTGTAAAAGGGTGCCAATAGATGTGTCTCTTCAAGTAAATTCGTGGAGGCCTAAAGTTTATACATTGGACGTGTTTGACCCTAATTTTAACATCCATTTGTGAGCAATACACTCAAGGAGCAGCTCTGAAATTTTTGTAGAAGAAGCCGTAGCTAGAGGAGTCTCTAAGGGACAGCGTGAGGAGGTCTAGAACAGCATGGGGAAATTCTGATGCTGTAGGTGACAGCGAGTTGAATGAGGGGTTGTTTGAGGCATGTTTTGGAGCTGTTTTAGTTTCGGATTGAAGGGCTGAGTAGAACTACACCAAGGGAGCAATAAAACAACAGAAGAAGCCAAGGTGCAGCGTAAGGTAAGTCCGTTTGCTGTAGGTGACAGCGATTTGATTTAGGGATGCTTGTGGGCAATTTTAGTGCTAGTTTGGGTGTCGTATGTTGCGCAGTAGAGGCCGCAAATAAGGAGCAAGGGACATTTCTGTTTTAAGGGATTTTGGTGAAGGATTGGTGGAGGACAGTTACCACAGTCCACTGTTGGGCTAGGCCGCAAGCCATAGCCAGTAGTTGGTGGCCTAAGGAGCTGCGTTCTGGGTGAATTGCAGCCATACAAGGCAGCGTAGGTGTGGAGTATTCTCTCTAGAGTAGACCGAAGTCTTTTTGGAGGCTAGTAGCTGAGTTGTGAAGAGGTTAAGGGCAGCGTGGTGTGCCCTAACAAGTGGTGCAACAATACAGCGGTGCAACATGGTGACAACATCGTTTGTGGAGGTGTATTGGATCAAGGTGTGACTAGTTTGGATCATGTTTGATGAGGATCTTGTTGGTTCCATGTGGATTATCTTCCGAGGAGGTGGAAGATCTTCCTAGGAAAAGAACCAACAGTATAGCTTTGGGTCCGAGTGTTGACCATTGCTTAGGTTAGTTTGTGGGCTGCTTGTAGGAGGCCTTAGGAGTTGTTTGGACGAGCCCACGTGGACTGTTGGGAGCCCTACCAAGTAGCCAAGGTGACAGCAGGTACATTAGATTGGAAGGCAAGAGGACAACAACAAGGTATATTGCAGATGGACTCATGTATGATGGATTGATGGTGTCCTAGGCGATGACACATTGAGGTGCCTAGATTTGTGCAATAGCTCCTCTATTGCAGGGCAAAGGGCGGATTGGTGGAGTCTGTGGGCAACCATGTGTAAGGGTCTCCCAAGTGTGGGGATTCCCTAACTAGGAGCAGATGCTACAATGCAGACTTGATCTCTCGTCGATTGTTGGAGGGCAGCATGAGAGAGGACCAAGTGTGAATGAGATTGGGCACTTATGGTCTATTATAGGATAGTGTGATAGTTTCCATGTTGGAGCCATAGTTAAACACCTTGATGGACAAAGGTGACTGCTAGCCTGGTAGTTTTTGGAGCTCAAGGGTCTGATCAATCAGGAGCAGGATTGTGTAGCCCGAGATTTGCTTGTGGAGAAGGACTTCTGCAGCAGATGATGGGCAGTCCTCCTAGCCCGTGTTCATTATGGGAGATGCACATATGGCAATGATAGGTGGCAGCCCTTTGTGCCCTTTGTTTGTCTTCATCGTTGTAGCGCAAGAAGACCATAGTGGGCTGAAATCCCTTAGTAGTTGTGGAGCAGCAATGGGAAGGTTGAGATTTCTTCACAAGTAGAGTTGTGAACAACTCGACAGAAGACTCGATGTGTTGTGCCCTTGATGGACGAAGGGACAAATAGAGAGCAGATTGGACAACCAAGTTTTAGTGGCCAGATGAACTTGGACCATTGATAGAGGCAGGAGCTATAGATCGAGAGCCAAAGGACTGGGCAGGTACATGGTACAACCGAGAGGATCCGTTAGATGCTACAGCCAGATGGTCAGAGTATCTTGTCTTGTAGTAGTGGATGTATGAGGGCCATTATCCCTAGTATATAAACCCTAGACTGTTGTATTATATGTTGTTAATATAGCGAAGTTGGGTTGAAAAATTAAAAGTTGTGTATATTTGTGCATATATGATTTACTGCTTTATATTCTTACTGTGTAAAGTAGTCTAGTTGTTGAGACTCTTGGTTTGGTAGCGTCAGAGATTTAAGACTCTGACCTAGACCCAAGTTCATGGAAATTCAACAAATAGGCCCCTAGGATCACCCCTCACCCTATCATTGATATATTTATTTTGTGGTCCTTATTATATCGGGTCTCCTCCCATCGGTGAAAGTCCATAAAGGGTAGGGAGCCATAGCCGAGGTGACAGTGGGCTATTGCTCCATTGTTTCCCTTGATCTCGTAGTAGCCCTCCAAGGATGCCCTTTTAGGACCCTTGCTAGTTTGAGTGGTAACAAGTACAATGAAATTATTCTTTAGGATATTTTTTTACTGCTCACACGTGTGGGCATATCTTGGGATATTTCATTGTAAATCTAGAGGGTTGGCATGTAAACCAAATTTACATTTGTGCACTCAAAAATCAAACTGTGTGGGGGATTTCAGTTAGAAATTAGAAGAGGTATACCTCATATAAATGGAGGATCACCTCTCTCATTTTTTCCATCATCGCTCATGGAAAAATCACCCTCTCTTAGAGAACTCGACCTAGCTATTTGCACTTTACTACTTTGCGGAGATGTGATCTTATGTGGATTTTTGGCTACTGGATACTAGTGCTTGTTGTGGAGAAATCATTTTGGGATAAAGAAGGCTTCTTCTTGGATATATTGTGAGTACTTTTTGTTGAATATATTTTATGATTATACCATGTAATGAATAATTCTAGGGTTTCTATGTTCCATGTCTAATTTCTTATATTTATATGAAATGTTTGGTAAATTTTGCATGCTTTAATTTTTCATCCTTGAATTTCCCTAGAGAACCTTCCAGAGAGCTTTTCTCTAGTAAAATTTATCCCCTTATAAGGTGATAGTCAGTGTTAGCAAGTGAAAACCTAGGGGAATTTTATATTTCCATGGTCAAAATCCCTAGAAATCCATCACCCAAGTATATAGAAGGAATCTACATTCGTTTTGGTGATAAAAACTCATAAATATTTTCCCTTTAATCTCTCTCTTAAAATTTTGGCCCTTCAAGGCAAGCCTCTACGATTAGCATTTCAAGCCGAATTCAACTAGGGCTTGAATGTTGAGCTGATTTGAAGTTGTTCCACGTTGTTGAGTATTAAAACATCAAATGTAATATCCCTTTTTCAGGAATATTGCCAAGCTGCTCAATAGGAATGATGTATATGGAAATATGGCTCAAAAGCTCTGATACCACTGTAATATTCCCAAAAATGGATTCTTCAGCAGATCATGCCTGAAAAATCACATTCCTCCACTCTTGATGCTTAGTTGCATCTTCATAGGAGGAAAGTTTAAAATCAATCAGTTACTTCATATATGCTACATATCGAGAATACATTTTCAGTCTTTTACTTTCTATAAGGTCCCCTTTAGAGCATGTCCTTGAGCCTCTTGTAGATTATTTCTCAACCAAGCATGCCTGTTTCGAATTTTAGGAACAATTACTTGCTGCACCGACTCACTAGGACCTTCAACATTGTCTTTAGTGGATGTCAAATATTGACCATCATTTTCCTTTGAAATATCCTCAAAGATAGGTATTTCTTCTTCATGAGTCAAATGGAACATGATTTGATTTATTGTAATCTATACTTTCATCAAAGATGACATCCATGCTCACATCAATCCAATGATCCTCCCTGATATAGAATAGTTAAGCTTTTGATGAAGCACTATACCCAACAAAGATGTCCTTTATACTAGTAGGATCCAAGTTCTTCCTTTGTCCTTCGGTATATGAATATAAACCAGACACCCAAATATTCGAAGATGATCCACCCTTGGCTTCTTTCCTATAAATTATTCTTCTAGAGTCATGATTTTAATAACATTGTGACAACTTTGGTTCTACAAGTAAAAAATTGTCATATATGCTTCTCCTTAAACGAATTGAGGGAGATATTGGTCATGACACATTTTTCAATTGTCCTATTCTTCCTTTCGATTGCACCATTTTGTTTAGGATTATAATGAACAATGATCTCCCTCTTAATCCCTACTTCCTTGAAAAATTCAGTCACTTCTTTGGAGGTATATTCTCCACCATTATCATATCTTAGAATATTGATCTTTGTTTCAGTCATATTCTCCACTTCATGTTCTTAAATTCTTGAAATTTTTTGTTTATTCTTGAGAAGGCATAACCTAGTCTTCCTTGAGAAATAATCAATGAAGGTCACATGATATTTATTCCCAACAAGATATTTTACTACCATAGGTCCACACACATCAAAGTGTATGAGAACCAAAACTTCCTCAGATCTAGTATCACATTTTGCAAATGTCTTTTTTACATTCATTAGGGGAATTCTGAGGTCTAAAATGGGTCTCCTAAGGAAATTATAAAATAACAGTGGAAATAATAAAATAAGACTAGATTACATCATCAAAATTTAGAGGGAAAAAAGAAAAAAACTATTTCTCAACTCGTATTTTCAGCGTATCTCCCTATGGGATTACTCAAATTTCAAGCGGAAACATTCATTGGATGCAAAATTTGATTCCCATCTAAGGATTACCCATGTTACATACTTTTGATGGACCCCACTATATGAAAAATAAGAAAAAAAAAGGTGATTGCAATCACATTGTTTCATGTATTTTTCATTTTTCATGTAGTACAGTCCATCAAAAGTATGCAACATGGGTAATCCTTGGATGAGGAATTAAATTTTTCATCCAACGAGTACTCCCGCTCGAAATTTGAGTAAAACCTTAGGGAGATATGTTGAAAATATGAGTTGAAAAAATAGTTTTATTATTTTATTATTTTTTAATGTTTTTACTTTTTTACTCCAAAAAGGGTGAATCATCCCCCATGGTTGGCATCATCATCTTGAATCCTATTGGTTCTTATAAATTTTATTTTGGTTGTACATTTTTCTTAGGAGACCCATTTAAGACCTCAAAATTCCCCTAATGCTTTT
>CM076572.1:964980191-965215272 GCA_034641835.2 Pinus albicaulis
AGCAGGGCTCCGCGAGCCAAGTTATGGATCCAAGAGAGCCAAGACATCCTCCGAGCTCTCAAGGACAACATAGCCACAGCACAGAATCAGCAAAAGTTGTATGCTGATAAGGGTCGGGTGGAGAGACACTTTGAGGTAGGGGACTTGGTCTACCTACGGCTACAGCCATACCGCCAGTCTTCGCTCAAGCAGAAGGGGGCGGAGAAACTAAAGCCTCGTTTTTATGGACCATACAGGGTGACACGCAGGATCGGGCAGGTTGCGTATGAGTTGGAGCTGCCCCAAGGCAGCCGGATTCATAACATCTTTCATGTATCATGCCTGAAAAAGGCACTGGGCCAGCATGTGAGAGTCGTCGAGGAGCTACCGCCTACAGATGATGAGGGGCATCTGGTGTTACAGCCGGAGGCTATTATCGACACTAGGGAGAGGCAACTGCGGAGCAGGAAGATCAGAGAATTCTTGGTGAGATGGAAGAACTTGCCGGATGAGGATGCCACTTGGGAGGATGAGAGAATCTTACAGCATCCATCACTTCAGTTGCTTGAGGACAAGCAACGTTTTGCCGGGGGAGACTGTAATATTCCAAATTAGCATTGCTAATTGGAATATTTCATTTTTGTTTAATTTTGCCGCTTTAGCTAGAAATAATAAATAAAGTGAGAAATAAGAGGAGTCACCTCACTTTATAAAATAAAGTGTTTTTCCTAGTTGATTGACGTTATAACTTAAAGAGGGGGCCTTTGGGGGTCCACATGAGTATGAGGGGAGGCCTCACGCTGACCCAAGGTTAACTGCGCAGGCCAAGGAGAGTGAAGGACGCAGTCAAGGTTTTGGAGGGAGTTTAGCACTATAAAAGGTGGGGTTCTCACCTCATTTTGGCATTGTTGATTTGATATTGATATTGAGAGCTAGACTTCTGTCTACTTCAGCACGTCGGTTGTTTAGTCGGTCTGCAGCACTTATTAGTGCAACCGAGTGTCTCCTGGTCGGAGATCTCAATCTTTGGCTCCGGGGACTTCTCGAAAGTGCCCGCCGAGCAAAGGTTTCTTTCCTTCCGCTTCTGGTGATTTGCGCAGTTTCTCGGTGGAGATTTGCAGAGGAGATGCCCCCTTCTTGAGATCGCAGTTAGGCAGAGGACGTGCATCCAGAGAGATAGACGAGATCCGATAGAGACGATCCAACAGATCCGTAGAAAGGGACTGGGGATCTGGATAGGGAGGACGCAGATCCAGCAGATCCAGCTAGGGAGGACGCAGATCTAGAGAGAGAGGACGCAGATCTGGATAGGGAGGACGCAGATCCAGCTAGGGAGGACGCAGATCTGATGAGCAGGGTTGGAGGTACCCCTTCTTGAGGCTTGCCTGAGATCCGGGAGATGGGGCCCGGGAATTTGAGGTAGGGCCTTGGTCCAATGGGGAGAGACTTCCGGATCGAATAGATGAGGACCTTTTAGCTGGGGAGATAGCAGCAGATCTGGATAGGGAGGACTCAGATCCAGCAGATCTAGCCTTGGAGGACGCAGATCTAGAGAGATAGGACGCCGATCTGGAGGGATAGTAGTAGATCTAGCCTTGGGGGATGCAGATCTGGAGAGATAGCAGCAGATCCAGCCTTGGAGGACGCAGATCTGGAGAGGTAGCAGCAGATCCAGCCTTGGAGGACGCAGATCTGGGGAGATAGCAGCAGATCTGGATAGGGAGGACTCAGATCCAGCAGATCTAGCCTTGGAGGACGCAGATCTGGAGAGATAGGACGCAGATCTGGAGAAGGAGGACTCAAATCCAGCAGATACCAGCGAGAGAGGGCCCAACGAGATCCGATCGAGAGGACGATACGGTAGAAGCGGGGTCTACGTGAGGGTTTGCCCGACGTTTTTCGGTGTTTCCAGCACGAAAGTTGGTCATCTCATCGGAGGACTTGTGGCAGCGTTTCATACGTAGCCTGCGCTGTCACTAGCGAAGGCAGCGTTTTCACTTGTGGGGGCCAGTTTCACATTTTAAGGGGTTATGGAGGATTGAGATCAGCCATCTTTCTGAGTTCGACTCATAGTTCCGGTGCATTCCCGGCAGTTCTTCATCGCCGGTTCTTGACGACTGAGACGGCTGTCCTTATTTGCAGCCATTATTTGTTCTGAGAGGGCCTCCACTTGCCTAGGGCAAGGATAGGTGCACTCATTCTGATTATCTTGTACTCCTATCTATGTGTTCTCAGATTAATAAAATGGCTTAGTGTTCTGGCGTTCTATGTGTACTTGTTCCATTATCTGGTTCCAGCATTTTGTTTTATATATCATACGGCATATTACATTATTGCGGTTATCTCCTTTGGGGATATTACCTCCTCCAATAACCTGGAAAAACCTAGGAAGGAATCCCGGAATGGCCGACCCCAGAATTTGACCTCCCTTAGAAAATAACGCACTCCCAGTGAGTATGCTAGCCCTAAATGATAAAGCTACAAAGGATGGCCTCCTCCTGCTACAAAATGATGATTAGTGAAGGGCTGGTCCCTCCACCCTATCCTCGGGCTAAAATCCCTGATATCTTCTCACTCCCGGAACTGCCTCTACCACAAACTGCGTAATCCCTCCAAGAGACTGCAATATCCAAGCAACTGTGCGATCCTAGCTGAAAATGCTATGGCTTTGTCCTGAAAAATGATGGATAGATCTCCTCACCTAAGCGGGCACTCAAAGTTCCTCGAGGATGAGGTTGGGATCTCCGCTCGGAGACACCCGGTGTGCTGAAAAACACTTGCAGACTTTGTGCTCAATAGCAAAATTGTGCTCAATGTCAAAAAACAGAAATCAGAGATGCATAATAGAATGAGAGGATGAGGAACCTCATCTCCCTTTTATGCTTGAGAGCCTTGCTCTCACCCGGGCTCCACTAAATTGCGTTGTCCCTCCTTGGGCACGCTGTCCCCTCTCAACTGCGCTGTCATGGGCCAGCGTTGTCCACGCTGCCATTAGGCTCTCATGTGCCCCACGTTGTCCTTTAATATTTGCCTAAGTGACTTTATGGAAACTTTATTTCCTAAGTGTGGGTTATGGGTCCCATCACTTCTTTTTATTAACTGATAAACATTAGAAAAGAAAAATTGGCAAAATTAATATTTCCAATTAGCTGTTGTTAATTGGGAATATTACAGTCCTCCCTGCCAAAACGTTTCTTGTCCTCAAGCAACTGCAAGGACAGATGCTGCAAAATTTTCTCACTCTCCCAAATGGCATCCTTATCCGGCAAGTTCCTCCACCTCACGAAGTACTCTCTAACTGTCCTGATCCGTATTTGTCTCTCCCTGGTGTCTATGATGGCTTCTGGTTGCAACACCATATTCCCCTCATCATCTATAGGTGGAAGCTCCTCTGTTGCAGTCATGTACTACCCCAATGCCTTTTTCAGGCATGATACGTGGAAGATGTTGTGGATCAGGCTACCTGTGGGCAGCTGTAACTCATATGCAACCTCCCCAATCCTGCGGGTCACCCTGTAAGGTCCATAGAAGTGGGGCTTGAGCTTCTCGGCCCCCTTCTGCTTCAGCATGGACTGCCGGTACGGCTGAAGTCGTAGGTAGACCAAGTCCCCTACCTCAAACTGCCTCTCAACCCGTCCCCTATCGGCATACAGCTTCTGTTGGTTCTGAGTTGTAGCTAAGTTATCCTTAAGAGCCCGGAGTATATCCTGACTCTCTTGGATCCAGTCCTTGGCCCTGGGGACCTTCCCAGCACCAAACATCACGTCAACAAAAGTCAAAGCATGGTATCCATACAAAGCATAGAACAGAGACATATTGATGGACATGTGAAAACTGGTGTTGTAGCAATACTCTCCCATGTGCAACCAACGTAGCCATGCCTTCTGTTGCCCCGTGACATAGTTTCGCAGGTAGCCTTCCAAGCACTTGTTCACTATCTCTGTGTCCCCGTCTGTCTAAGGGTGATAACTGGTACTCGAAGTCAACTCTGTACCCACCAAACGAAAAAGATCTTGCCAAAATCCACCCATGAAATGGCTGTCTCGGTCACTAACAATGGTCTTCGAAAGACCATGCAATCTGAAAATATTTCTGAAGAACAACTCTGCTACCTGTGCTTCTGTGTACTGTGCAGATATAGCGAAGATGCAATCCTTGCCCTATACTGTGGGCAACCCAGTGATGAAGTCCATCGAGATGCTTTCCCTTTTCCCTTCCGGAATGGGAAGTGGTTGTAGTAGTCTTGCTGGGTGACTCATCTCTCCTTTGTTCCGCTGACACACTTCACACTCCCTGACATGCCGGAGTACGTCCTCCTTGAGGCCTCTCCAATAGAACCTCTCCCTGATGGCCGTGTAGGTCTTGGTGAACCCCTGGTGGCCTGATAATGGTGAGTCATGGGAGGCACGCAAAATCTTCTCCTTGAGCTGAGAGATCCCAGTCAAGAAGATCCTGTCCCTGAAGTATATCACCTCATCCATCACCCTATACCTGTCATCTGTGATCTGACCATCCAGTATCTCACAGGAAAAATGGTCCTTGGAGTACTCCACCAATAACTGAGCCCTCCAATCCGTGTTTATGCTCATCAGAGAAAATGTTTCCGGTCTACGGGATAGAGCATCGCCACCACGTTGTTCTTCCCTTTGACATAATCAATGTCAAAGTCATACGCTTGGATCTTGCTAACCCACTTCTGCTGCCTCTCCTGCAACTACTTCTTCTCTAGAAAGAACCAGAGGTTGTTGTGGTCAGTCCTCACCCTGAACCTGTTTCCCACCAAGTACTGCCGAAACTTGGCCAATGCATGCATGATAGCCAGAGTTTCCTTGTCATATATGGGATACAACCTCTCATGCGGCAATAGCTTCCTGCTCTCAAAAGCTAGGGGTGGCCCCCATGCATCAAGACTGCGCCCACTCCCTCTCCTGAGGCATCACACTCCAAGACAAAGGGCTGCGTGAAATTCGACAAAACCAAGATTGGACAACTGCTCATCACCTCCTTGAGCCTGTTAAAGGCTTTCTGCGCTGTGTCTGTCCAACTGAATGCCCCCTTTTTGGTGAGATCTGTGAGGGTTGCAACAAGTTGGGAAAACCCCTTGACGAACTTTCAGCAGTAGGTGCAGATGCCTACAAACCCCTGGAGCTCTGTCACGTTCTTCGGTTCTAGCCATTTCGCGAATGGATTGAATCTTCTCCTCGTGGAATCGCACTCTGTCCACACCAATGATATGCCCCAAATAGAGCATCTCTATCAACCCAAACTCGCATTTGGAGAGCTTAGCATAGAAATGTTTATCTTCCAAAATACACAATACAGCCTCAATGTGCTGTAGGTGCTCCTCCCATGTCTGAATGTATATCAAAATATCATCGAAGAATACCAGCACAAACTTCCTCAACTGACCATGGAAGATGTGGTTCATACAGGATTGGAAGGTGGCCGGTGCATTGGTTAGCCCAAAAGGCATCACCAAAAACTCAAATGGTCGTAGTGACATCTAAAGGCCGTCTTGGGGACATCCTGGTCCTTCACTCGGATATGATGGCAGCCTGACCTCAGATCAATCTTCAAGAAGAACTTCGATCCCCTCAACTCATCCATCAACTCATCAATCCGTGGAATGGGGTATTGGTTCTTCATGGTTTTCTTGTTGAGAGCCCGATAATCGATGCACATCCTTAGTGTGCCATCCTTCTTCTTCACCAGTACAACAGAAGAAGCAAATGGGATAGTGCTGGGTCAAATGTATCCCAGCACTAAGAGCTCATGAATAGCTCTCTCAGTATCATCCCTGTAGGCTTTGGGGTGCCTATAGGGTGTAGTAATCACAGCCTGAATGCCCTACTCAAGCTCAATGGTGTGCTCAAACCCCTGATCTGGTGTCTTCCATGGAGGTATATCCCTAAAAACTGTAGCATATCTATCCAAAATCGACTGCAAATCTGGGTGAACTGCCTATCATGTAGCTCTTGCCTCTGAAATACACAGCTCCACTGCCAACTCTATGTCTCCCTTCCAGAAGTCTGCCTCCATCTAGTATGCTGATACTGTCTATGGAGGATAAGTGTGCATACTGCGGCTCATCACATATTTTCCACTCTTCTTATGTGTCCACTCCATCTCCAGAGTCTCCCAGTCTGTGGTGACCTTCCCCAACGTGATCAACCACGACACTCCCAGCACCACATTGGTGTCTGGAATGTCCACCACAAAGAAATGATCTGTCATCGTGTAAGTCCCCATGGTAACTGCCAATGCCGACACATATCTAGCACATTGCATAGTTCTGGAACCCAGCACCAGTGATGAAAAACCATCAAATCTCTTTGTCAGTATGCCCCTTCGCTCTACCAACTGTGCATCAATAAAGTTGTGGGTTTCCCTACTGTCCACCAGCACTAAAACACAGTGTCTCAGAACAGTGCCCCAGACACGCAGTGTCAAATAGTTTGGAATCCCTCGTAAAGAAGCAAGGACTCCCCCAGTAGATGCAAATTTTGTCCCTCCTGCTCCTGGGGGTGGAGGTGGTGGATGATCCCCTCTCTATACTACAGCGTTGCCTCCTGCCTCTATCTCCTCGTATGCATCTTCTTCCCCGTCACTTTCGGAGAAGACCTCTATGTAGTGTGCCTTTCCCGCAGCACATCGATGTCCTGGTGCCAATGGCTCCTAGCATGTGAAGCATAGCTTCCTCTGTCTCAAGTCTCTCCGGGTATCATCGTCCAAAGGCCCCCATCTTTGGTTCCCCCTTGGAGGTGGAACCCTCATGTCCTTCCCCTTCGGTTGAAAAGCTGGTCTCTGGGGGAAAGGAGCTCTTGTCCTAGGTAGAGCATCCTACAAATCCCTGGTCCTCCCAACTGCATCCTGGAGTGTAGAAGGCCTCATGGATCTGACTAGCCCACGCAGAGGTTCTGCCAACCCGTCAATAAACATGTATATCCTCCTAGCTGAGGACAAGTCGGGCACCATCATCGAAATCCTCAAGAACTCGGAAATGTAGGTTTTTGGGTTCTCGATCTGCTTGAGCTTGGTCAGCTCAACAAAGTGCTCTTTTGGATCCTTCTAGTCAAACCGATCCACCAATCTCCATGTAAACTCTGCATACACTATCATTTATGAGTGACCCAGCGTGGCCATCTCATGGAACCACCAGTCGTGGGCCTCTCCCTCAAGGTGTAGCGTTGCCACCTTGATGGCCTCTCCCTCTGCCATCTGATTGAGCTGGAAATAAATGTCCAGCTTCTCTACCCAAGCCTTCGCCGAAAATTTTGAGGACCCGTCAGATGTTGGCAAGAAAAACCTGCCCATTGTAAGTTGCACGTCCCCATCGTATGTGTATCTACCCCCTTTTTTCTAGTTACGGGGTCGGTTGTCCTTCTTGAGCTAAAACAATCATGGTGTAATTTCTCGAAGGGAAATAAACAGTAATATAAAGCACACAAACAAGGTACACAGCAACTAAAGACAAATCACGAGACAAAATACACAATATGGAGAACGCTGAGCCATTTTATTAATACTGAGAAATAAGAAAAGTACAAAGGTGATCAGAATGATGGCACCTCGACTTGCTCAGGGCAAGTGTAGAAATACTCTCAAAACAATGTATGGAATGGCTACTCCCTCTATCAACTGCGTAATCTCCAAGCTGCTGTAAAATGCTGACGTGCTATTGTAACTGCTGGAATGAAATGAGTCTTTGGGGCTGTTCCCCAACTCGGAAAATGTTGAAACTCTGGGAATGGCCTCCTCTCCCAATACCCAGAAAAGCCCAGAGAGCTTTTCGAGAATGGCTGACCCCGAAAAATACCTCCTTTGAGGCACTACGCTATCCCTCAAGGGAAAACACTGACCTTGAAGGCAACATTGCAAAATATGGCCTCTCCCTCTGCAAAATGTCTCCAATAGGTAAGGGCTGATCCCTTCCCTAATCCTCCGGTCTGAATCCACCCAAATCACCTCAATCTGGAACTCTCCCCAACTAGAACTGTGCCTCCCTCTGCAAGACTGCGCTGTCCCTCCAAGGAATGCTCCTCAATGACTGAAGCTCTGATCTCTCCCTGCAAAATACGGTAGGACTCCTCACCCGAGCAAGCACTCAAAGTCTCCCGGGGCTGAGGTTGGGATCTCTGCACGGAGACACCCAGTGTACTGAACAGTACGTGCAGACTAGCTAAACAGCAAGCGTGCTCAATGTCTAGAGACAATCTCCAAAATGCATAATCAAAAATGAGAGAAATGAGGTAGCCTCTCCACTCTTTATCTTGGGTGAGCCTCCCTCTCTCCTTGGCCCCACCATGCTAACGCTGTCCCTCTTTGGCCCACGCTGCCAACTCATCTGCGTTGGCTGGGCCCAAACTGTCTAAGTGTGTCCCCCTCCCTACGTTGTCACTTGGCCCCCCTTGGTCCACCTTGACCATAACGTTATATTTGCTAGGGGACTTTAATGAGTGTGCTTTATCCTAAGTGTGTCACTCTCCCACTTTATTTATATTTTAACTATATAAGGCAAAATTAATCAAAATTAATATTTCCAATTAGCTATTGCTAATTGGGAATATTATAGTCTCCCCCGACAAAATGTTGCTTGTCCTCAAGCAACTGTAATGATGGATGCTGTAAGATCTGCCTACCCTCCCAAGTGGCATCCTCATCCGGCAAATTCCTCCATCTCACTAGGAATTCTCGGACTGTTCTGCTCCTCAAATGTCTCTCCCTGGTGTCGATAATGGCCTTCGGCTGCAACACCAAGTGCCCCTCATCATCTGTAGGTGGAAGCTCCTCTATCACTGTCACCTGCTGTCCCAGTGCCTTCTTCAGGCATGATACGTGAAAAATATTATGAATCTTGCTGCCTTGGGGCAGCTCCAGCTCATAAGCAACCTGTCCTACTCTGCGTATCACCCTGTATGGACCATAGAAGCATGGCTTGGGCTTGTCAGCCCCCTTCTGCTTTAGCGTGGATTGTCTGTACGATTGTAAGCGAAGGTAGACAAAATCCACTACCTCAAAACGCCTCTCTACCCGACCCTTGTCTGCATACAGTTTCTGCTGGTTCTATGCTATAGCCATGTTGTCCTTGAGAGCTTGGAGGATGTCCTGACTCTCTTGGATCCAATCCTTGGCTCTAGGAGCCTTGCTGGCACAAAACATCATATCAACAAAAGATAGAGCATGATATCCATACAATGCATAAAATGGAGACATACCGATAGACATGTGATGAGTGTTGTTGTAGCAGTACTCCCCTAAATGCAACCACTTCAGCCAGGCCCGCTGCTGCCCACTGACATAGTTGTGCAAGTAGCCCTCTAGCCACTTGTTCACTATCTCGGTCTGTCCGTCTGTCTGAGGATGGTAGCTAGTGCTCGATGTCAACTCTGTGCCTACCAAACAAAAGAGCTCCTGCCAAAATCCACCCATGAAACGGTTGTCCCTGTCATTGATGATGGTCTTTGGGAGACCATGCAACCTGAAGATGTCCCGAAAGAATAGCTTCGCCACCTGTGTTGCTGTGTAATGTGCGGATATAGCAAAGAAGTGAGCATACTTCGTAAGTCGATCAACGACTACGAATATGCAGTCCTTGCCCTGCACCGTGGGCAACCCTGTGATGAAGTCCATCGAAATGCTCTCCCATTTCCCCTCTGGTATGGGAAGGGGCTGCAATAAACCTGTCGGATGGTTCATCTCCCCTTTGTTGCACTGGCAAACCTCGCACTCCCTGACATGCTAGAGTACGTCCTCCTTGAGGCCCTTCCAAGAGAACCTCTCTCTAATGGCCCTGTAGGTCTTGGTAAACCCCTGATGGCCTGATAGTGGTGAATCATGAGAAGCCTGCAATATCTTCTTCTTGAGTTGAGAGCCCTCAGTCAAGAAGATCCTGTCCCTGTAATAGATGATCTCATCCATCACCCTATACCTCTCATCCGTCACCTGCCCATCCAAAACCTCACAGGCAAAACGGTCCTTGGAGTACTCCACCAACAATCGAGCCCTCCAATCCGTGTCTGTGCTCATCAAGGACAACGTGGCTAGTCTGCGTGAGAGTGCACAAGCAACCACGTTGTTCTTCCCTTTGACATACTCGATGTCAAAATCGTAAGCCTCGATCTTACTGAAACACTTCTGCTGCCTCTCCTGCAACTGCTTCTATTCCAAGAAAAATATGAGGTTGTTGTGGTCTGTCCTCACCCTGAACCTGTTGCCCACCAAATACTGTCGGAATTTGGCCAAGGCATGCATGATGGCCAACATCTCCTTGTCGTATATGGCATACAACCGCTCATGTGGTAAGAGCTTCCAGCTCTCAAAAGCTATGGGGTGGCCTCCCGGCATCAAAACCGCGCCTATCCCCACTCCCAACGCGTCACACTCCAAAACAAAGGGCTGCGTGAAGTCTGGCAATGCTAACACCGGACAACTGCTCATCACCTCCTTGAGCCTGTCAAAAGCCCTCTGTGCTATATCCATCCAACTGAATGCCCCCTTTTTGGTCAGATCTGTAAGGGGTGCAGCAAGTTGGGAAAATCCCTTGACGAACTTACTATAGTAGGTGCAGATACCCACAAACCCTCGGAGTTCTGTCACGTTCTTCGGCTCTGGCCAATCCCTGATGGCCCTGATCTTCTCCTCGTGGACCCTCACTTTGTCCACTCCGATGATGTGCCCCAAATAGAGCATCTCTGTCAATCCGAACTCGCACTTGGAGAGCTTAGCGTAAAACTGCTGCTCCTCCAAAATACGCAATACTGCCTCTATGTGCTGGAGATGCTCCTCCCATGTCCTGTTGTATATCAATATGTCGTCAAAGAACACCAGTACACACTTCCTCAGATGACTGCAGAAGATGTGGTTCATACATGACTGGAAGGTGGCGGGTGCATTGGTTAGCTCGAAGGGCATCACCAAAAACTCGAAATGGCCATAGTGACATCTGAAAGCGGTCTTGGGAAAGTCCTGCTCCCTCACGCGGATCTGGTGGTACCCGGATCTCAAGTCAATCTTCGAGAAGAACTGCGCCCCCCTCAACTCATCCATCAGCTTGTCAATCCGTGGGATAGGGTACCTGTTCTTCATTGTCTTCTTGTTCAGGGCCCTGTAGTCAATGCACATCCTCAATGTGCCATCCTTCTTCTTCACCAGTACTACTAAAGAAGCGAAAGGACTAGTGCTAGGCCGAATGTGTCCAAGAGCCAGCAACTCATGGATAGCCCGCTCAATCTCGTCCCGATAGGCCTTGGGGTGCCTATAGGGTGTGGTGACGATGGCCTTTATGCCCTGCTCCAACTCGATAGTGTGCTCAAATCCCCGATCCGGTGGTTGTCCTGGCAGTATCTCCCCAAATACCATAGCATACCTATCAAGAAGGGTCTGCACCTCTGGGTTCACGGCCTGCCCTGTAGATCCCTCCTCTGAAGCACGCAGCTCTACTGCCCACTCTATATCTCCCTTCCGGAAGTCTGCCTCCATCGGGTGAGCTGAGACTATCTGAGGTGGATAAGTATGCATGACTCATATCTTCTCGTGCTTCCCTGTCTTCTTATCATCCCACTCCATCTCCAAGGCCTCCTAGTTCGTGGCGACCTTGCCTAAAGTGAGCAGCCACTGCACTTCCAATATCACGTTGGTGTCCGGAATGTTCACCACGAAGAAGTGGTCAGTCAGTGTGTAAGTGCCCATCGTCATTACCAATGCTGGGACGTACTTGGCACACTGCATGGTTTGGTCCCCTAGAACCAACACTGAAAACCTGTCAAAACTCTCCGTTGGAATGCCTCTTCGCTCTACCATTTGTTCATCAATGAAGTTGTGGGTTGCCCCACTGTCTACTAGTACTGACACTCGCTGCCCTCGCACCGTACCTCAGACACGTAATGTCAAATACTTGGGAACTCCTCGCAAGGCTGCAAGGGCTCCTCCGGTAGGTGCGAAAGATGCACCCCCTGCTCCTGGTGGTGGGGGCGACAGATGATCCTCCCTCTGCGCTGCATGGCTCCCCCCTGCACCTATGTCATCGTACTCATCCTCTTCTCCACTGCTCTCAGAGAAGACCTCAACATAATGTGCCTTGCCTGCAGCACAATGGTGTCCTGGTGCCCATGGCTCCTAGCAGGTGAAACACAGTCTATTCCTCCTCAGATCCCTCCTGGTCTCATCATCTATCGGTCCTCTACTCTGGGTCTCCTTTGGAGGCGGAGCCCTCATGTCCCTCCCCTTGGGCTGAAAAGTCGTTCTCTGAGCATAAGGCGCTCTGGTCCAAGGTAAAGCATCCTATAACTCTCGGGTCTTGCCAACTGCATCATGAAGTGAGGCTGTCCTAGTGGACCGGACCAAACCCCGAAGAGGCTCTGCTAACCCGTCGATAAACATGTAGATCATCCGTGCTATGGATAAATCTGGCACCATCACTGAGAGTCTCAAGAAATCTGAGATGTATGTGTCCGGACTCCCGGTCTGCTTGAGCTTCATCAGCTCAACAAAATGCTCCTCCGGATCCTTCCGGTCAAACCTCTCTATCAACCTCCGAGTGAACTCGGCATAAGCGGTCACTATCGAATGCCCGAGTGTAACCATCCCGTGGAACCACCAATCTTGGGCCTTGCCATCTATGTGCACAGCTGCCACCTTGATGGCCTCCGTCTCCACCATCTAGTTGAGCTGGAAATATATATCCAGCTTCTCTACCCATGCCTTTGCCGAACTATTTTCTGAACCATCAAAATTTGGCTAGTGAAACCTGCCCACAGTACGATGCAGATCTCTGTCCTGATAATGTCTGTTCCCCCTGTGCTGATGGCGGGGTCTACTATCCCGCTTGAGCAAGACAAAATCATGAAATGTGAGTGCATCTCTGAACTCCTGTCCATAGGCCTGGTACTCAGCAAAGTAATCACCCATGTGGGCTGGCTCCTGCTCCTGCTGTACTCCCACCCCTGTATCTGCTGCCAGGAAAGTGGGCATCGCGGAGCGTGGGGGTGTATGGGATGCCACATGTTGTGCTACGTAGTGCCCCTGCAAACGATGGGACGTATCCGATCCCTCTCTAATGTGGAAACCCCCCAGGGTTTCACGCTGTTTGGACTCTGCTGCTGTGAATCTTTGCCCCATCTCCTCTATCCGCCTAGATAGATCCTGTACTGACTTGAAGATTATGTCAGCAAACTCCTTCGCGGTGTCTTTCTCCTCTGCCATCGGTTCCTCCTGCTCTGTGTCCACTAGTGGAGCGCAACCACCCTCTCCGTAGGTGATTTGCAACCTATGCTCTCAGTAATGGTACTTCCTACCCCTGTAGCAAATATATGGCTTCTCTTATGGTGTCATAGACAGCTTGCTCCACAGGCTGAGCCAGGTCTATGAGCTCTGATACCACTGTAATATCCCAAAGAGAAATAAATAGTAATATAAAGCACACAAACAAGGTACACATCAACTAAAGACAAATCACGAGACAAAATACACAATATGGAGAATGCTGAGCCATTTTATTAATACTGAGAAATAAGGAAAGTACAAAGGTGATCAGAATGATGGCACCTCAACTTGCTCAGGGTAAGTGTAGAAATACTCTCAGAACAATGAATGGCTGCTCCCTCTATCAACTGCGTAATCTCCAAGCTGCTGGAAAATGTTGTTGTGCTGCTGCAACTACTGGAATGAAATGAGTCTTTGGGGCTGTTCCCCAACTCGGAAAATGCTGAAACTCTAGGAATGGCCTCCTCTCCCAATACCTAGAAAAGCCCAGAGAGCTTTTCGAGAATGGCTGACCCCGGAAAATACCTCCTTTGAGGCACTACGCTATCCCTCAAGGGAAAACGCTGACTTTGAAGGCAACACTGAAAAAGATGGCCTCTCCCTCTGCAAAATGTCTCCAATAGGTAAGGGTTGATCCCTTCCCTAATCCTCCGGTCTGAATCCACCCAAATTACCTCAATCCGGAACTCTCACCAACTAGAACTGCGTCCTCCCTCTGCAAGACTGCGCTGTCCCTACAAGGAATGCTCCTCAATGACTAAAGCTCTGATCTCTCCCTGCAAAATACGGTAGGACTCCTCACCCGAGCAAGCACTCGAAGTCTCCTGGGGCTGAGGTTGGGATCTCTGCACGGAGACACCCGGTGTACTGAACAGTATGTGCAGACTAGCTAAACAGCAAGCGTACTCAATGTCTAGAGACAATCTCCAAAATGCATAATCAACAATGAGAGAAATGAGGTAGCCTCCCCTCTCTTTATCTTGGGTGAGCCTCCCTCTCTCCTTGGCCCCACCATGCTAACACTGTCCCTCTTTGGCCCACGTTGCCAACTCATCTGCGCTGGCTGGGCCCACGCTGTCTAAGTGTGTCCCCCTCCCTACGTTGTCACTTGGCCCCCCTTGGCCCACCTTGACCATAATGTTATATTTGCTAGGGGACTTTAACGAGTGTGCTTTATCCTAAGTGAGTCACTCTCCCACTTTTTTTATATTTTAACTATATAAGGCAAAATTAATCAAAATTAATATTTCCAATTAGCTATTGCTAATTGGGAATATTACACATGGAAAGTGAGAGCTTCACCAAACTCTTGCCCATAGGACTGATACTCCGCAAAATAATCGCCCATATGAACCGGCTCCGGCTCCTGAGGTGCTCTCGTCCCGGTGCCTGCAGTCATAAATGTGGGCATTGTGGAACATGGGGGAGTAGGTGACACAACCTGCGGTGCTATGAGTTGCTCCTGTAAATGGTGGGAGGTATTGGACCCTTCTCTGATGTGAAAACCCCTTAGGGTTTCACGTTGTCTCTGGTCTGCAGTAAACTTCTGCCCCATCTCTTCGATCCTCCTCGATAGCTCCTGCACAGATTTTAGGAGGAGTTGCCCGAACTCCCTCCCTTCATATTTCTCCTCTGCCATTGGTTCTTACTCCTCTGCGTCCACTACTGGAACGCAGTCCCCTTCTCTAAAAGTGGTCTCAAGCCTCCACTCTTGGTCCTTGTACTTCCTTCCTCGGTAAGTGATATATGGTTTTCCTGTCGGTGTCATAGACTAATCTACTCCACAATCTTAGCCAAGTCTATGAGCTCTGATACCATTGTAGTATTCTGGATAGAAATAAATAGTAATACAAAGAAACATAAACAAGCAACTACAACAAATAGAGAGACAACATACAAATAATGCAAATATGGAGAAACACTGAGCCATTTTATTATATAACTGAAAGATAACAATGAGTACAAAGGTGATCAGAATGATGGCACCTTGGCTTGCTCAAGGCAAGCTGGAAGTACTGTCAGAAATGCTCAAGGAATGGATGCTCTGTCATGGACTGCGTAAGCTCCAGATGCTATTGCTGCTACTGTCGGACTTATGCTACTACTGGAATGGAATAACTCTTTGGGGCTGTTCCACTGCTCAGAAAAATGTGAAACTCTGGAAATGAGCTCTCCTCCAATAACCCTGGAAAACCTAGGAAGGAATCCCAGAATGGCCGACCCCAAAATTTGACCTCCCTTTAAAAATAACGCACTCCCAATGAGTACGTTGGCCCTGAATGATAAATCTGCAAATGATGGCCTCCTCATGCTACAAAAGTATGATTAGTGAAGGGTGGTCCCTCCACACTATCCTCGGGCTTAAATCCTTGATTTCTTCTCACTCTCGGAACTGCCTCTACCACAAACTGCTTAATCCCTCAAAGAGACTGCATTGTCCAAGCAACTATGTGATATTGGCTGAAGATGCTATGGCTCTCTCCTGAAAAATGATGGATAGATCTCCTCACCTGAGCGGGCACTTGAAGTCCCTCGAGGCTGAGGTTGGGATCTCCGCTAGCAGACACTCGGTGTGCTGAACAACACTTGCAGACTTCGCTCAATAGAAAAAGCATGCTCAATGTCAAAAGACAGAAATCAGAGATGCATAATAGAATGAGAGAATGAGGAGCCTTATCTCCCTTTTATGCTTGAGAGCCTTGCTCTCACCCGGGCCCCACTAAACTGCGTTGTCCCTCCCTGGCCACGTTGTCCCCTCTCAACTGCGCTGTCATGGGCCCATGTTGTCCATGCTACCTCTTCCCTCATGCTACCACTACGCTCTCATGGGCTCCACACTGTCCTTTAATATTTTTCTAAGTGACTTTATAGAAACTTTATTTCCTAAGTGTGGTTTATGGGTCCCATCACTTCTTTTTATTAACGGATAAACATTAGAAAAACAAAACTGGCAAAATTAATATTTCCAATTAGATGTAGCTAATTGGGAATATTAGAATGAACTCCTAAAGTTGGTACCAAGATTGCAATATATTCCATGAAGCCAATCTCCTTCCATGTCCTCTATTCACATGCACCTATTAACTGATAGGTCATCCTAACAATTGCTCCTCCCCTTAGGTTGGAAGCACCTAATAGGGAATTGGGATAACCCTCCCATCTATAAGTGTGGTAACCTGTTTACAAATCATCATCTAGAAAGGCATTTGAAGACAATTCGTGTGTGAAGTACCCTTGTGCCTTCAACATTACATATGGTCCATAACTTTATGGTTACTAAAACTATGATGATGATCTCATTTGATTTTTACACTGTATTTTAGATGTTGCTTTCTAGATACATTTCAAGTACCGTGAGGGATGGCTTGACACTCCTCCAACACTATTATGAGGAAATCCAACAAAAGATGATGGAATTTCATGGCCTCAAAGCCACATTGTTCCCCACTTTGAGATGAGCATTATTTATGGGACGGATCAAGTATTGATGCTTGTCAATCTTACCCATGCAAGGTCTTCCACCTTTGGCCTCTATCATTTGGATCCATATAAACAATTGAGAAAGACACTTTTCTAGGCATGTCGATGTTATATAATCTATTTTATTTTTTTCCTTTTATGGTTAAAAAGGGTTAATGTTTGGAAAATCTACATGAGATAGCATAATTCACCTTATATATTATTGTCCTAAAACTAGGGTTTGCATCTATTATATTGGAAAAGTGAAAATCATCACTTTATGAATTTTTCACCCACAATTTTAGGGCTGACATCTAGGTCTTCCTAGCCTTTGTGTTCAATTCAACCATTGAATTTTTTTTTTAGCCTTTCTCATTTTTACCTATATGCTTGGCTTTGTTATTTTAATGTTAACCATCATTAGTGGGCTACTTTTTCATTGCGGTCATAAATTTTGCATGATGTAAAGTGTCATTATTTCAAACCCTATTTTATAGCAAAAATCCTTTAATTAATGGTGGTATGTGTTTGGAAATTATTGGAGCATCTCTAGGACTTACCTCTGCCGTCTAGACTTAGCCATAGCTTCCTTATCTCTTTTTCACCTTGAGAATTACCTTATTGAATAAATTTCTAAGTTGTCTAAATTTAGTAGGTTACTTAGAGGGTATTTAACCTGGAAATCCTTGGGCTACTTAAGTCTTTGAAACTTGTTGGGGAGGCCTCGCTTGTGGGGATTGTTGGAACAGGGTCTCCTACAAAAGCTGTGAATCTGGTCTATTTTGTATATTTTTATTATATTTAGTCTAACGCCGGGGTTTTGGGGTGGGTCAAAGCCCCTAATGCATTGTAAGTGGGTCAAGGGTAGACCAATGGTCCACAAACCACGGTTTGCGGACCATTGGATGCATAGGCTAATGTAGTATAAGTAATTGAACCTTTTTTGAGTTGTAAGGCAGACAATGAACTAAGATTGGTACGAATTGTGAATTAGTAGATCTGTTTTGGGTTTTTGGGGAAAGCACTCCTGCTAGCTATGTGCGCGGAGATCCTCAGTCCTGCTGTGTGCGGACCTTGCTGCTGTGTGTGCAGGTTGGGTTTTGGGTATTGTAAAAGGATTTGAAGGATTAATGAAAGCGGAAGGTTGTTGGACTCTATGATATCTGTTATGTTATGCATGATTCTATGTTGAGCTTCGCAAGTAACTATGTTAAGTACTTATGCTGCGTTGACAATTGATCTGAATCTGTTTGTTAGACTTTATGCAAGAATAGTTGCGATAGTTGCTTTAGTGTCCTGTATCTGTTAATTATTGTGATTATATATGGTATTATGCACGTGGATGCGAAGGGACTGATAGATCTGGGTTCTATAATATGCGATCTGATATTTGCGAAGTCGAACGTAGCTCTGCCTGACTTACTTGCCCTCTCCCAGGGTGCGAAAACCTGGTTCTAGCACCCTCCCATATTGCTTCAGGTGAGACTTTGGCCTGCGCAAGCAGTTCACTGCCGAAAGGGCCAGTAGTATAGGGGTGTGTTGGCAAACCTTAACCTCCGAACCTGGGTCAGGACCCCTCGAGCCAACAGGGATAATATTTGTTCACAAAAGATTAGGAGAAAAATCACTAAAGTTATAGTTGTGGTTGATCTCATTGTTTACCATATACATAGTGAGGCTTTCCACTAGGATGGCAAGTTTTACTATAACATTTCCTTCCAGAAAGCCCCTTAAAATACTAAATTACATCCCTTTAGATTCTACTTTCGTAACTTATGCAATATAGATAAAAAATATCATAAATTAGCTTTAGCCATAGTCTAAAACTCTTTCAAATTATTATCAGTGATTAGACTTAGTTTCTTTAGGGGATTCCCCCATGTTTCAGAGGATAATTGAGCTACACAAAGTGAAAAAGAGATTCAAGTTACATTGGGTAGCCCTTCTCCAATATCCCTAGGGTCTCACTTGTGCATAAGGATTTGTCATTTAAGGTGAGGATTTGGCGTTGTAACAAAAACGTAGAACTAGGAATTGAAATATGAAATCGATAAATGAAATATAAAAAAGAAAAGAAGACAAGTTACAAGCACCATTCTCTTTGCTTACGGATGGTAGTTGTGTGAAAATTCCACAAATTGGAATCCTACAGTAGCAACTAATTAAGTTTCTTCTATTTGTTAAATATTTGAACAAATTATTTACTGTGTTCTACGGTAAATATCAAAACCAATATGTTGCAGCCTTCACAAAATAAATACTGCAGAAATAAAAATAATGTTGGAAAGATAGAAGCACAAACATAAATAACACTGTTATTTTTGGACTAAGACCCAAGTAAAACACAATGCGGGAAAACCGGTGTATCAACTGAGGGTTTGTATATTATGCAGTAATAAATATGAGTACAGAGAAAATATAACAATAGAGCCTACTGAGAAAAATCTCACTGACATTGGTGATATGGCACTGACCTTGGCTTAAGATGAGCTGCTCTATGTTGTCTTTGCGCAGTTAGTGTGTCAGCCTATGCAGTATTGCGTCCCTACAGCTAGGAACAATGTCTGTGTCACTAACTGATCAAATACTGTCTGGAAACGGGTCCATCCCGGCCTCGAGAAACTCTCTCCGGCTTCTAGCACTGAATCACCTCTGCCTCCCAGCAAAAGTATGGATCTCCTTTGAAGCACTGTGTTGCCTCTCCAACGTAGCCTCTCTGTTGCCGCGTGCTCATCCTACGACTCTCTTCTATGCACTCATCGGATCTAGAAAATCTTCCTTCGAGCTTACTATCCCTGCCCCTCTCTCAGAGCAATCAACTCACCTCTCACTGCGGCTACTTAGTGTTGCTACTCGAAATACGATACGCACAGTGGTCGATCTCTCTGATATGTTCTCCAAGTGCCCATCGAGTTCCTTCTTATAATCTCTCGTTGAAACATCAACGACCATGATTAGATCTTAATCGATGGCTAATATTAACTAGGACTCGATCCATGCCTTTTTCTAGAAGATTCACAATTGACTTAATTAATACCTTTTAATTAATCATATTTCCTAAGTTTAGACTTAGGAAATATTTAAAAATAGATTAATTATTTTAATTAAGCCGTCTCTAGATGGAATTTCTAGAAACGATTTTTGGGTTTTGGAGTACTCATGTATTCTAAACTCTCTGCATATTGAGGGTAGAACACATTCGATGCTACCAGAAATTGTTGAAATTTTGTGTATTTGGGGTGGCATCAGTTGTGTTGTAGCTCCCAAACTTTTTGGAGGGACTAGAGTTCACCTGATCTACAAGACCCAGAAATGGATTTGGGAAATTTCATATTGTGTAGGAGATATTAAATTAATTAATTATTTTAAGTGTATTTCCTAAGTTAAAACTTAGGAAACTTAAATAATTAAAGTGAATTTAATTAAACATGTGATGAAACTGTCTTAAGCCACACAGATCAAGCTTTCTTTTAATCTTAGCCATTGATTCAAGATCAGGTCATGGTCGTTGATTTGTCAATGAGACAAGTATAAAGGAAAGGCTTGGGGTCATTTGTAAAGATACACAGAGGCAGAGCACTAAAGCTAAGTTGAGATTCTAGGGCAGGGTTGCTAAGAATACTCAGAAGTGTTTCAGCTGCAGAGAGGGGAATTTAGACCAAGGGGATGATCTAATCCCAGGGTCTAGAGTACACAAGAGGCAGAGAAGAGATCAGCTCAAGGATAGCGCTGAGGAAGGTAGCAGCAACAACAACAACAAGGACAGCGTAATTTTCAATAAACCCTTCAAGGGTTACGCAGAGACCCTTAGGGGTAGTGTAGTGACTATGTCACCCATTCTGGGGTAACGCAGTCCCTTTCGGAGAAGCGTTAAGGGTTTGGAGGCCATCCAAGGCTGACCCAGAGGCTTTCAGGGGATTCAAAGGCTGACACAATGCATTTCAGGGACATTACTGGGGTTTCTAGGCCTAGATTTGGTTGAGTCCTGTAAATCCCGTTTGAGGGTGTGGATCAGTCATTATTTTGGCCCTAGATCATCCAGTGAGCTGTAGATATAGTGTTATCTCTGTCAGGATTTCCAAATCTGGAACCCAGATTTGTGTATTCAGAAATATTCTTAATAATAGAAACCTCTAGTAGCCAGAAACTGGTTTCCCCACCTTGGGTTTTTCCAGGGACTATTTGTCCAGAAATAACTGTGTCACTTTGTCAATGTGTGCATGTGCTTATTCTAGATTTGAATTGGTAGAGATCTGTTATATGTTTTTCTTCAATGTTAACTTGAATTTATTCAGTTGATAACTTATTTAAGTAGGAGTAGCTTAACTAGATTAACAGTAATAATTTCTGCATAAGACATAAGATTCAGAAATTTCTACAGAAACTAACACTCCCTCTTAGCAAGGAAAGTGTTCTAGTACTACAACTATAATATACTGCCTTTGCACCATCTTGTAATGTTCCAAAAATAGGATAAACAGTCCTATTGTAGAAAATAATAAACTTGCACCATAAAAATTCAAAACAATGCAGTAAATACCCAGAACAATTTGAAGCATGGAAGCAGCTAGGTGATCTTACTATAGAAATGGGCAAGAGTACAAATATATAGAAGAAATGCACCTGAGCTCGCCTTTTTGGTAAGCTAAGAAAAACCCAGATGAAACAATAATACCCAGAAAACTGCCCAGTTGATGCTCTGCGCTATCCTAGTGAATCTGTACTAGTTGCTGCAATGGAATAACTGAAAACTCCACCTCTGCTTCTCATAAAATTCTGAAAATTTATTTTTGAGGTCCTTGTCAGAAACCCAGAAAAATCCAGAAATGGTTTGGTCTAGTTTTGACCTTCCAAAAGCGAGCTCCAAAAGCCCTCGCAAATCTACACCGTCTGCTGCAAAAATATGGCTGAAAACCTCACTTCTGATGCTCAGAAAATTCTGCAAAATTATTTTTGAGGTTCTTGTAAAAAACCCAGAAATGGTTTCTCTTGGTTTTAAACTTCCAAAAATGACCCCCAATAGGCCCTACGCTCTCCTAGTAGCTATTGAATACGCTGTCTGCAGAATCATCAGCGAAATACTCAACAACACTCCAAATATGCAACAAATAATCCCTCCGGCACTTCCTCTATATCTATCAAAAAACAATGGCTCAAATGGCTGAGGCACTCTCCCACAACTATGCCCAAATATCCTCCTCTGCGCTGGCCCAGTGACTACCATGCTGCTCCAGAAATAGGCTATCAATCTCAACTTCCGAAGTTCGCCTATAGCTTAACAAGCTAATGAACCTAGGTTCGCCTATAGATTAGCAAGTTAATGAACCTTTCGTCGTCAAATCAACTAGCAACAATCACACAAGAACACAACTACATCCTCCCGGAATACCACTACGTCCTCTAGAAATATGCATTGTTGGGGCAACTATCTGCAAATGTTGAAGATATCACAATGAAGCTCTCTCGGATGATAATGGAAAACCAATCTAGGGTTGTGCTGAAAGTCCCCCGAATAATGGGTGAGTTCTCCACTCGGAAAACTCGTACTAAAAACCAAGTGACCCGACTAAGCAGCTCGAGCGACTGAGATCAAAATCGATAATCCAATCATACAAAATGAACTGAGCTTCATTCCTTTTATAACTCTCTTTGAGCCTTCTTCTCTCCTTTTTACTCCATACGTTGCTCCCACTCATGCTTTTCGAACCAGTTATTAAGGGTGTGCGCATTTAATGTGTGGTTAGCCCCCATACATTACCAACAAAATAGCATAACCTAATGTTAACTAACTTCTAACTCCTAAGTCTCCTAATGAAAATCAAATGGGCTCTGACATCACCAAAATTGGACCCCAATCATAAAAATAAATCTTGTTCCAAAATAATTTAGGAAGGGACATTACAGTCCTCCCCCCCAAAAATTGCTTGTCCTTAAGCAATGGTTGAACAAGTGCCCTCTCTAACTATTGATCACCACTGTAACCACCAATAATACCAGGGTCCCAAATGTACCATTGAGTCATCCCCAATCTCAGCATTGTCCTGACATGAAGGAATCCCTTGATACCAAGATCCCAAGCCATCCTAATCAATGTGAAGCACACCTCGCTCCACTTTCTATCCAACCTGATATAGGTACTAGAAGCCCTCTGCATACCAACAATAAGTAGAGCATCATGATAATGTAGGACTCTGTCGAACTCACCATGAAACTTCCCTATTGAGTAGTCCATCTCATGCACTACAAGGGTAAACTCTTGAATATGCAATCCAATCCTGGTGGGATTGAACCCTCGTCTACCCAGGCCTCCCCCGATCTCCTCCTGTCGATCACCTTGCTACACTGGTGAAGTTCCCCGCATTATCAACGAAATACTAAAACCAAATGGAAGATCTAGATGACCCCCCTGTAGAAACCATCTCACCTCTACGGGTAGCTGAACTGCTCAACCATGTTATCCCAGGATCCCCTGCCCATCGTAGAAGGAACCTATCTGGTCATGACTGACTTCATAGAATGCTCGTACCAGAGCCTCCTCTCCCATAAATCTTGGTCATAATATATACGATGATCGAGGCTAGGCCAATCCTGCCAAAGCGACTCAACAGTGTCAGTGCCTTTCACTCCATGGCTAGCCCCAATCCTGAGCAACAATCTGCCTCGTCCTATGGTGAGGGCTTCGATGATCTCACATGTGTCTGCCAATGAATGAATCAATCCGCCTATTATCCCGACCATGCTCACTGAGCGTTGGATTATACCACCAATCCACTGGATCCTTGGATCCCATAACCATACTGGAGGTCTACAACCTCCAATCTTCTCTGCCTGCCATTGTGATATGTTGTTAGATGTTGGGAACCCTTTGTGCCGCCTATCTCTACCTCTTGTCGTTATCCAATAGGTAGGAAACGAGCATCAAGAACCTGTGCCGTGAATATCTCGTTGCTTTGTGCCTGCCAAATCACATCGCGATATCTGCTATCTCAGCTCCTAATGATGTGCCCGGGTACTGTCGGAAGCCTAGGCATCATCTTGCCAACAAGGACTACCATCCTATGCACCTCATGCTCACCTAATGCCTCAAGTTGTCTAGTTGAAAGAGCACAATGTAACTCCCTCTCAATCACCTCCCCAAGTATAAGCCTAGGGGTGGAACATATGCTACCTTGACAATCAACCATGCCATCCCTAAGCATGTAATCATCAACTTGAAAACCTACCAAGTGTCTCAACTGGAGATTCTCCTCTTGGCCCATGGCATGCGATGTCTCCTCCAATTGCCTAGGGTGAGACTCCCATGCTCTGCTGCCTGAAAGGAGAGCGTCAAAGGGCAATAGCCAAACCCTCTGCGACTATAAGCAACGCTAGATGCTCAAAGGGCAATAGCCAAACCCTAAATGCTCAACAATGTCCTCATCGACCTTAGGTGAGTTGTGTCCAATGGTACACCTACTGTCCCTATCCATAAGTCTCCCTGGAGGCAACTCTCCAAGAGCCCATTGCACCACATCATGTGTAACTACATACCACAAAGTACCACTGCACTCCTCCTCATGCCACTGTACGTTGCAACTTGTCCCTGTACACCATTGTATACCCTTGGCTACGGCTATACCATCCCGTGTCCTGCCTGTGTCACTCCACCTGCCACTCCCCGCATGTCCTCAATGTAATATTCCCAATTAACAGCAGCCAATTGGCAACATTAGTTTTTTCTCAGATTTTTCTTTTCTAATGTTTAGTCATAATAAAAAGGGTGTTGGGACCCATAACCCAACTTAGGAGAAATAATCTTCCTAAAGTCACTTAACTAACATGATGCCTTCAGCGTGGGGCCCAGGGGGACCAAGTGACAGCACAGGGAGAGGGACAGCACAGGGGCAGCGTGGGCCAGGACAATGCAGAGTAGGTAGGGCAGCGTCGCAAAGGAGGACAGCCCAACACAGTGGGGCCCAAGGGGATGTTAGGGTTTCAGGCATAAAAGTGAGTGAGGGCCTAGCTTCTCATTCATTCTATTATTCATCTTCGGAATTTATGCCTAACAGTTATTGAGCACGCTTACGTTGTTTAGCTAAGTCTGCAAGTGATGTTAACCACATGGGTGTCTCCAAGCGGAAATCCCAACCTCAGCCTCGAGGGACTTCAAGTGCCCGCTCAGGTGAGGAGCTTTACCATAATTTTATAGAGCAGAGAACGCAAAACCATTCACCCAGGAGTTACGCAGTCATTAGGAAGCACAGTCACTCAGAGAGATTACGCAGTCTTAGAGAAGGGCAGCTTTGCAAGTGAGGGATATTAAGGAGTTTCAGTCCGAGAGAAGTGTGTAGGGATTAGCCCTTCACAAATTTTATTTTGGAGCAGTGAGAGGCCAACATTTCTAGCCATTCAATTTAGAGGCCAGCGTACTCACCAGGAGTGCGTAATTTTCCCAAAGGGGTCAAATTCTGGGGTTAGCCTTTCCGGAATTCCTTCCTGGGTTTTCCCGGGTTTTGGGAGGAGAGTTCATAGACGGAGTTTCAAAACTTTCTAAGTAGGGGAATAAACCCAAAGAGCAGCTCCATTCCAGCCAGAGGTAGCACTTTCCAGCAGCAACAGTAGCCCAAGGAGTTACGCAGTCACTAGGAGAAGTAGCCATCCAGAGCAGGGTTTGGAGAGATATTTCAGCTTGCCTTGAGCAAGCCAAGGTGCCATCATTATGATCACCTTCTTGTACTCATTCCCTATTTCTAGATATATAATAAAATGGCTCAGCTTTTCTAAAATGTTTCCAGTGATTTTTATGGTGCATCTCTATTAGTTGTAGTTTTGTTTATGTTGCTTTGTATTGTTGTTTATTTCCTATTTGGAATATTACAGTGGTATCAGAGCTCATAGACTTGGCTCAGCCTGTGTAGCAAATTAGTCCATGACACTCAGAGACAAAGAATACATCACCTACCGGAAGCAGCGGTACAGGAGCAGAGAACGGAGGCTCGAGCCCACATTTGGTGAAGGAGACTGCATTCCAGTAGAGGACGCAGAGGAGGAAGCACCCATGGCAGATGAAGTAGATGACCAGAAGGAGTTTGGTAATCTCCTCTTGAAGTCTGTACAAGAACTCTCTAGAAAACTAGAGGAGATGGATCAGAAGATTGTTGGGGAGAACAGACAGCGTGAGACCCCAAGGGGATTTCACATCGGAGAAGGGTCTGGCACTTCTCATCACACACAAGAGCAGAACACAACATAGCTGGTGGTGCTCTTCACTCCCCCACATTCCACTATGCCCACATTCTTGACTGCAGGTACGGGAACGGAAGGACCCCAGGAGCCGGAGATGGCTCATTACGGAGATTATTTTGTAGAGTATCAGTCATATGGGTGAGAGTTTGGGGAATCCATCACTTTCCACGATTTCTTCCAATTGAAGAACAATAGCAGACCTCGCAACCAAAATAGATGAGGTGGTTACACACAGGGAGGTGAACTGCAATGTACCATGGGCAGATTCTTCTTGCCAACATATGACAGGTCATCAAAATGTTCATCAAAAGCTTGGGTGGAAAAGTTGGACATTTACTTTCAGCTGAACCAGATGGCGGAGGTGAAGGCCATCAAGGTGGCAGCGTTGCACCTTGAGGGGGAAGCCCATGACTGGTGGTTCCATGGGATGGCCACGTTGGGTCACTCAGAAGTGACAGTGTATGCAGAGTTCACCCGGAGATTGGTGGAGAGATTTGACAGGAAGGATCTGGAAGAACCTAGAGACCTACATTTCTGAGTTCTTGAGACTTTCAGTGATGGTGCTAGAGTTTTCTGCAACCAGGAGGATTTACATGTTCATTGATGGGTTGGCAGAGCCTATGCGTGGGTTAGTTAGGTCTACTAGGCCTGCTATACTTCAGGATGCAGTTGGGAGGAAAAGGGACTTGTAGGATGCTTTGCCCAGGACTAGAGCTCCTTTCCTCAAGAGACCGACATTTCAACCAAAGGGGAAAGACACGAGAGTTCCATCGTCGAAGGGGAACCAGGTCCGAGGGCCTTTGGACGATGACACTTGGAGATATTTGAGACAGAGGAATCTATGCTTCACATGCCAGGAGCCATGGGCATCAGGTCATCGATGTGCCGCAGGAAAGGAACATTACATCTAGGTCTTCTCCGACAGTGAGGGAGAAGAAGATGCGCATGAGGAGTTAGAGGGAGATGCCAGCGCTGATGCACCAAGAGGAGATCATCCACCACCACCTCCCCCAGGAGCAAGAGGGGCAGCGTTTGGACCCACAGGAGGAGTCCTTGCATCTTTGCGAGGAGTTCCTAAGTATTTGACACTGTGTGTCCGAGGCACCATCCAAGGATAACGTGTTTCAGTTCTAGTGGATAGCGGGGCCACTCATAACTTCATTGATGCCCAGCTAGTTCAGAGGAGGGGCATATCGACTGAGAGTTTTGATGGGTTCTCAGTGTTGGTTCCAGGCATCAGAACCATGCAGTGTATGAGGTATGTTCCATTATTGGCAGTTACCATGGGAACTTACACGATGACTGACCACTTCTTTGCAGTTGACATCCTAGATACCAATGTGGTATTGGGAGTGCAGTGAAAGATTATGCTGGGTAAGGTCACCACAGATTGGAAGACACTCGAGATGGAGTGGAAAGACAAGAAGAGTGGGAAGCATGTGATGATCAGAGGCATGCACACATACCATGCTCAGACAGTTTTAGCACACCGGATGGAGGCAGACTTCCGGAAGGGGGACATAGAGTGGGCAGTAGAGTTGCGTATTTCAGAGGCAGGAGTCACAGGGATGTTAGTACACCCCGATGTGTAGTCGATATTGGACAGATACTCCACGGGTTTTGGGGACATACCACCGGGGCAGTCGCCGAATTGAGGGTTTGAGCATACTATCGAGTTGGAGCAAGGGATCCAGGCAGTGATCACCACCCCCTATAGGCACCCTAAGGCCTACAGGGATGAGATTGAGAGCGCTATCCATGATCTCTTAGCATTGGGACACATTCGACCCAGTACTAGCCCATTTTCTTCTTATGTTGTTTTGGTGAAGAAGAAGGATGGCACATTGTGGATGTGCATTTACTACAGGGCACTCAACAAAAAGACCATGAGGAGCCGATACCCCATCCCCAAGATTGGTGAGTTGATGGATGAGTTGAGGGGATTGATGTTCTTCTCCAAGATCGATCTCAGGTCGGGGGACCATCAGATCAAGGTGAGGGACCAGGATGTCCCCAAGACTGCATTCAGGTGCCACTATGGCCATTTTGAGTTTTTTGTGATGCCCTTCGGGCTAACAAATGCACCAGCTATCTTTCAGTCTTGCATGAACCACATCTTCCATGGTCAGTTGAAGAAGTCTGTGCTGGTGCTCTTTCATGACATCCTCATCTATAGCCACACATCGGAGGAGCACTTGCAGCATATTGAGGTTGTACTGCATATTTTGGAGGAGAAACATTTCTATGCTAAGCTCTCCAAATGCGAGTTTCGGCTAACAGAGATGCTCTATTTGGGGCACATCATTGGTGTGGATGGGATGAGAGTCCATGAGGAGAAGATCCGGGCTACTGAAACCGAATAATGTGACAAAACTCCAAGGATTTGTATGCATCTACACCTACTACCAGAAATTTCAAGGGGCATTTGTACGCATCCCTCACAGATCTTACCAAGAAGGGGCATTTGGCTGCACTGATACTGTGCAGAGGAATTTTGACAAGCTCAAAGAGGTGATGAGCAGTTGTCCGGTATTCTCTTTTCCGGATTTCACGCAACCCTTCATCTTCAAGTGTGATGCTTCGAGGGAAGGAGTAAGCGTAGTGTTGATGTAGGGGGGCACCCTATAGCTTTCAAGAGTTGAAAGCTACTATCGCATGAGAGGTTGTATCCGATATATGACAAGGAGATACTGGCCATTATGCATGCATTGGCCAACTTCTGACAGTATCTGGTAAGTAACAGGTTTCGGGTGAGGTCTAACCACAAAATCCTCCAGTTTTTCCTTGAGCAGAAGAAATTGCTGGAGAGGCAGCAAAAGTGGGCTAGTAAGATTCAAGCCTATGACTTTGACATCGAGTATGTCAAAGGAAAGAACAACGTGGTGGCAGATGCTTTGTCACACAAGCCAAAAACGTTATCCTTGATGAGCTTAGACGCAGGCTGGAGGTCTCAACTACTGGTGGAGTATTCGAAGGACCGCTTTGCCTGTGAGGTGTTGGATAGCCAGATTATAGATGACAGGTACAGGGTGATGGATGAGGTCATCTATTACTGGGATGGGATCTTCTTGACTGGGAATTCCCATCTTTAAGAGAATATATTGTGTGCATCCCACTATTCTCCGCTATCAGGCCACCAAGGATTCACAAAGACCGATAGGGAAATCACGGAGAGGTTCTCTTGGAGAGGCCTCAAAGAGGACGTACTCCGACATGTCAAGGAGTGAGAAGTATGTCAGAGGAATAAGGGAGAGATGAGCCACCCTACCAGTTTGCTGCACCCTCTAACCATTCTGAAAGGAAAGTGGGAATGCATCTCCATGGACTTTATCACAGGGTTTCGCACAGTGCAGGGCAAGGATTGCATATTTGTGGTTGTTGATCGAATAACAAAGTATGCACATTTCTTCACCATATTAGCGCAATACACAACTTCATAGGTGGTCGAGCTATTCTTCCTTGATGTTTTCAGATTGCATGGTCTTCCCAAGACCATAGTCAGTGACAAGGATAGCCGTTTCATGGGCGGATTTTGGAAAGAGCTCTTTTGTTTGGTGGGTACGGAGTTAACTCCTAGTAACAGCTACCAACCACAAATGGATGGGCAGAGAGAGATACTAAACAAGTGGCTGGAGGGCTACTTGTGGAACTATGTCACGAGGCAACAAAAGGCATGGCTACGTTGGCTTCACCTGGGAGAATACTGCTACAACACTACTTTCCATATGTCTATCGGTATGTCTCCATTTTATGATTTTTATGGATATCATGCTTTGAATTTTGCTGATGTTATGTTTGGAGCTAGCAAAGCCCCCATGGCCAAGGACTGGATCCAAAATAGCCAAGATATACTCCGGGATCTTAAGGACAGCTTAGCTCCAACACAAAACCAGCAGAAGCTATATGCAGCTAGAGGGCGGGTAGAGAGACAGTTTGAGGTGGGTGACTTGGTCTATCTCTGACTTTAGCCATACAGGCAGTATACGCTGAAGCAGAAGGGGCCGAGAAGCTTAAGTCCCACTTTTATGGGCCTTACAGAGTGATCCGGCGGGTAGGAAAGGTTTCTTATGAGTTGGCACTGTCGGTGGGGAGTAGGATACATAGCCTTTTCCATGTATCATGCTTGAAGAAGGCCTTGGGAAAGCAGCTGACTGCAATAGGGGAGCTCCCAACTACGGATGATGAGGGGCATCTGGTGTTACAGCCATAAGCTATTTTAGACACCCGGAGGAGACAATTGCAGAGAAGGACAGTCAAGGAGTATTTGGTGAGATGGAGGAATCTCACGGATGAGGATGCCACTTGGGAGAGTGAGAAGATCCTGCAACATCCATCCTTGCAATTGCTTGAGGACAAGCAACATGTTGGCGGGGAGTACTGTAATATTCCCAATTAGCAGCAGCTAATTGGCAATATTATTTTTTTCTCAGATTTTGCTTTTCTAATGTTTAGTCATAAATAAAAAGGGTGTTGGGACCCATAACCCAACTTAGGGGAAACAATCATCTTTCCTAAATTCACTTAACTAACATGATGCCTTCAGCGTGGGGCCCAGAGGGACCAAGTGACAGTGCAAGGAGATAGACAGCACAAGGGCAGCGTGGGCTAGGATAGCGCAGGGGCAGCGTGGGCCAGGACAACACAAAGTAGGCAATGCATCGTGGCAAAGGAGGACAACGCAGCACAGTGGGGCCCAAGGGGATGTTAGGGTCTCAAGCATAAAAGGGAGTGAGGGCCTAGCTTCTCATTCATTCTATTATGCCTCTTCAGAATTTCTGTCTAAAAGATATTGAGCATGTTTACGTTGTTTAGCTAAGTCTGCAAGTGTTGTTCAGCACACGGGTGTCTCCGAGCAGAGATCCCAACCTAAGCCTCGAGGGACTTCGAGTGCTCACTCAAGTGAGGAGCTTTACCATCATTTTCTAGAGTAGAGAACGCAGAAAGATTCACCCAAGAGTTACGCAGTCATCAGGCAATGCAGTCACTCAGAGAGATTACGCAGTCTTAGAGGAGGGCAACTTCGAGAGTGAGGGAGATTAAGGAGTTTCAGTCCGGGAGAAGTCTGAGTGGATCAACCCTCCATAGGTTGTATTTTGGAGTAGTGAGAGCCCACCATTTCCAGCCATTCAGTTGAGAGGCCAGCGTACTCACCAACAGTGCATAATTTTCCCAAGGGGGTCAAATACTGGGATCAGCCTTTCCGGAATTCCTTCATGGGTTTTTCCAGGTTTTGGGAGGAGAGTTCATAGCCGGAGTTTCAGAATTTTCTGAGCAGGAGAACAGCCACAAAGAGAAGCTCCATTCCATCCAGAGGCATAACTTTCCAGCATCAGCAACACCCCAGGGAGTTATGTAGTCACTAGGAGAAGCAGTCATCCATAGCAGGGTTTGGAGATATATTTCAACTTGCCTTGAGCAAGGAAAGGAGCCATCATTCTGGTCACCTTTTTGTACTCATTCCCTATTTCCATATATATAATAAAATGGCTCAACTTTTCTGAAATGTTTGTAGTGATTTTTATGGTGCATCTCTATTAGTTGTAGTTTTTTTTATGTTGCTTTGTATTTCTGTTTATTTCCTATTCGGAATATTACACTCAATGTGATGCGAGTCACTCCTCCTACACCACAGTGTAAACCGACATGCTGCCACCAGGCATCTCCATGCTCCTCTGTAGACCACTGCTCCTCACTACATAGCCCTGCACACCATTGGGTGTTATGACCTAGAATTGGGTCTGTATGCATCAAGCCACATTCCTCTATATAACACTGGACGCTACAACCTGACTCTGTGCAGTCTTGTGTACCACTGCCTACTGTCAGAACACCCTGTAACATATGGTATCCCACATGTTCCAAAGCATCCTCTACTCTGCTAGTGACCCCACCATGACATGCGTCATGTCCCCTCGTCCATCCTGGTAGACCTGAGCACCCTAACTCCACTCCTGCTAGAGGGGATATCTCTGCTGTGCCGATCCTCTATGACCCCTAAGTCCTAAAACTCAATAGGAGAACATCGTCTCCATACAATATCCAGTCCGGTGGCCTACCCATGCCACCTCCAACCAACTCCTACCAGAGAATGCTAATCAACCTGTGCCCCCATGCCCCCATGCGTAACCAATATTCCAAAACAACTAAGGGAGTCTACTCACAAACCACCTGGCCACTAGTGTCGGCTGGAACTCTCCTAGGGAATGTATGCACTCAAGCACTGGGTTGGCTACCTCATTAATGCCATAGCCATCTTATATGTCTTATATCGGATAGGAAGCCCTGCCTAGATCCCAATTCCAACCTGGGCCTCCTGCATCCTCGATGTCTGAGAGCTCCCACTGAGCTTCACTCCAGACTACGACCATCTCCATGAGTCTATCCCACCCCACCGGTACCTGTTACCCACCACTTCGTGGGTGATATCCCCAGGAGAAATTTTTCTCCATGATGGACCTCAACCGGTAGCCAATAGCCCCTTGCAACCTCTTACCAGATCACTGTGCCATTTCTCTGCCACTTGAGACAACCATGTGGTCCCTCACCCACCTCCATTGATCGCATGTTTGAAGGTGGACCTGCCGAATCTAAAGGTATGTCCTGTCATTTGGTAATTGAGTATTGGGTTTACTTATCATGGATACTTATGGATATGGAATGATGGGGGGATTTGGCGAAAAGAGTGGGCTTAGTTTGTGATCTTGTCCCCCTGATCTCTTTTGGGTGTTACCTTTGGATCTTAGTCCCGTGGGATCTCCTTTATTGACAATTTAGATTTAGGGTATTACTACTTGGGCAAACCCGACTTCGGGTGTGTGGTCCCACTCTCGTATCCGCATATATTACACCGTTTCCACTCATTATATCCCCATTCATCATTTATCCCACCTAGATCCACATAGGACCAACCTCCCTTTCCCCTTGCCCCCACCTGGGGTTAGGCCTGGAATGATGCCTCAGAGGTTGAAGCAACTAAAAGAAAAAGAAAAATCGTATTTGGTCATACTTAACAGGAAATTGTATCACAAAATGCAAAAGATGGCTAGGACAAATATAATTATCACGTGGGAAAAAGGTGATACATGAGCTCTACCTCAATCCATGGCCATCACCCTAGTTCCATAGGCCCTAGATGAGCCTCCTTTATCATTCAGGAACCCATGATTGTCCCAACTCCTAGAGGGCAATGAACTGCCCTACCTAAAGGGGGTAATCACTGCTACATCTTATACATCATGCTCTTATCCATTTGAACGTCAAGTAGTTAATTAAAGAAAATTCATAAAAGACAAAAGGCATATAAGAAAGGGTGGAAAAATTAAGGCTGGGTACCTCATGTACCATGATTGATTCCTCCTATGCATTATATACCCACCTGTGGGCTTCCCTCCATATGGAAATCCCTATGCCCCAATATGTGACCCAGGATTGCCCCTCTCACTCCCTATCCCATTCCAATTGTTTATCACTTGCCACCCCTATTATGTTGACTTTTGGGTAGCATTGGATGTGCTCTAGCTCCGAAACTTTGTGGAGGGGCTATAACACATGAGATCTCCAAGACACAGAAATCGTTTGGAGAAATTCCACCTGGAGCTTAAGTTATTCAAATAATTAATTATTTTAGTGGAGACCCTAAGTCTAAACTTAGGGAAATTAAATAATTAAAGTGAATTAATTTAACATGTGGGTCAGAATGTTCTAAGTGACAAAGATCGTGTATTTTCTAATCTTAGTTGTCGATTAGAGAATAGATCACGGTCGTTGATTCATCAACAGGAAAAGTATTAAAGGAAGGCTTGGGGTCATTTAGAGGACACACACAGTGGATCTAAGAGATCGAATTCTTCTGACGGAGCAGTGCTTGGACGAAGATCAGATCTAAGTGATTCAGAGAAGTAGTGAGGGGTAGATGCAGTAATTGGTTGGAGGACCAAGACTACATTGCAAAGTAAGGGCAACAAAGATGCAGAGGAAGCAGCGCAACCACCAGGAGAGGTGACGTAGTCCCTTGAGGGGCTGACACAAGCCCACGCAGGGGTAGCGCAAAGCATCTGAGGGGTAGTCTAGAATCAGCTAGAGATCAGGGTTTCGAAGCCGGAAATGCTGGAACTCGATTTCTGGAGAGGCAGATCAGCTCAAAGGAAGGGTGACGCAATCCATCAACCAGACCTACACAATATTACGCAGTGGCAACGTAAAGACAATGCAGAGACAATTGGGGTTTCACCAGTGTCTAATCTGGGTCTTCCGCGACTTGCAGAGTGAGGTAAAACTCACAATTTATCTTTACTTTCCGAGGTTCTCTGTTGGGTGAGCCGAATTATGGCACCTTAGATGTAATCAAAATACTGCTGCTTTATAATATAAATCCTCATAACTGCTGCACCGTTTTTGCTGCATTGGGTTTTTCCAATACATTTGTCCAAAAAAATTCTTTGTCCTTTATCTGTGTGATTTACTTAATTTTCAGCACTTGATCTGTATAATTGTGTAGACTGCAGTGTATTTACTTTGACGTTTTCCTGAATTATTCATAAAATAACTTGTTAATTAAAGAAAAAAAAGCAGGAGAAGTAAATCATATTTACTGTAGTAGGGTTTTTGGTTTAGATTCAAAAAATTTCACACATTAGAGGGATGTAACTTGGACATACTATCCCATTTAAGGGCCTAAAAAACCTAATAAGGTGCTTGGCTAACCCCCTTTGGAACCTAGAGACACTATCACATGCCAAAGTACACTGCAGAAGGGCATGCCATTATGAAGTGCCCATTTTGTCATCCATGTTTTGTAAACTCTATTACGTGATTATTCTAATGACTGGTTGTATTGGAAGCCTAGGTTGGATCTTATGCAGGATTACAGGTGCTTTCCATTTGGGTTTGGTCTCCCTATATGGGATCCTGACCCCCGACGGCTACATTGGCACGCATAGGGTGTGTATCGAGAGGTATGAGCCTCCACAGTAGTAGACAACACTTCATGGACCCCTTCAGATGTTTAGGGATTACTAGAGATCCACTCTTGGATGAGGGAGATGCACCATACCCAACCAACCCCACATGTGAGCCACACACTTGGAGGGTGCCTCGATATGTGAGCCATTTTATTATAGAAATGGGCAAGAGTAAAAATATATAGAAGAAATGCACCTAGGCTCACCTTTTTGCACACTGAGAAAAACCCAAATGAAACAATAATACCCATAAAACATCCCAATTGATGCTCTGCACTATCCTAGTGAATCTGCACTAGTCTCTGCAATGGAATGACTGAAAATACCACCTATGGTGCTCGGAAAATTCTATAAAATTATTTTTGAGGTACTTGTCAAAAACCTAGAAAAAAAACCATAAATGCATTTAGAAAAAATGCATTGTCTATTGCAAACATATGGTTGAAAACCCCACCTTCGATGCTCAGAAAATTCTGCAAAATTATTTCTAAGGTCCTTGTCAAAACCCAAACGAACCCATAAATAGTTTGGCCTGGTTTTGACCTGCCAAAAGTGACCCCCAATAGGCCCTACGCTCTCCCAATAGCTTTTGAATACGCTGTCTACAGAATCATCAGCGAAATACTCAACAACCCTCCAAGTATGCAACAAATAATCCCTCTGACACTTCCTCTATCTCTATCAGTAAGAAATGGCTCAAATGGCTGAGGCACTCTCCCACAACTATGCCCAACTCTCCTCCTCTGTGTTGGCTCAAGGGCTGCCACGCTGCTCTAGAAATAGGCTATCAAACTTAGCATTCGAGGTTTCCCTATATCTTAACAAGCTAATGAACCTAGGTTCTCCTATAGCTTAGCAAGCTAATGAACCTTTCGTTGTCAAATCAACCAGCAACAATCACACAAGAACACCACTGCGTCCTCCCAAAATACCACTTTGTCCTCCAGAAATAAGCACTGCTGGGGAAACTAGCTGCAAATGTTGAAGATATCACAATGAAACTCTGTCAGATGATAATGGAAAACCAATATAAGGTAGCACTCGAAGTACCCCAAAGAATGGGCGAGTTATCCGTTCGAAAAACTCGTGCTAAACAATAAGTGACCCAGATAAGTAGCTCGAGCAACTGAGATCAAAATCGATAATCCAATCATGCCAAATGAAGTGAGCTTCCTTCCTTTTATAACCTTTGTTGAGCCTTCTTCCCGCCTTTTTCCTCCATACGTTTTTTCCACTCATGCTTTTCGAACCAGTTGTTAAGGGTGTGTGTATTTCATTTGTGGTTAGCCCCCATACATTATCAACAGAATAACATAACCTAATGTTAACTAACTTCTAACTCCTAAGACTTCTAATGAAAATCAAATGGGCCCTGACATCACCAAAATTGGCCCTCAATCGTAAAAATAAATCTTGTTCCAAATAATTTAGGAAGAGACATTACACATTTCCTGTTGCGCAGCTGATTTCTGGCTACTGTTGCCCACCAACTACTGTGCAACTCTGATACACGCAACATCTTTGCTGCTGGTGACCCTGCTGAACTGCTGCCAACTACTTTATCTGCACTACAACTCTGTTGTTGCTACTACTGTAACATCTGCAACTGTCTCGCATCTATTGTTGCTACAATTGTAGCATCTGTAACTGAGAACTATCCATCATATTGAACCAACTGTGTTCAGTTTGATGCATCTGTCACCCGAGTCCTGACTGCTGCTAGTCTTTGTGTTGTCATTGAAGCCTCTGCACTGTGCCAACTGCACTGCTTTCACGTCTGATCTACCTTGCTCAGTCTCTGACTGCTACTAGCTACTACATCTGTCACTCTAGCACCTGACTACACCAACTGCCGTTGGTCCATCCTACTACTGCTATTATGGGCTCCCGTAGAAATGTATTGATCCAAGAGGTGGACTCCTCAAGGATCGTGCCCATCCTGTAGAAATTTGGGGCTACAAAACCAAATCATTCCACCTCACCCTTGGAGGTATATCAGTGATCATAGAAAACTCTTCCTCCAATCTGAAGGACAACCTATCAATCTCCACAGATGTAACTTGCTAATCTTGCTTCTCCTCTTTGTCCTTCATTCTGAGAGGACATTAGGTGGTGTAGTGACCAAGTTCACCACATTTGAAGCACTTGACCTTGGATATGTCCTTCTTCCTTCTGCGTTGATCCTGCTGCCCCTTTTATGCGAGGGATGCGTTCTCCTCTTCCTTTAATTCATCCCACTGATGCTGCTACCACTGATGGTGCTCTTCACCAAGTCTCACCTCATTTCCTCCTGCTGCAGATTTCCCCACATTTTTTCCCAATCTGGAAAGCTTTCTCTGCCTAGGATACTCTGGACGAATACTTGCCACTACTTGAAAACGCTATTAAGGGAAAGTCGTACAAACTCTGTAGGTTTGGGTGCTAACCCGACTGTAGACAGTTGATGCCAGACTTCCTCAAGTCTAGTAAGGAAGGGGTCTATACACTCTCCTTTTTGCATCCTGATACACCTCAGCTTATCCTCCAAATACATCTGTTGTTGGTTGGAAGATCCCTGGTACAACGTGGCAAGGAAATCCCACATTTGCTTGGTAGTGTCCTTGTCAGCTATATGTGACACCACGTGATCTCGAGATCCATCGAAAATAAACCTTTTCCTTTGTCATCTCATTTTTGTAGGCCTTTAGCTAATCTGGGTCTATGGGTACAACTACCATTGAACTGATATAGGTCTTGAGATCATATTCATCTAGAAGGCAGGAAATCTTGGCCTTCCAGGTCACATTGTTGGTTGAACTGTCCAAAGGATCCTTATCTCTAAACCATGTTGATGCCATCTCGCCAAAAATGTTGAACTCTTCCTCTTCTCCTCTAGGCAACTACTGCTAGGCTCTATGAACTCCCCGTTGGAGTGGGTAAATCTACTCACAACTACTGCTGCTCTGCAGTGAGAAATCAAATTTCTAGGCTAGAAATTCCCTAAGGAAATAATTCCCTGAGTGTGTGTTCTTCTTTCCAGTTGAAGCTATTCTGCTCTAGCAAACTGCTACAAAATAACTGCGTCCCAGCTGAAGATATGCCTTGCAAAGAAAATTTTGTTACTCCCTCTGCCTCTGACAATCTTCGATTTGGAAATTTTATTCTTTGTCGACTCACTTAGAGAAATAAAATTTTCCTAAAAAATCTGCCTTCTTGGCTAAGGGACTACGCAACCTCCTGGGGTTTCGAGCAGTTGCCTACGCAGTGCTTCGAATCTCCCTCTTTCTTTCTGCAACTGAGCTCCTATGCATCTATCTGCACTCTGATACCATGCGAAAATTCCACAAATTCGAATCCTACTGCAACAATTGATTAAGTTTCTTCTATTTATTAAATAACTGAACAAATTATTTACTGTGTTCTACGGTAAATATCGAAACCAATAACTTGCAATGTTCACAACATAAACATTGCGGAAATAAAAATAATGCCAGAAAAATAGATGCACACACACACACAAAAATAATACTGTTATTTTTGGACTAAGTCACTCGAAAAACCCAAAGCGGGAAAACTAGTGTAGCAACTGAGGGTTTGTATATTATGCAGTGGTAAATATAAGTACAAATCTATCGTTTCTCTAAAATCTAGAAAACCATAAAGAGAAAATTTGACAATAGAGCCTAGTGAGAAAAATCTCACTGCCACTGGTGATTCGACACTAACCTTGGCTCAAGATGAGTTGCTTTGCGCAGTCACTATGTCAGCCTACACAGTAATGCATCCCTACAGCTAGGAACAAAGTCTTTCTCACTAACTAATCAGCTACTATATGGAAACTGGACCCTTCTCGCCTCCGGAAACTCTCTTTAGCTCCTGGCACTGAATCACCTCTGCCTCCCAACAAAAATACGGATCTCCTCTGAAGCACCGCATTGCCTCTACATGGCCCCTGTGCTGCCTCTTTACTATGCACTCATCAGACCTGGAAAATCGTCCTCTGCCCTTACTATCCCTGCCCCTCTCTCACTGCAACGAGCTCACTATCTCTCTCTTTGGAAACTCAGCGTTGCTACTCAGGAAATTGATATTCCAGTGAATTTGATCTCTGCAAGTATGTCCTCCAAGTCCCATCGAGCTCCTTCCTATAATCTCTCTTTGAAACATCAACGACCACGATTAAAACTTAATCAATGGCTAAGATTAACTAGGACTCGATCCATGCCTTTTTCTAAAAGATTCACATCTCATTTAATTAATACCTTTTAATTAATTAATTATTTTAATTAAGTCGTCTCTAGATGGAATTTCCAGAAACGATTTATGGGTTTGGGGGTGCTCATGTATTCTAACCTCTCTACATAAACTTACAAGTTGATGATGTAAGAGTCTGTTGCGACATTCAAAAGTTGAGAGTGTGGTACTCCCAGTGTCAAAACACATTATGAGTCTATTTCCACTTGATTTTTCTTGTTGGATATACAAGGCCTTTGCCAAGGAAAATCAAAGGAAACTCAGAAGGAAGACCATTGTCACCTAATATTGTCCTCTCGCTCATCAGTGTGAATGTTATCACCACTTGGGCAACTTACCTATAAAATTTTGTTACACTACACACAATTTCACCAACATAACATGGAAGGCTAACCCCATATCTACACTAAAATATGATGGAGATAAATCTCTTTTGTTAAGAAAAAAATCATTCATAAAAATATCAAAGGGAAATTTATTTTCAAAACCTCAATTGATGGTCAAAACAAACAATCCTAACATCAACAACCAACCCACTACACACAAGTTGATGAAATACTTTTTATCTGAATTCAAATAATAACTTACTCTAGAACATACTTGCTACCACATGCCATATCAAACTAAAACTAACACTGCTATGAAAGGTAAGGAGTTTTGATTTATGATTTGTAGGACCGATAAAAATAAATAAAAACTAACAAGAAACACTTGTTGTGTATTGACGGATTTCATTCAAGATAATATGAGAGAATTCATGACACTAAATAGGAATGCAATTATAACTCTTGAACTATCCTAGGAAGAATAGTCAAGAATAAGCTCCTTTTCAAGCATTTTTGGGTCATATAGATGTACACATGAGGACTATTCAAGTGAAAACTTGATATAAAGTTTGAGAGCCTTATACTTGTTACCCACCAAAATGGGTAACCCCCTAGGAGAAAACGTCTCTCCTATTTTTGTCAACCAACCAAGAAAACCTACACATTACGTTGATAATGATGATATGCTAGCTCCTCCATCTCCACCAGTCACTATGATATGAATGGTTAAGTTAGTGTTTGTTGTGCTAAATTCCAATTCAGAATATAAACAAAGTGCTTGAGTATTATGAGGTAAATTGCAAGTTAAACATGAGGTTTTATGTGAATTTCTTGAGAAAATTAACATAAACAAAACACTGAACATTAGCATCTAATAGACATGACTATCACCATAAACAGTAGCACAAAAACACATGATGAAGGAGTTCACCCCGCCTGGGCTACGTCTCCTTGGTCTAGCTTCGAATGGCTTGGCCCTCTTTTAGTATGTTCAAAAGTGTGATTACATGTGTTTACAATGCTCAAAAAACTCTGAAACTTGTCCCATCAGCTCCAGAATTCCCAAAAATGCCCGTGTAGCCTCTTTCCACCAAATCCGAAACCGAACCTACACATCCGCCCGAAATTCTACTAACTGAGTGCTAAATTGCCCAAAAACTAGGCCAAATTGTCATCGCGCCAATTTGTTCATTAAGGCCTAAAATCTGGATTTTAAACCATATCGGATATGGTTAATAAAAGTTTTTTTTATAATAAAAAATCATGCAGTTTTGTTAACCGTCGGCCTTAACACTTGATGGCGGACACATGGAGCCATCGTCGGCGGTGTTGCCATTTATGGTTATTCGGGGAGGCACAGGGCTAGCCTCCGGGCAGCTAGACCCCGGCCCCATCCCCCACGACACAAACAATTTTACAATAAAACAATGTTAAAACCATAGTATTCTAAGAAACATGTTGATGGTGCATTGGTGAAGGCTTGGTGCTAGTGTTTGGAGGTCATGGGTTCGACCCCTTCCCGCTCCTCTCATACTGCATCCACAATTTTGGTGGCCCTCAAGCTGCCACGTGGTAGCCCCTGGCTGGGCCACGTGGTAGCCTGTGGTTGGCCACCGAATAACCAATCACAATTCGCCAATTCAACCCAATAAAAACGTGCCACTTAGAACAATACCATACACCAGAGGAAAACCATCATGTGCACAGTCACCCTGCGACGTAGGCATGCCCGGTCACCTGTACAAACTGTTGACTAGGCTATCCTGCATTTTTTTTTTTAAATTTCCTGTTTGACAAAGTGGACAGAACACGTTTCTGGGAGCATGCGGTGTTAGTTTTCCACGAAATGAGTTGCATCGAATTCAAAATGACGATATCTATGTGGTTGTTTAGGTTCCACACCATTCTGACAAATTTATTTTTGAGCGCTTGATCACTCCTCCCCACTAGAAGCTTTTGGACACTAAAAGATCACTTTCAATTGTTCTGCAGATGAGGGTACAGTTCCCTCACCTTTCCAATCTCGATCCATTTGGCCTTGCTTGGATTTGTGCCTTTGAGCACCACATGAAGGTAGTCTACACTTCTTCATTTTGATGTCCTTGTTCTTCTGTCAAGAATGATGTCTTGTTGAAGCTAATCAAGGTATTCTGGAGAAAAGTCCTCAATGGAAGGAATATGAACCTGTTCTCCTTGATCTTCAATCAACGGAGGCTCATACAAACTTAAGTTCTCAACATTAACAACAGAGTACATTTGCATATATGAAGGCAAATCTAACATGAACGAATTGTCACCAATATTTTCCAAAACTATGAAAGGACCATAAAGGATTGGTTTCAGGTTTTTACATTCCCCTTGAAGCCTCTCTTTTTTAATGTGAAGCCAAACTTCGTCACCAACTTGGAACTTGTGATCTACATGATTCTTTTCGTGCCTTTATTTGTACTTTCCTTAGCTCTTTTCAAGTTGATCTTGAACTGTTTGATGTATCAATTGGATTTTTTCTATGAACTTCTTGGCTTTTTCTATGTCGTTATGGCCATCAATAGCAACATCCTTCCCAAAAATTAAATCCAATGGCGATCTAGGCAAGTATCCAAGACATGCCTCAAATGGAAATGTTTGTGTAGAGGAGTGTTTTGCACAGTTGTAAGCATGTTGAATGTAGTGCAAGTTTTCATCCCACAACTTAGGATGCTTGTTGCAGTATCCTCGAAGAAGATGTATTACTATTCGATTGACCACTTCGTTTTGACCATCTGTTTGTGGGTGAAAGGTTGTACTCTTTTTCAACTTGGTATCCATCAAGTCCCACAAAATTGACCAAAAATTCCCAACAAATCAAGAATCTCGATCACTAACAATGGATGTGGGCAATGTGAAGATTTATGAATACATTAATGCAGAAATCCTACTGTAGTATCTTGGTTTATTTCTCCTACTTGTGATTATTATACAAGTTATTTCCAGAAAATATTCAAAAAATACCGAAGTAAACACAACTAACAACCTACACATATACAGATCATTTACTGAATAATACGCTCATTCAAACAAAGTGAGACACAGATTTTTCGGAAAAAGGTCCTCGAAAAAAACCAATGCGGGAAAACCTGTGCAACAGATATGAGGGTTTATTATCATTATGTAGAATCTGAGTACAACAAATCTAGGCACCCAAATGGTTAACCTGAAAGAGAAAATAATAGATCTGCAGTAGTACCTGTTGTTTTGAGACCAAAAGCTAACTGATCCACACCCTCAAACGGGATTTACAAGACTCAGCTATGTTCAGGCCCTAGAAATCCCAGCGCTGCCTTTGAAGCCGGTATGACTGCTAGTGTGTGCCTCTGCCTTGCTCCGCAAGGGGCTTGCGTAACCCGGGTAGGTGATGTGATATACTTTTCCTCTAGAAGCCTCTGCGTAACTCTCAAAGCCCTCTAAAGTTGCACCGTTGCCCCTCTTGGGCCTGCGTAGCTACTGAAGCCTCTATGCTACGCAGCTGCTACTGCTGCACTTGCTCCTCTGCGCTGACCTTGATTGCTTCTCCTCTGCCTCTTGTTGTCTCTTGGCTCTGGGATCAAACTATCCCCTCAGCCAATACTACCCCTCGCTGTAGAAAACTCTTCTGGAAATTCTTAGCAAACCCGCCCTAGAATTCCAGCTCAGTTTCTCAGCTCTGCCTCCATGTGTGTCTCCAACTGACCCTCAATACTTTCTCTTATACTTTTTCGTTGACCACATCAACGGTCGTGATTAAATCTCTTATCAACAACTAAGATCAAAATACTGTTTGATCCGCGTCACTGAGAATATTTCAGCACATTTGTTTAATTAATTCACTTTAATTTTTCTAATTTCCTAAGTTTAGACTTAGGATCCTCATTAAAAAAATAATTATTTGAATAAAATTCAACACCATATGAAATTTCTCCGAATTCTTTCTGGGTTTTGGAAGTGATGTGTTTCTTAGCCCCTCCACAAATTTTTAGGGCTAGAGCACACCCGATGCTACCCCAATACACAAAATCTCAACACTCCATCTTAGCATGGAGTGTGCTCTAGAAATACATCCACACCATGTATCGCAAGATCTTGGCATTGGTCTCTATGTTGTTGATGCTTGGCCTGCTGCCCTCCATCCACTACGCTGCTACTCTCTGTACTACTGCCCATGTCACTACCACTGACACTACCACATTTGTACTATAGCTTCCTCTCAACTTGCTACATCATGCTACCCATAGCACTGCCACTACTAACTGCTGCACTGCAACTTAGTTGCCGAGATGTAAGCAACTGAAAGACTCCTACCTAATCGTTGACAGACAAGTCAGGTTGCATCCCATCACTGAAACCCCCTTGGCTGCTGCTTTACACTGCCCTCCTGAAGCCACTGCGTTGCTGCAACTCTGTAGTGCGTGAGTACAACCACTTTGCGCTGCTGAAGTCCCATCAGCCACTGCGTTGCTACCTCTGCACTGCACTGCTTCCTCTACAGCATCTCAACACTTCCCTCTGCTTCACTGTGAACTTCTGCATCCATCTCCTACTTGTCCCACTACCCTCTTAAGGCTTCCGTATCTCATATGTGATCCAAGAGTAGGGCTGACACAAGGATACCGCCTCCTTGATCTGTAGCTACTATATAGATCCATGTCACCTCACTTACGTGGCTCATGAGCACTCATGGCTACGTCATCTTCACTCCCATCGTCCTTTGCTGCTGCAGCCGTGGAATCATAAGCTCCTTTGTCCTTCTTCTTAGGACAAGTGTTGGAAAAGTGTCAAAGTTCGCCACAATTAAAGCACCGGACCTTGGAAAGGTCCCTCTTCTTCTTCCCGTGCTGCTTTCGTTCCTTTGATGGACGGGTTGCATCATCCTCCTCTTCTTTCTTTACTCTGACCATTCCACTGTTGTTGTTCTACCTCTTAGTGATTCCCCTTATCTCTTCTTGGCGGAGGATTGCCCACATGTCTGCCCAGGATGGTAACGCTGCCGTACCCAATATGCTTTGGACAAATGTTTCCCATTCCTCGGTGACTGCATTTAGGGCAATCCTTACCAAGAACCCTTCGTCCGGAGGTGCACCCATGGAAATCGATTGATCCTAGATGATCGTATTTATCACTCCAGCAGATTCCCAAGGCTAAGGAAGGAATCCCAACAGAGGTAACCACAAACCAAGCTTTTGACTTGACAACTAGCCCTATCAAGCCGGAGAGGGCTCTCTCCAAAAAGGGTCACAACCAAGAGGGTTGTAGCAATTAGGGTTTTTAGGCTAGATAATGAGTACAAGGGGTTGTTTTGATTTTTGGTTTGGTTGGGTAAATCAGTAGATAATGAAAATAGATCAAGGAAAGGCTAGGTTAGGGCAAGAGACAAAAAGGGTTGCAGGGATGAGTGGGTCAAGGTAGGTACAATGTCAATCACTTGAGGCAAATGGTTATGGGATGGTTCATAAAATGTAAGAAGGCTGAGGGAAGCATTGAAGATGAATTTCTCTCAGAGAGAAGACATGAAACAAATTATGACCAGTTATACAAAACAGAGCATGACTAGCATGAATTATGAATCTCACACTTATAAAAGATCATATTATAGAAATGGAAAGGAAATGAACAATACATTCACACATATGTAACTAAAGAGAAAACAATGAACGCCATTTAATACCACAGGTATCCCATAAATATAGTTGCAACTCCTCTTGTATTAATGGCCAAAACTGAATACAAAGTCTTCTTGATCCACAAAGCAAAATGAAACTGATTCCCATCCTTGAATCATGTCAATATCTGAGCTAAATAGACCCCAAAACCACATCCACTCATCCATAGGGGTCAAATTCATGAGATGAGGGAGATATTACATAAAAAGCTAAACTGATAGCTAGTGTAGGATGAGAAAAGTGACTCATTCCTATCTCTAATGAACTGATTCATTACACCTCAAATGGTTGACTTACCTAATGTATTTACCCTAGGTAAAAGTAATGTAATATTCCCATTTTTGGTATCATCCATGACAGGGCTAGGATGGACTTCCAGAGTTAGGAGCAGACAGGTCACATGTACAGATTGGTGCTATTAGTGGGCTCAGGAGCTTGTCAGAGGAGTTTTGAGGAGTTTTCATGGTGTCTGGAGGCATTCGCTTGATATACTCCATCATCCGAGCAGTTTGGCTTTCGTTCCGATGCATTCCGATAACTTTCGGAATTTTGAGTTATTTATGGGCTTAACTCAACTGATTATGCTCAAGGTGGCATTCCGGGAGGAATATACGATGGAACACCTTAGTGTAATAGCTCATCGGAACCGGGACGAGGAGACCTACACGATGGGACAGTTAGACAGAGATTTCAGTGACCAGAGGAGGCGTGGTAGCCGATATACCCTTTTCTGCATTAAAAAGGAATATTTATAATATTTTAATAAAAAGGGAAAAGTGCTCCATAAATAAAATAATAATAAAATAATGCTCTAGAAGGCTCCAAGGGATCTATAAAAGAAAGGGAGGAGGCCATTGGGAGATATCTTTGGAGTAGATCATTTGCTTGTATATGCGAGGTTTGAGGACGTGGTTCTCTACTTCGCGGCGTAGCCCCGGGACGGAAACCCTCGGGTGATTTGTGAGTGTTGGACGAATGACTCTCTTGAGGAGACTTCACTTAGGAGTTTCACAGAGCTTCAGAGTTTGGTGTGAGGATCATTCAGATCTTCAACTTGGGCTTCATCAGTTTCAGTGGGTTCAGTTTCAGCTGTTGCCGGAGGGAGAGTGCACCAGTGCAGTTTGTGGCCAGTGCCGTTCAGCAACTTATCTTGGTGGCCGGTTTTCTATCTCAGCTCTTCTTGGGTCAGATCTATATGTAAACCCCTGTTTATTATCTATAATAAAAGCTGAGATTTTCCTTCTGTTCTATATGGTATTGGATTGCAGTGTTTCTTGTCTTTTAATTTTACATGGCAATCTTCTGTTGAATGAATGATTATTTTATGGCAAATTGTGGTATTCAGTAATTTTCTGCATTTTAGTTAAAATATCCCATCCGGGATATTACAGTGGTATCAAAGCCTCAATCTTGGCTCAGCCTGCAGGGTTTAGTCTCCCATTGCAGAGAAGTATTGAAGTGAATAATGAAGGGTTTTACCGAAGGGATCGAAAAAAAAAAAAAGCCCTACAGGAAAATGAAAATTGTTTCTATCTAAGTGCTCAAATAATCGACAAAATAGATGGCACTAATGTTGACTTCAGAATATCGATGCAACAAATTTAAAGCCTAGCTTTGTTGGAGGCCGTGAGTTTTATTTGCATGGCGGGGAGTTCCGTCAAAGTATTTTGTGGACGTCGAATTGTTTAATTCTGCCGGGGCTCTGTTGTAACGAGGTTGCCGCATAATTTTATGAAAGAGCTGGGGGTTGAACAATTCTCAAGATCCAATCGTATCAGTCGCAAACCTTTTTGCACACCGAGACCAATCTGCTAGGCGCATACGTTATATGAACAGGAGTCCAATTTTTTTTGGAATGATTTAAGTCGGCGACGTGAGCAGACTCAAGACGGCATTTTGGTTCCTGGAGGCCGAGTTGGTATTTCTTTGAGGGATTGTTCGTTGATAGACCCGATTTCTAAGAGACCAAGCTTATTCTGTCGCAGGGATAAAGGGTCAATTTCATTTGTAATTGAGTGTGCAGACGTAGCGACACCCCGAGGTTTGACTGCGTGCTGAGTCTATATTGCAGGCAGTGTTTACTGCAATTTTAAGCCAAATTATTATGTGAAGAATCAAGCTTTATTTTATTGAGGCTGGCAGATTATTAAAGAGAGGTGATTACTATTTTGCAAAGCCGTCCAAATTATTTTGGGAAGAGCGGAGCCAAACCTGGATCGCTTGAATTCTGCAGATAACGATTACATTCCAGTGGCCGAGTTTCTTATCATCAAGCTTCGTAGAGGTACGAGTGGCATGGTGGCAAGATTGTCAATTGCAGGTCAGGTTCATTATTCCGACATCGGGTTTATGAATCGAGTTGAAACAAGGATCATGGGCGTGGACCGATAGGGAAAAAATAAATAAATAAATAAAATCCAAAAGCGAGATTAATTGTCGCCATTTGGCATTGGTGGGGCCGAAAGATCATATAGGGCCAAGTTTATAGACAGAGAACATCTACCATCGTGGGAGCCGACACATTCCGGTTGACCGGGAGCCAAGCTCGCTGCACCCATACGTGGTCGAGCTGTCATATTTGTATACATCAGATTGGTCGATCGAAGGAGGCCGAATATAATTTTTGCGATTGCCGTCAAGATAAACAAGAGCCGTCACATTTTAACGAGAGGTGGTGGTGGTAGGCCACAGTGGGGGTCCATTTCTTTTTAGCAGGGACCGTGGGAAATAATCCACAACTGTCGTATTAGCGACAGAAAACCAAAGGGAATTTACAGAGAGCCGAAGATCGTTTTAAAAAACACTGCAGGGCAGAGAAAAGCAACGCGCAGCCTAGCTGACGCAGATCAATCTGGCGCTGGACAATTTGTGGTTTTTAGTTTAGAGCCCTCATGAGTTTTCTTGATGGATGGACGTGTATTCCATGCCTATTCGGAAGTTGATTTTCAGAGGGTCAATATCCTCAGAGGAAGACCAGTTGTTGCAAGGAGAAGCTGATTTATTATGCAAACTGGCATCTAAAGGAGCATTCCAGGTTCCTCTATACTCACTAATCACTAATTGTTTTATAAAGAGAGAGACCTGCTCATGTTTGTTCCAATTATATTGCCATTATACCAGCATTACATGCATTTCTGTGCATTATCAGTTTGAGTTATCTAACTGTTTTGTTTGATGCATATGGGTTTCTGTGCACATCCATGTGGGAACAAATCATCCACAACACTCTGTGAGCAACCTTGTCAAAACACCGCCCTAAAATAGAATCTATAAAGGGTACCCTCAACAGTTTTTCATCTCACTGAGAAATTTAACAACTGTCATCTCACTGAGAAATTTAACAGCTCAGAAATGCAATACTGAGTTGAAACAACTCAGAATTGCATGTGAAACATTGTGCAATCAATCTGTTTGCTAAAACACTTCGCTGGAAAATATATAGTAAACTCAGAAAAATAGTGGTCTTTTCATTGGCTGAACCATGGAGGAATTCCTAAGCAGCCTGAGAAGGATAGAGGTTGGTTCCTTAAACCACCATGCATCAGAAAACCCAAAGTCTAATCAGAACAGCAGACCCTTCACCAAGAAGGTACATAAATTGCTCCAACAAGAGCATCCGAGGAATATACAAAAGGAGGAAGAAGTGGGAAATTGGCTGTATGTACAAGGGATGGAATTAAAGAGTGGAAGATCAGAAATTGACTTTCCCAGGTTAGAGGAGCTAGAATCTTGCCTTTCAAAGGTACAACAATCTGATTGGTGTTTGAATTAGGCTTTGAAGCCAGCTATGCTTGCATTAATACAAGCCAGATTCTTGGAACATCCAAGTGAGAGAGTCCAGCTGATAGTTGCCTCTTGTTTCAGCGATATCTTGAGGATAACAGCACCCTTCCCTCCCTACAATGCTGATATTATGAGAAGAATTTTCAGATTGATAGTAGGAACCTTTCGGGATTTGGACACTTGTGCAGGGTCTACATTTGAGAGGAAGCTTAAGGTTCTAGAAGTCATGGCTATGGCCCGAACTTATGAGGTCATGTTCTATCTTGAGTGTGATGACTTGATTTTGCAGATGTTCCGATGCTTCTTTAGCATTAGGAAACATCATCCTGATACTGTCATAGTACACATGCAGTCCATCTTGTCGTCATGTATGAGAGACCCTGAGACCATTTGCCGGAAGTTGCAGACTAGGTTGCTGAGCATTTGGAGGAGAAAGCGGTTGGTCTCGCCTGCTGCTTATGAGCTAGCCCAAGGGCTAGTTGAGCAGAACATTGAGTTTCTCAGGAGACAGTTGACCAGGGAGGAGCGACTCCAGTTTGGTGGGTCAGGCAGCAGAAATGAGCTGAGGAGGAAGGGACTTTGCTTCATCTGCAAAGAACCTTGGGGGCCTGATCACTCATGTTTGAGAGATGCAGATGAGGTGGCAGAGGTAGAGCAGGTAGACGTTCCTTCTGTATGCCAGGATGAGGACTCTTCTTCAGATGAGTCCATGGGATCATATGAGGATGCTTCTGGGGAGCGAGAGCAGCCATGCAGAGATGATGATGACAGTAGACCAGAGCTGTGTTCTAGTGTGTAGGGTGAGCAGTCAGGGGATTGTATAGGAGTTACTCTGGGTGATGAGTCACTTGTGACGATTCAGCCAGAGCAGCATACGATGGAGCCTGAGTCAGCAGAGGAGGATACTATGGACATCAGGCATGACATTTCCTTGGGTGAGATCCAGATGGGCACCCACATTGAGCCTATGATAGATATGTAGCTAACATTGGGGTCAGCCTTTGAGGAGGAGCAGTCAGATGCACAGACACCAGTTGCAGATCCATATCCTCTAGAGACGTTGGAGGTCGATGGGATAGTTTTGCAGGGAGCTAGGGCACTAGCAGGTACAGAGGTATTGGATGATGGTCGCAGACAGCGGTATCATCGGCTTCGGACGGACCTTCGAGTTTTGAGAGAGAAGGCCACGTCAGTACGGGAGGCCATTTTGTTGCGGGACCAGGAGCTGGAGGGTATGAGAGTGACTTGTGCCAAGTCAGCGGCCAAGTTGGTCCGCATTGGGGAACGACTAGATTCCCTGATGGTACAATCAGAGGGCACGTTGGAGCGTCAGATCATTCCCCTTCAGGCATGCATGGATGGGACTAGCAGTGTTGTTGGGTCATCTCTTCCCGTTGGAGAGAGAGAGGCAGAGCCACCTAGTCAAATCTCATATGTTGACTTGGATAGCGGTATGAGACGATCAGAGTTGCACAGGGTACAACATCCACATGTTGAGGTTGGCTGGCGGGAGATCATGAGTTGGTACCCTCTTGATGGTACAGTATTTTTCGTGGGGAGCACATCAGAGCAGGGGCCCTTAGACATAGTAGATGTTACAGATTCCAGTTGGCAGGAAGGCACCGGTTGTCGTTACTTCAGGACTCCTTCTCGATTTCAGGAGAGCAGGATCAGCATGGGATTGAGTCAGGACCTGGATTGGAGAGAAGTGATGAGTTGGTATGCAGTTGGTGGGGCAGCATATGCAGTTACAGGTACAGCACAGCAGAAGCCCGGGAGCATTGATGCTTGTTGGTGGTCTTCACCTCTGAGAGCATCAGATATAGTTAGAGACAGTGCACAGCCTGAGCCGTGGGACTTGGGCGATGATTGGCCATGGTGGCGTTGGGATCCGGGAGGATTGTTTGTTGTCTGGGACAGAGAGAGATCAGTTTGGGATGCCGGCATTGAGGGGTTTGTTCCGAGAGGTTTGACACAGATGCATAGCAGCACCCCGAGGTTGGTATGGGATCCAGGCATTGGGTCTGAGGTGCGGCGGGCCAATAGAGTGGTCCACATATTTCGATTGCTTGAGGGCAAGCAATCTTGGGGCGGGAGGTCTGTAATATTCCCATTTTTGGTATCATCCATGACAGGCCTAGGAGGGACTTCCAGAGTTAGGAGCAGACAGGTCACATGTACAGATTGGTACTATCAGTGGGCTCAGGAGCTTTTCAGAGGAGTTTTGAGGAGTTTTCATGGTGTCTGGAGGCATTCGCTTGATATACTCCATCATCCGAGCAGTTTGGCTTTCGTTCCGATGCATTCCGATAACTTTCGGAATTTTAAGTTATTTATGGGCTTAACTCAGCTGATTATGCTCAAGGTGGCATTCCGGGAGGAATATATGATGGAACACCTTAGTGTAATAGCTCATCGGAACCGGGACGAGGAGACCTACACGATGGGACAGTTAGACAGAGATTTCAGTGACCAGAGGAGGCGTGGTAGCCGATATACCCTTTTTTGCATTAAAAAGGAATATTTTATAATATTTTAATAAAAAGGGAAAAGTGCTCCATAAATAAAATAATAATAAAATAATGCTCTAGAAGGCTCCAAGGGATCTAGAAAAGAAAGGGAGGAGGCCATTGGGAGACATCTTTTGGAGTAGATCATTTGCTTGTGTATGAGAGGTTTGAGGACATGGTTCTCTACTTCCGCCGTAGCCCCAGGACGGAAACCCTCGGGTGATTTGTGAGTGTTGGACGAAAACCCAACTCTCTTGAGGAGACTTCACTTGGGAGTTTCACAGAGCTTCAGAGTTTGGTGTGAGGATCATTCAGATCTTCAACTTGGGCTTCATCAATTTCAGTGGGTTCAGTTTCAGCTGTTGCCGGAGGGAGAGTGCAGCAGTGCAGTTTGTGGCCAGTGTCGTTCAGCAGCTTATCTTGGTGGCCAGTTTTCTATCTCAACTCTCTTGGGTCAGATCTATATGTAAACCCCTGTTTATTGTCTATAATAAAAGCTGAGATTTTCCTTCTGTTCTATATGGTATTGGATTGCAGTGTTTCTTGTCTTTTAATTTTACATGGCAATCTTCTGTTGAATGAATGATTATTTTACGGCAAATTGTGGTATTCAGTAATTTTCTGCATTTTAGTTAAAATATCCCATCCGGGATATTACAAGTAAACACATGATATTTACATTCATCTTGACCATTTACATAAGAAAATTCCTCATTTGCTAAAGTAAAATTCAAACTGGAGTGAAACTTCAAAAATTTCTGAAGACTATGTAAAATACATTTTTCTTGTGAAACGCGTAGCGTCCAGTTAGAAAAATTGACCTTTGTTCAAGTGTGATTTTTTGTGCCTTCTCAGTGTCCAAATCAGCTCCAAGATAGATCCTTGGAAAGCCCTTTGAGTATATTTTACAAAACTACCTCCAGTTTTCAAAATAGTGCTCATTTTCCTTGTCAAAAACTTGTTCTCCCAAGACTGGTAAACGCGCAATGCCCAGGCAAATTTAGAGGCAGAAACATGAAATTTTAATGGTTTTTTGAGCTTTTGATGGATCAGTTTTCCTCCACAAACTATGAAACTTTCTAGGGTTGAAGTCCTCATTAATACAAACCTGCTAGTAGTGGCCATTTTTCATTTGGAGGTCCCAAAAAAGAGCGTAGCATCCAAGTCGCTACGCGTTTAGGAAAGTTTCTGTGTGCAAAAATACTCAAAAACACAGAATTTTTACCTTTTTGAAGACCACATTTGGAGACCTTCCTGGTGTCAAAATTGGTCCCAGGATATCTCATTGGAAATCCCTTCAAGTATACTTTCCCAATATACCATTTTTTTTCTGATTGGAGCTTATTTGCCTTGTCAAAACGTAAGTTTCCCAAAACTGGTCAAAAAGTGCTGAATGAGGGTGCAGAAATGCAGAGTTCTGTTGCAAGAAACTTTTGGAGGCCTTACTAAACTCCAAATTTATCTCAAGATAGCTCATTGGAAATATCTCTCAATACAGTTGTCATTTTACTTATCAATCAAGTCATTTGGACACTCCAGCTATGAGAAAACTTGATTTTCCCAAGCTCGCTCCAAAACTGCAGCAACTCTCCTGTGGCACCTGTGTTTTTGACATTTCTCTAAAACCATGACACTTGTGTAAAATCTTACGGATTTTTTTCTTCCTTTACCTATGATGGATAAAAACCTCTCTCATGTTTCTCAAATTCATCTTTGTTTGGTCAGAAACACAGTTTGAAGAAAAACCAACCCTATGAGTGGCAAATGACTTGACTCTTGGAATGACTTCTCAAACAATGATGGAGACATGAGTTTTATGTACATAAATGACCTCATACTTGCTGAAATGGCCTCCCTTATGCCTCCTCTTCTCATATTTCTTTGATTCCATAGCAAATCCTATCTCAGTGGGAGAGGAAATTGGGGTTTGGTGTAGGCAAAACAGGGGATTTAGGACTGCCTTGTAGAGGAAGGGGAATGAAGGGGTTAGGGGCCGTATAAATTGTTCGAGAAATTTTGGGGGATAGGGATAGATGTTAGAGAGTAGGGGAAAGTGGAATTTCAAGAATTGAGTGAGGGGAAGGGGTCCAAAAGGGAAAAACACATCCCTAAGCTAGGAAGGTGTCAAAAGTGTAGCAATAGGCTAGAGTTTGTAGGATCTAAGGGAAATGAGAGGAATGGGCATGGGAAAAGTTTAGGGGAGGCAGATGGAGTGTAGGTGAGGGTGCGCTTGATGGCTTATAGAGAAAATGAGTGCCTCTTTGGTGTTGTAATGGCCTTTATACTTGATAGATTGAATGAATTAGCTCTTGGTACCCATTTTACTTTCTTCACATTCATCTTTGAACTTTGACATTGTACCTTTGCAAGTGACTTTTTCCTTTGACACTTGATCATCTGATGAGCTTAGAGAATAATAAGATTGACATTTTGATGCTGTGACATGTGGAACCTTGGGTTGGCAGCTTGGGAACCTTGTACTTATTACATTTGAAAGACATAAAATTACATAATGAAAACAAAAATTATTACATTGTGAAATCCAAATCACATGCTGAAATGAGATTTTTTTTTTACAAGTCATCTTCACATGGCGAAGAGAAGTTTATTGGATCACCCTTTATGCAATGGAATGGAGTTTTATTGAATCATGGAAACCCTAATGACCTAGTGAAACCTTGAAAAACCCTAAAAACCTAATGAGACCTTGAAGGACTAAATTTCAAGATGACATGACTGACATTATGGCATGATGAAATTAACTTTGCGAATGATGTACAGTCAGCAAGGTATGAATCTATGCCAGCAAGTAATCAAATTTGAGGAAGAGTGATGTTTTTATGACTATGGCTACCATCAGTGAAACAATTTTTAGAATGATCTAATGGAATGATATATAAATTTCAAGGTGAGACACCTAAAATGATAATGAAATGAGTGATTTTGATCACTGGTGGAAGAATGCATATTTTGACACTAACAGTCTGTAAACAGAAAAGGAAGGTATCCACCTCCTCACCCTTCTGCATTTGGAACAGCCTCATCTGATTCTCTAGAAGCATCTTTCGTTGAACGGAGCTTCCTAGATACATGGCCTCTAAAGCGGTCCACATCTCATTTTCCATCTTCTTTCCGGCAATGTGTGGCACGACATGACCCTTTACTCCATCCATAATCAAACGCTTAGACTGCACTTGATTTTAAACCTAAACTTACAAGTTGATGATGTAGGAGTCTGTTGCGACATTCAAAACTGTTACTGTCAGTGTCAAAACACATTATGAGTCTATTTCTACTTGATTTTTCTTGTTGGATATAGAAGGCCTTTGTCAAGGAAAATCAAAGGAAACTCAGAAGGAAAACCATTGTCACCTCAAATTCTCCTCCCGCTCATCAGTGTGAATCTAATCACCACTTGGGAGGCTTACCTATAAAATTTTGTTACACTATATACAACTTCACCAACATAATATGGAAGGCTAACCCCATATCTACACTAAAATATGATGGAGATAAATCTCTTTTGTTAAGACAAAAATCAATCATAAAAAGATCAAAGGGAATTTTATTTTCAAAACCTCAATTGATTGTCAAAACAAACAATCCTAATATCAACAACCAACCCACTACACACAAGTTGATGAAATAATTTTTATCTGAATTCAAATAATTACTTACTCTAGAACATACATTAGGGGAATTTTGATGTCTAAAATGGGCCTCCTAAGGAAAATGTACAATCAAAATTCACTTTATGAGAACCAATCACATTTTAGGGGATGGCATCATCACTAATGGTTGAGGTGGCATTACTTGAGTTAAAGGTACTTACTTGTCACATTCTCAATGGTGGATAAAAACTCATGGTTAACCATGGTAGTGCTCTAAGTACTTTTAAAGTCATAAAGTAAAGTACTCATAATAAATGTAAATTCACACTTTTTGAATAAAATAATATTATTGTCATTTCATATTTCTTGAAAGAAAAAATGCATATCTCTATACATTTATTATATTATATTGTATTATTTTTATATAATATATTAATTACATGTTATTATACAATTTTAATTAATAACAAATAATATAATTAAGAATTTATAAATTTATATTTATATTTTATTTTAAGTTATTTAAGTACAAAGTACAAATATATTAGTTGTTAAATGATAATGACTTTTTTCTTGAAAAGCTAATTCTTATTTATAGTCACATCAATACAATTTTTTTATTAATTTTATTTTGGTACAACTTTTGAGTTGAATTTAACTATGGTTACATGGATTGTGGTGCAAAAAGAGAATTGCAAATTCATAAATATTATTTTATTATTTCCTTAGGAGGCCCATTGTAAACCTCAAAATTTCCCTAATGCTTGCTACCACATGCCATATCAAACTAAAACTAACATTGCTATGAAAGGTAAGGAGTTTTGATTTTTGATTTGTAGGACAATTCAAAAAACATAAAAACAAAAAAGAAACACTTTTTGTGTATTGAAAGATTTCATTCAAGATAATATGAGAGAATTCATGACACTAAACATGAATGCAATTATAACACTTGAACTATCCTAGGAAGAATAGTTAAGAATAAGCTCCTTTTCAAGCATTTTTGGGTCAATAGATGTACAAATGGGTAACCCCCTAGGAGAAAACGTCTCTTCTATTTTTGACAACCAACGAGCTAGAAAACCTACACATTATGTTGATAATGATGATATGCTAGCTCCTCCATCTCCACCAGTCACTATGATCTGAATGGTTAAGTTAGTGTTTGTTGTGCTAAATTCCAATTCAGACTATAAACAAAGTGCTTGAGGATTATGAGGTAAATTGCAAGTTAAACATGAGTTTTTATGTGAATTTCTTGAGCAAATTAACATAAAGAAAACATTGAACATTAGCATCTAACAGACATGACTATCACCATAAACAGTAACACAACAACACATGATGAAGGAGTTCACCCCGCCTGGGCTACGTCTCCTTGGTCTAGCTTCCACTAGCTTGGCCCTCTTTTATTATGTTCAAAAGTGTGATTACATGTGTTTACAATGCTCAAACAACTCTTAAACCCATCCCATCAGCTCCAAAATTCCCAAAAATTCCTGTGTAGCCTCTTTCTGCATCGAATTTGGTCAAAAACTCTTCAAGTTATGACTTCCCCTAGCTTTTGCACTATTCGCTCTACATTTTCCACCAAATTTGGCACCGAACCTACACATCCACCTAGAATTCTTCTAACTGAGCACCAAAATTTTCCAAAAACTAGGATAAATTGTCGCCGCGTCAATTTGTTCATTAAGGCCTAAAATCCATATTTTAAACCATATCGGATATGGCTAATACAAGTTTTTTTTTATAATAAAAAAATCTTGCGGTTTTGTTTGTAGAAATTATATAACATATGCATGTATATATCCAGTTTCTCCTGATCTAACAATATTTATCTTCTTGCTAAATAAATAATCCTTCCATTGTTAATCCTTTGCAGAAATTTAAACTCAATTGCAAACACATGAAGCAATAAAAACAATCGCACATAACACAGTTGTTTAACAGGAAAGCCTGAAGCTAAAAACCCCAACTATCATATATTATGTATCATGGAGATCATGTAACAATCTCATACAAAGCTTAGTACATCAAGCTCTCAGTACAATCAATCATCACACACTAACATGAAGAAATCTACAAATCCATGCACTGATTTCTTGCCACCTGATAGCCTGCCTCCACTGTGCAATCCCTGCTGAAAAAGACCCCTGAATGAATTCGAATTGGTCTTGCCTTGACTGCGAAATCCTCATTGGCAACTCCAATGTGTCTGTGATGCAATCAATGCATCACTATAGTCACAACAGATAGTCCATCTCACCCTTTCACCTATCTCTCCATTGGGTCTCCACTGGAACTGACATGCACTGTAGTTAACTGTTGTATTTGTTTAGTTGTTAGTGAGTTATTAGTTGTGAATTAATTAACTAATTAATTCTCTTAACTCTCACTAGTGTATTCTTTCAGTTAGACTAGATACAACTAGCTCAACTGAGTTTAACTCCATTAACTGAGTTAAACTGAATAACAACTCCATAATTACTCTTCCAACTCTGTCATAACTTTTCTACTTCAGTTCTAACTGAGTCCTCCATGCATGAGCCACCAATAAACCCTAGGAATTGCGTAATTCCTTTAGCCCACTGATTTGCCAAATCTGTATACTGAAATAAAGTGCTCCAAGAGAATAAGTTGATATTTAGAATCTGATTATTATTAAGGGCTAATAATAATGGACACATCTATTTTTAGATCGACGATCTATAAATAGACTTCGCCCAATATTCTAAAAATAGAATTTCATCTAATTTTCCAACTTGATCAACCATCCACAAATAGCATCCTAAAACTTCTAAAATATGATCACCATGTCTAAAAATAGACTTACACCTAAAAATAGCCTGCAGGCCCACTTAGTGAAGGTGACTGATTTTCACTAAGCTTCATCATCTTGTTGAATCTCAACACTCCCTCTCAATAAGATAGGGTTTATCCTTCATCCCGATCCTGCCTCTATGGTATTCAAATTTGCTCCTGGTGAGCGCCTTCGTCAGAATATCTGCATCATGATCTTCCGTAGGAATGTACTGAAGCAACATGATCTTCCGCTGCACACAATCTCTGATATGATGATACCGGATATCAATATGTTTAGATCTATCATGAAACACAGGATTAATCGAGATTTTAATGCAACTCTGATTATCACAGTGTATCATTGTAGGATCTAAATGTGAACCGAACAAACCGACCACGATATTCCTCATCCAGATAGCCTCACATACAGCTTGACTTGCTGCCATGTATTCTGCTTCCGTTGAGTGCCACAGATCTTTGTTTCCTGCTGTACCAAGAAACTGCTGTAGATCCGATACTGAAAACCCCTCCTGATGTGCTCTTTCTGTCCGTTGGGCTGCCTGCCCAATCAGCATCCGTGAAGCCATGCAACTTCACCTCATCCGTCTATCTGTACCATAAGCCATACTCAGATGTGCCATTGAGATACCTCAAGACATGCTTTCCTGCCTTCCAAAAGAGCTTGGTCGACTTAACCATCGCTTGTGAAAGCTAGTTCACCGCATAGCATATGTCCGGTCTTGTATTAACTAAATATATGAGCGAACCCACCAAATGTCGATAAACAATGGCATCCACTACCTCTGCCGATGTAACATCCTCTTTCCTCCAATTTCCTAGAAGAGGAGTGTCGATAGGCTTGCAGCCTTGCATGTGAAACTTCTCAAGTATCTCCAAGCATACTTGCCTTGAGACACAAACAGTTCACCTTCCCGCTGCCATATTTCCAATCCAAGGAAATAATGAAGGAGGCCCAAATCCTTCATCTCAAACTCCTTTGCAAGATCTTCCTTGCATGAGTGTATCAACTGCTCATCACCCGTTAGTATTAAATCATCAACATTAAAAGCTTACCCTCCACCACAAGTTGGTACAGGTTTGCATCCGCCTCACTCTTGGTGAAGCCAAGTCTAGTGAAATAGCTGTCGATCCGTGTGTACCAAGCACGAGGTGCTTGTTTTAGCCCATACAACGCTCTTTTGAGCCTGCACACATGTGACTCGGTTCTGAAGATCTCAAATCCTTTAGGCTGCTCAATGTACACCTCTTCCTCAATGATCCCATTAAGGAATGCAGTCCTCACATCCATCTGATGAATGTGCCAATCCATCTGCGCTGAGAGAGCAAGGATGGTCCTTATAGAAGAATACCTTGCGACAGGTGCAAAGGTTTCTTCATAATCAATCCCCTCGATCTGTGAGAAGCCTTGGGCAACAAATCTTGCCTTATACTTCTCGACACTCCCATCAACAGCTTGCTTTACCTTGTAGATTCATCTTGATCCTACAACTGATTTTCCCACCGGCCTTGGAACAATCTCCCAAGCACTGTTTTTGACAATGGAGTCATACTCCTCCACCATGGCATCTACCCATGTGGGCTCCTGCACTGCTTCTTCAAAAGAAGATGTCTCTGTCAAAATACACTTGCTCATGAGAGCCATGTATCCAGTAAATCGGTCAGGTGACTGTCTCTGTCTGCACTGTGATGTAGGGACTCCTACATTCTCTGCCGCATCAAGCTTCAGTCTCTCAGCTTCTGTGGTATGCTTTCTGCTAGTTATGATGTTTGACTCTACATAAGTGGACTCCTCCACTCCATGAACTTCCTCCTGTGGCTGATCCACATCTAGAGGTTCATCTTTTGCAGCACCCACGATTGCTCTGTTCTTCCTCTCCGCGACCCCATTCTGCTATGGGCTATGAGGCGCTATGAGTTCTCTTCGAATTCCTTCTTTGCTACAGAAGTCTTTGAATTCGTTCGAGGTATATTCACCACCATTATCGCTCTGTAGAGCCTTCACTTCCTTCCCCAACTCCTTCTCCACCAATGCTTTAAACTTAGAGAACTTTGAGAATGTTTCGCCCTTCTTCTGCATGAAGAAGATCCACAATCTACGAGAATAGTCATCAACAAATATAACATAATACCTGTGTGTTTCTGTTGAAGCAACCGAGAAAGGTCCACACACGTCTATGTGAATTCTCTCTAGGATCACCGAAGCACAGTTCTCCTTCTCATGAAAGGTGGTCTTCACAAACTTACCCATAGTACATCCCTTGCACTGATCTGACTGCGCAAGAGTACCCTTGGGAAGTCCAGTAGAAATCTGCTGCAAAATCTTCAAAGCGCCATAGTGAAGATGGCCCAATCTCCTGTGCCATAATTCGCCCTCATCCCGGCTCACCACTTCTTCTGCTTTGCCCATCGTTGCAGCGCAACCATCGACCTCCAACTTGTAGAGATTCTTAACTCGAATTATGTAGTTGGAAAGCTTTTCCCTCGCTGAAAACAACATCATAACCTCTGTCTTCCAACATTGCAACTGAGACCAAGTTCTTCTTCAGACCTGGAACATGCATAACATCTTTCAACAGAAATGGATTACCTGACTCCCTCTCAAAGGTAATGGTCCCAATGTCGGTTGCACTGTATCGACCATCGTCGCCCATCTCTATATGCATTTGAAGGTCCTTCTCCTCCAAGTCACTAAACAACTCCTTGTCTCTCGTCATATGGAAAGACGCACCACTATCAAGATACCACACCGATCCCATAGTGCTTGAAACCAAGCATGCGATCAAAGAGAAATCAAGTTCAAATTGCGAAGCTAAGGCCTTACCCGTTGCAGCTCCAACAACCTTCTTGTTCTTCTTCTTCTGTGGGCAGTTAGTGGCGAAATGCCCATGTTCGTGACGGTGAAAACACTGCACCTTGGACAAATCCTGCTTCTTGCCTTTAGCCTCGGATTTTGAAGGGAATTTCTTCACCTTCCCTTTCCTTCCTTTGGCATCCAAAGCGCAATTCACTTCATATTCATTCTTCGATGAAGAGCCATCCCTGGTACTTTGCCTTATCTCCTCCTGCACAAGATCCGACCAAAGTCACTCCGAGCCCGACAGTTTCTCCCGTCCATTGACAAAGTCTTCGTAGCTATGCCAACTCTTCAGAAGCCCAGGGAGAACCAAGCTCACCAAGTCATCATCATCAACAGTAATCCCCACACTTCCCAGTTCATCCTTATAGTGGACAAACTTCGTGAGATATTTTGGAATACTGTCGCCCTTCTCCATTTTTATTTTTCTGAGCTTATCTTTCAGTGCCAACTTCCTCTGGTCGCTGCTACTTTGGAACAAATATGTCAAAGCCCTCCACATTGCAAATGAAGTGGCTTTCCTGTGAAGGCTGGACACAATATGGTCCTTCACACCTTCCAATAGAATTCTTCTTGTCTTTGCTACCTTCTTTTGCCATGCGTCAAGTAACGCAGCATCGCTAGAACCAGGCTTAGGAACATTGCTATCAATGAACTGCTTCAGTCCATTATCTTCCAGCACCGCCTCCATCCTATCCTTCCAGGCTATGTAATTCGAGCTGCCCTCGAGGGCATACTCCAATTGCAACCCATTGAAAGACATTTCAATGTATACTAACTGTCGCACCAAGAAATTTCTGCAGCAAATTCAAATTGTCTACCAGCAAAAACTCAACAATTCTTCACAATTGCAATCTTCAAGAATTAACATTGCTCTGATACCATTTAGAAATTATATAACATATGTATGTATATATCTAGATTCTTCTGATCTAACAATATTTATCTTCTTGCTAAATACAGAATCCTTCCACTGTTAATCTTTTGCGGAAATTTAAACTCAATTGCAAACACATGAAGCAATAAAAACAATTGCACATAACACAGTTGTTTAACGGGAAATCCTGAAGCTAAAAAACCCAACTATCATATATTATGTATCATGGAGATCATGTAACAATCTCATACAAAGCTTAGTACATCAAGCTCTTAGTACAATCAATCTTCACACACTAACATGAAGAAATCTGCAAATCCATGCACTGATTTCCTGCCACTTGATAGCCTGCCTCCACTGCACAATCCCTGCTGAAGAAGACCCCTGAATGAATTTGAATTGGCCTTGCCTTGACTGCGAAATCCTCATTGGCAACTCCAATGTGTGTGTGATGCAATCAATGCATCACTATAGTCATAACAGATAGTCCATCTCACCCTTTCACCTATCTCTCCATTGGCTCTCCACTGGAACTGACATGCACTGTAGTTAACTGTTGTATTTGTTCAATTGTTAGTGAGTTATTAGTTGTGAATTAATTAACTAATTAATTCACTTAACTCTCACTAGTGTATCTTTCAATTCGACTAGATACAACTAGCTCAACTGAGTTTAACTCCATTAACTGAGTTAAACTGAATAACAACTCCATAACTACTCTTCCAACTCTGTCATAACTTTGCCACTTTAGTTTTAACTGAGTCCTCCATGCATGAGCCACCAATAAACCCTAGGAATTGTGTAATTCCTTCAACCCACTGATTTGCTAAATCTGTATACTGAAATAAAGTGCTCCAAGAGAATAAGTTGATATTCAGAGTCTGATTATTATTAAGGGCTAATAATAATAGACACATCTATTTTTACATCGACGATCTATAAATAGACTTCACCCAATATTCTAAAAATAGAATTTCATCTATTTTTCCAACTTGACCAACCATCCACAAATAGCATCTTGCAAAATCTGAAATATGATCACCATGTCTAAAAATAGACTTACACCTAAAAATAGCCTGCGAGCCCACTTAGTGAAGGTGACTGATTTTCACTAAGCTTCATCATCTTGTTGAATCTCAATATTGTTAACCGCTAGCCTTAACACTTGATGGTGGACACATGGAGCCATCTTCGGCAGTGTTACCATTTATGGTTAGTCGGGGAGGCACAAGGCTAGCCTCCTGCCCATGGTCTCGCCCCCAGGCGGGGACCAGGGCGGCTAGACCCCGGCCCCATCCCCCACGGCGCAAACAATATTACAATAAAACAATGTTAAAACCATAGTATTGTAAGAAACATGTCGATGGCGCATTAGTAAAGGCTTGGTGCTAGTGTTTGGAGGTCGTGGGTTCAACCCCCGCCCGCTCCGCTCGGATTTTAATCATAATTTTGTGGCCCTTAGGCTGCCACATGGCAACCCCTGGCTTGGCCTCGTGGCGACCTGTGGTTGGCCACCCAACAAACAATCACAATTCACCAATTCGACCTAATAAAAACATGCCACTTGGCACAATACCATACGTTGAAGGAAAATTATCATGTGCACAGTCACCCTACCACGTAGGCATGCCCAGTCAAATGTACGGACTGTTGATTAGGCTGTCATGTATTTAAAAAAAAAAGTGCCTATTTGACAAAGTGGACAAAATGCGTTTCTAGGAGCATACAGTGTCGGTTTCCCGCGAAACGAATTGCGCCGGATTCAAAATGACGAGCACGGTCATTCAAGTTCCACACCATTCCATTAACTTACATTTTTTAGCATAATTTTGAGCACCTGATCACACTACATCTCTCACCATTCGGAATTCCTCTTGGATGAAGGTGGGATACCACTCAACAAGTACTTTGATCATTCTGCATTCAGGTTCCTTTACTTAATTTTTCAGGAATTTAGTAAGGATAAAGGGTGATTTGGATGATTGACCGATCTTTTCTATAGATATTTTCTCTCACCTTAACAGGGGGGTTAATTTTTAACTCTTTTCTAGTGGGACCTCCCTTAAGGCATTAGGATTGTAGGGGGGCATTACATGGAAAACCTGGATTGAAATAGAGTGTTATTTCTCCTTACACCATACTTATCACTTACCATGTCACAATTTAAGCCCTTGATACCATCTACATTCTTCAAGTCTAACTTGTCATTGATTCGTTAGGATACGACACTCTCTCTTCCAGATCCACGAGTGGGACTGTAAAACATTTCTTTGCAAGTTGATGTAGCTAAAAGAATGGAAAACATAATATCACCACAACAAAAGAAAATGATAATCAAAATGTAAAAAATGGTTGGGACATAAGATAGTGTGTGGGAAAAGGAATAGTGTGAGCTCTACTGTCCTTATTAGCCATCACAAGGTTCCTGAGCACTCGAAGATCCATCACATAAAAAGGAACCATTACATGTGCCAACCTTGATGACTTGGTCTACTAGACCATTTTGTGTCCCAGAATTGGGTAAGTATTTTGAGGGTCTATAACGAATGGGTATCCCCCTTTGAGGGTTGAATTTGTAATCATTTGATGTAAAAAATATTTTAGTGCATGGTCCCTTGCAATCAGACACCATGGATAAAATATTTGATGATGGATAAATAAGTAATCCCCTCTTGTGTCGATTAATTAATTTTTCTGGAAAAAATAAGATTAAATCCTAAGCCGGAAAATTAACTAATTTAGAGTCAAAAATTAATTTTAGAGAAATTAATTTCTCCAAGTGGAAAATGACCAAAAAAATCATGGATAAAAACAAATTTATTTTTTGGAGGTCCCCCACCAAGGAAAAAATGGATATTTTAAGAAAAATTGAACCTTGGACCTTAGTGGTTAAGTCAAAATCAATTTTTTGAGGAAATTAATCCAAAATATTTATTTTTGGATTAATAAAAAATGGTTTTTATGAGAAAATCGAAAATTCCCCAAAAATAAGTATTTTCGACGATGGAAATTAAAATATGATCAAATATTTATTGACGGTCGAGATTATTTTGACGGGGATCAAGCCAACTAGCCGTTATTTTTCACTGAGATCGATTTCTTTATAAATAGAAGTCATTTTGCTTCTATTCATCATCTTTGGTCGATCTAAATTTTGTAAACGCTGGTATTGATCCATTGATATGTTGGGAACATTTGAATATCATAATAAAAAGACTTTTGGGTTCAGTTCATGGTGTTGTTTGTCTATTGATTTGTGGTACGTGTTGGTTATGTGCTTTCCTATATTGTGCTGAATATTTATATAAGATTTTTATTTAGTGATAAGAGCATTTTATTGGTAGATTTTGGGTCTATCTTAGGTGATTTGATTCACCATATGTTTAACAAGTATTTTTGAGAAAATATATAGAGTTTGCAGGTAAATCGGCCCTTGGGCTTCAAGTTCACAAACTTTGGAGAAGAGCTGACCTTGTTTGGCCTCCAGTAAATTTATATTATTTTATTACTTCACTAAAGACTTTTGTTAATACTGTTGGACACCTAATCCTCTATGAGTAGGTGTGGAAGGTGAACAGTCAAAGAGGAGTCCAAGTGACCTTGGAATATGAAACCAAGGGTCACCTAATGTATTATATATATGCATCTTTGTGAATAATAATGCATATCAATGTTTTATCTTTCTCTGTCTTGTGTATTTACATACTGGGTTTAACATGGTATCAGAGCGGGCTATCACTGGCCCTGCTCCAATTTGAGCCACTTGTTATTTTGTGGCCATTATAGACCTGCGCTAATTATTCACTCTGAATCTTTTGCGCAGTTTCCAGTCCCACTGTATCTCCTCTATTAATTCAGTGCCTGAAACGCCTCTTTGTCAACTGTCAGTGATTCTGGTTTTTCCGATTCACTCTATCCAATCACCGGTCCATACCATAGGGCTCCTCCACACCTAACGCTTCCACACTACAAAGCATATACTCACAGCGCCATACTTACTGCTCCATACCACTTTCAATACAACACATTATTTGTGTTTCCATAACGTTGTCCTATACTTGTGCTCTATGCAGAGCCTCCTCTTCACTCTGTCGGTGCTTGGCAGTCTCAGCCCTCCCAAACTGCGTTGTATTTCAAAACTTCACTCTTCCAATACACAACCTCCTTTTCTTGACAGACTTGGGAATTTTCGTTTTTCGAGCTTCTCTCTTTTTCGCCTTCACCATCCTCTTATGCTCCTTCCGAGCTGTTCTCCTATCAACCTGTTGGTTTTCAGTCAAAGAAAATTTGTTGTGCTCGGTTTCTGAAGCCACATCATCCTCGGAAGCACTTGAGCTACTCTGCTCAGATTCTGTTATGATATTTTCTAAATCCTTATCCAATCATCCTCTTGATCTTTGATCAACAGAGATTGAAACTGGAAAAGAATCTACAATCTCCCCAACAGGCTAATCATTCACATTCCAATATGGTAGGAATAAGGCGCACCCCAGAAAGGTCCTCTTTCAAACCAGTATTGATTGATAGTATATTCCTTCAGTATTTTTTCCATTGGTAATCCGATCTCTATCATTTTCAAAATCATGTACATGATCTAATGTTCTCAGGATGAAGGACTGAAGAAAAATAGCTTCAGCAATTTCATCCTCTGCATAGGATTGCATACCCCTAGTTCAGATTTTCTGTTGCATATTTTCAAGATAACCATCGATATCTTCATCCATAATTAATGGATCAACAACAAAATCAAAAAGCTCGTGGACATCCATAACTGCTACTCCAATTTTCTTAAAGAAATCAAAGACAGTGGTAAGTTGCGAGGTGTATGCAGGCTGTGCGAAGAGGGAGGCCGGTGCGATGTGAAAGTGATAGCAAGGGAGGTTGTTGAAATCTACAAAGTTGTGAATAGCCTCAAATAGTTTCACGAAGGCCGAATTTTATGGTCGAATGATTTTTAAATGGTGAATTTTGAATGATGCCTTGATTTTTTATGAGGGCTGAGAACCACATTTCTTTCATATATTGTTAAGGTGATATTTCATACTTCATACAAGTGTTAAATAGATTTTATAAAGAGGGCCATATATGAGCATTCATTCTTTTTAAAAGTCATATGTTTAAAACGAATATATGGCATGGATGGTTTATAACATGAAGTGCACATGGAGATATGGAAAGTGAATACGTTGAGTTCCCTTTTAAAGTGCTGTGAAGGGTGCATTATAATATTATATGTGGAGTATATATATAAATTGTACATACAACCATTTATGAGACTCTTTACTTTATAAATATCTCATATGTGGTATGCAGTAGAGTATGTGAGCGTTATGTCATGAAGGTATAATGAAATCTTATATTTTTTTTTGAAGACATACCAGCTTTCTTGCAAGTGGTTTGAGAATTGTTTTGAGTGTTGGTGTTAAAACTTTGGTGAATATTAAAGTATTGGGGAATGGAATATAAGTAATTTTTAGTATGCCTTGGGGAATGATATTAATTTCCTTGATGTGCTATATTGATTGTTGCATAAGCGCCTATGGTTCATGAAAGTGGTGTTTTTAATGATCAAATGAGCACATATAAGGTATATGTTGAAATTCAGTCCTAATGGTTGCTCCAAAGCCTACCATCAAGTTTGTAGAAGAAGATATTGCATAATTGCTAGAGAAAACTTTGGTATATAATGATATAATTGAAGCTCACACCCCTTATTTTCTAGTTGTTAAAAAAAATGGCTAAGCTTGAAAGAATAGTAGAGTTATTGAGAACTCTAATTGTATCCTGTAATATCCTGTTTCCAGGATATCTCAAAAACACAGAAACCCCAACCAGAGATTGACTGGGAGGGCATTTACCGGATATGTCACCTCTAAAAGAGAACGAGATCCAGAGGCTATCTGGCCCTTTCCAGACTCTGTCTAAGAGTGATAGATAAACACACCAAGTGGTATAGAACTAGAACACCCAAACAATAATAGTGCAGCAAACTATAGTATCCCAAAAATGGAATTCTCAACAGATCATGACTCAAAAAAGCATTCCTCAGGAAATTATGCTTCAGCCAACACAAAAAGTGTTTATAAACACTCAGCAACCCACTCCAAATACTGCAGCAACCTTACTCAGCTTTTAGGGGCAAAAAGGTGGGGAAAAGTGAGGATTTTGGCCCTAAAATGAGTGTATAAGAAAATCTGCATAAAATGACGGGTCCAGGTTCTAGGATATGTTATATTAGGTCAAGAGGGACTTCCATGTCGAATTTCAGCTCAAACAAAGGCGTTTTTCTATATTAAATAGTTCCTCCTTCCCGACTAGTCAAGAAAAACCCTGATTTCCCAAGACTTTGAGTATGCAGAATTCTACTGAAGCAAAGCTGCGTTTTTTCTGAAGGTATAAGATGTAAAATACTGTTAAAAATCAGCGAATAGGTTTAGGATCATGGCAAAGGCATTGAGCAAGGTTAAACAACATTTTTATAGAAAACCCCTCAAGATTGAGGTGCCGCAAGACAAGAGATTGATGCAGAAACCCTTCAGCGTTTCTCCAGGAGGCTGAAGCTTATATTTATTATATTACAGATCTAAAACTGATAAATACATGAAAGCAGAGATCTATAATGAGACAAAATGCCCAAAGGGCTCTTTATTACTTTCCCCTTGGGGATTTCAGCAATACATGAGAATGCCAGAGCAAATCTGAGTTTTACTGCAGCAGATCTGAAGAATGATTCAGAATTTCTGAAGCAAACTTCAGTATCAGATCAGAAATATACTTGGATTGGTTGGCCAATCCAAGGATCACCCTCAATCAGAGATCTAACTCCAAAATGATGCCAAAACCCTTGGAACGCTGCTCCTTTAGCAATAACGCAAATCTGGGGAAAGAATTGCACAGTATACCATGAAGAACATATAGGCCTAATGCCAAGATCTGATAATAAGCTCCAATATCTCCCAATCTGATCCTCCAAAGGAAAGAGAGACTCTCCCTCTGAAAAACAAGAGAAGGAGGTGGTGTCGTAAAGTCACCACGGCAATACCCTACAACACAATATTATGCCGCTGCAGTAATAACGCTGTTCTGGAGGATGATGCTAAGATAATAACCTTGCCCGAGCAGGCACTCGAAGTCCCCCGGGGCTAAGGGTGAGATCTCCGCACGGAGACACTCGGTGCACTAAACAGTGCAGCAGACGGGCTAAAGAGCCAGCATGCCAAAGAAGACAATATGTCTCACTCAATAATCCATAATCCAAGCATGAATGAAATGAGGAGGTTCCTTCATCTTTTATAGTGTTGGTTTCCCACCAAAACCCAACGTAGTCTCTCTCTCTCCTCCACGTGGTGTTGGGTCCTGCCCCTTGACTCCCACTTAAGTCACAACGTTGTGCTACTAGGTGGATGTCTTATTTCATTTAAGTGAGTTTAGACCCTCTTTACTCACTTTTTATTTATTTACAAACTATAGGTGGCAAAATAAACAAAATAGAATATTCCAATTTGCTGTCGCAAATTAGGAATATTACAGTCTCCCCCGGCAAAATGTTGCTTGCCCTCAAGCAACTTCCTGAACAAGTCTCCTTCCTAGCTGATGCTCTCCACCAATACTGCAAAATGTGCCTAGGTCCCAGATGCACCACTGAATATTCTCTATCCTCTGCATCACCATGATATGAAGGGATTTCTCAATGCCAGGATCCTAAACCGATCTCTCATGGTACCATCCAACCAATAATCCTCCTGGATCCCATTGCCACCATGGCCAATAATAGCCCAAGTCCCATGGCTCAGACTGCACACTGCCTCTGGCTATGACTAATGAAGACCATGACCCCTGCTGCTCTGCATCTATCACTGTGCAAGTTGGCCCATCAACTGTGTACCAACTCATCACCTCTCTCCAATCAACTGCAAGGGTAGAACTGAAGAATATCCACTCGAGGCATGGAGTTTGGAATGTAATGAGGAACATCTCCCTCATGTGGATCCTCCATCCCCAAGCAATCATCCAAACAAAATGAGCCACCTCCCAACAAGGCAACTCCTGAAAATCTCCTTCCACCTCAAGCTCCGGTAATGAAGGTGGGCTGAAAATCTGAACTTGGCAAGCATCATAGCTTACCCCATGCTGTCCTCCTCTCCACTTATGATAAGTGTAGATTGCATGTTGATCCTGAGCTGCAAAATCATTTCCCTCCAATGGCAAAGTGAAGAACAATCCTCCAAAGAAGGTCCCTCCAACAATGAAGAACAAGCTGGCCCAAGACAATTCATCCATGAAGAATAGGACATGGTCATCATGGATCATCCTAATGAGATGTTTGCTGAAGATTTTACATGATGATACATGATGCAAACAATCTCTCACGAGGATACAACGTAGTTTCATCCACTGCAACTTCAGAAAATTACATGGCAAGCAATGTACAAGATCCATCACATCCACTAACGGATAGTAAATGGCTGAATATGACAACAACATGAGACAAAACACTTGCCCATGGCTATACAATGGATGACTATCAATCTCGATTCTCATGGCTCACCTTAAAATAAAACGCATATGTAGTAGTGGTGGCCATGCCTCCCCCCATGCTCCCATTAGAACATGTAGTGCAGAAATTGTGAGAATTCTTCCCACTCAAAGACACATCCAGCTCATGTGTCTCCCTCATAATCAAGCCTCCCATACAAATCTGATCTATATCAGCAAATGGAGACATGATCAACAATAATATGAAGAGAATGCTGAAGGTTTCATGTGGTGCAAGAAGGTACCAATAGCTTCCCAAACAAGTACAACGCAGTTTTACAAGTTGCTGCTTGATGAAAGTACAAGGCAAAATATTTCTTCTTACATAGTTAATCATGCATGTCTCCATATAATACATGCTATAGTGCAGCAAATGAGCATACATGTAGTGATAAAACATTTTCCCAAGGCCACAAAAGAGATGGTTGCCTCCATCATGTAGATTGGCCCAATACAACTCATGGAGCAATATGACAAGCTTGCCCCCTTGTGAAGCAATGCACTGCATAGGAATGGTAAGAGTGTGCAAATCAATGAATGTATAAACAAACTTCTCACCATATTTTGGAAGTAAGATAGTGCAAGGGTCCATACACGAGTCTTCCATAGTGCTTTGGCCCACTGTGAAGAAGAATGAACCATATGCTGCAAGAAGATAATCCTCCTGATGCTTGGGAACCCAAGTCAAGAAGAATATGCCATAGATGTCTCTATCATCATTACCTCCTCTTTGTTCATCAAGTGAAACAAATATGAAGTGATCCTGGGACCTATGGGTTATAGATCCACCACATTTACACTGGGCACACTTCATCCATAAGTCTCTGCTCCAAGGTGACAATGCTATGAGCTCATGCAAGTAAGCTCTTGTCAATACAAAGCTTTGTTCTTTGACATGCTCCTTGTCAAAGACTCCTCTAATAATGCTGCAACAAATATGGAATACCTCCCAAGATGGAAGTGCTTCCCAATCATCATCAAAGACCAAGGAGATAGTGCCATCTCCTCCTCCTGCAACATCACACAAAGTGTGAGAGAAAATCTGCCCTTGCTCTCCCAGAAACAAACCAAGAAACAAGACATTGTGTTGCCTCCCCATACCTCCATCATACCAATCATGTGATGAAGACACAATGAATGATATGAGTATTATATCAACACCATGCATCCATACTCTATGCTGCTCAATGATGCAAGTATCCCGCCATCTTTCCTTCATCCTCCGACTCTTAGGAAGAGTGTTTGCCAAGTGATGGCCAAACTCTTTCAAGAGTAACCAGCGCAACCAAGCCTCCTGCTGCCCGGTATCATAGATCTGCAAGTACAAGTGATGGCCAAACTCCCTCAAGAGTAACCAGCGCAGCCAAGCCTCCTGCTGCTTGGTATCACAGATCTGCAAGTAGCCTCCTAACTCCTTGCTCATCATCCCCATCCACTCAATCACTTGTGGATGCCTCCTTCTTCTCCTCATCCTGGTACTCCTCCCATGAGGGCTACCATCCTCCCAAATCACATTACTGATTTTGCACTTCATGGGATTTTGAAATATAAGCTTCTCAAGGATCAATGAGACCCTATCAAGAATCAAATAGGTGGTAGGCAAAAACCTCCCATCATTATGTGTATGGCTCAAGGGATGTCCAACACAAGCATGAGAGATGTTATCCATCCTAAGATGTCGTCCATCTTCTATCTGCTCTTGTGAGAAGGGAAGAAAGTCATTGCACCCCATGGTGTTTCGAAGTGCATCTCCAGTGAAATCTCTCATTGAGACCTCCCCTCCATCCATGTTGCACAACGCAGTGCAACCAAGCTGCTTTCGATCTGCATTTGGAACTTCTTGTAGAGCTGCAAGAGTCCCATCCTCAAAAGTGTCAGCTGCCCCAACTGTTGATGCATGTGGCTGCTCCTCCATGAGTGTGACAGCGTTTTCACAAGCCTCCTCAAGAGGTGATGTGATCTCTTCTTCTTGATGAGAATTGGAAGCGCATGGTACTTCCTCTTCTTTTTCTTCATTCTTCTTGACCTCCTCAAAGGTGAATGTATTTCTTCTGGATTTGAAAAGAGATGAGAATAAACTCTCCTTTTTCACCGTTCCGGTCTTCTTGGGCTTAGACTCACAGGGAATATTGGATTCCTCATGCATGGGAAGAGGTGATCTCCCAGTGGTATGCTGCAAATCTGAACTCTGCATGCTAGAAACTCCTTCGTTACCATAGTACCTCCCTCCTTAATCCTGTCTGAGCTAACAGTAATCTTTGAAGGGCAAAGCTGCTTTGAAGTCTTCCCCCTTGGACTGCCATTCTCGGAAATACTCTCCAAAGGGTATATGACCATGTTGATGTGAGATCCTCATATGTGCCATAGATAACTAGCTCCACAGGCTGAGCCAGAACTATGCTCTGATACCACTGTAATATCCCGTTTCTAGGATATCTCAAAAACACACCAAACCCCAACCAGAGATTGACTGGGAGGGCATTTACCGGATATGTCGCCTCTAAAAGAGAACGAGATCCGGAGGCTATCTGGCCCTTTCCAGACTCTGTCTAAGAGTGATAGATAAACACACCAAGTGGTATAGAACTAGAACACCCAAACAATAATAGTGCAGCAAACTGTAGTATCCCAAAAATGGAATTCTCAACAGATCATGACTCAAAAACGCATTCCTCAGGAAAATATGCTTCAGCGAACATAAAAAGTGTTTATAAACACTCAGCAACCCACTCCAAATACTGCAGCAACCTTTACTCAGCTTTTAGGGGCAAAAAGGTGGGGAAAAGTGAGGATTTTGGCCCTAAAATGAGTGTATAAGTAAATATGCGTAAAATGACGGGTCCAAGTTCTAGGATATGTTATATTAGTTCAAGAGGGACGTCCATGTCGAATTTCAGCTCAAACAAAGGCGTTTTTCTATATTAAACAGTTCCTCCTTCCCGACTAGTCAAGAAAAACCCTGATTTCCCAATACTTTGAGTATGCAGAATTCTACTGAAGAAAAGCTGCGTTTTTTCTGAAGGTATAAGATGTAAAATACTGTTAAAAATCAGTGAATAGGTTTAGGATCATGGAAAAGGCATTGAGCAAGGTTAAACAACATTTTTATAGAAAACCCCTCAAGATTGAGGTGCCGCAAGACAAGAGATTGATGCAGAAACCCTTCAGCGTTTCTCCAGGAGGCTGAAGCTTATATTTATTATATTACAGATCTACAACTGATAAATACATGAAAGAAGAGATCTATAATGAGACAAAATGCCCAAAGGACTCTTTATTACTTTCCCCTTGGGGATTTCAGCAATACATGAGAATGCCGGAGCAGATCTGAGTTTTACTGCAGCAGATCTGAAGAATGATTCAGAATTTTTGAAGAAAACTTCAGTATCAGACCATAAATATACTTGGATTGGTTGGCCAATCCAAGGATCACCCTCAATCAGAGATCTAACTCCAAAATGATGCCAAAAACCCTGGAATGCTGCTCCCTCAGCAATAACGCAGATCTAGGGAAAGAACTGTGCAGTATACCATGAAGAACATATAGGCCTGATGTCAAGATCTGATAATAAGCTCCAATATCTCCCAATCTGATCCTCCAAAGGAAAGAGAGACTCTCCCTCTGAAAAACAAGAGAAGGAGGTGGTGTCGTAAAGTCACCATGGCAACACCCTACAACACAGTATTACGTTGCTGCAGCAATAACGCTGTCCTGGAGGATGATGCTAAGAAAATAACCTTGCCCGAGCAGGCACTCAAAGTCCCCCGGGGCTAAGGGTGAGATCTCCACACGAAGACACTCGGTTGCACTAAACAGTGCAACAAACGGGCTAAACAGCCAGCGTGCCAAAGAAGACAATATGTCTCACTCAACAATCCATAATCCAAGCATGAATGAAATGAGGAGGCTCCTTCATCTTTTATAATGTTGGTTTCCCTCCAAAACCCAACGTAGTCTCTCTCTCTCCTCCACGTGGTGTTGCGTCCCCCTTTTGACTCCCACTTAAGTCACAACGTTGTGCTACTAGGTGGATGTCTTATTTCATTTAAGTGAGTTTAGACCCTCTTTACTCACTTTTTATTTATTTGCAAACTATAGGTGGCAAAATAAACAAAATAGAATATTCCAATTTGCTGTCGCAAATTAGGAATATTACATATCCAATGCTGACAACACAATCAAAATTAGTAAATCCACTATTGTCGACATTCAAAAAGGTATACAAAATGCACTAGAACATATTGAGTTTTTGCAGCTTGAATCTCAGCTACAGCAAGAGGAGTTACAAAAGCGTAGTCATCATTCTGAACTTGTCTTTGTTCATAACATTGAGATAGACTCTCGTCAGCAGCAAGAATATAAAGTTGATATTAATTCAGATTCAGTGCCTAGTTCAAGAGCAGATTTGAATGCAGAAGAAAAAATACAGCCTGCACTTCCCAAGCCCATCATCAAACCTTGGGAAGATATTTTCCATAACAATCACATAACTAGTCTTGGATATGACAAGGAGGTGTCCTTTCATATTCCGGACTATTCCAAGCCCATAAAATTTCAGAGTGCCGGATTTCTTCATGATAGCTCACCTTCAGCTGTTATAGATTCTGCTCCTCTTCCACAGTAGCAACAACAGATTGTAAAATTCCAACATTGTGATCTAGTTGGCCATATGAAAGATCACTGTTTTGATCTTCCCCCATGCAAGCAATGTGGTCGGCACACCCATTCTTCACATAGATGGTTCAAAAACAAGCCTCTTGCAAGAACAAAGATTCATCTTGGATGGATCGCTTCTTGGCAATGGGCATCAAAAGCCAAGAAGATGTTTCAGTTATATGACATAATTTCTTCTAGAATATTAAAAGGTCTTGCAGTTGAGTTTTCACCATCATATCACCTTGTACCTGACAAGGGGGGAAATGGTGGTCATCTACAAGCTTCGAATCCACATCAAGTGAGCCTGAGCCACAACCTGTCATTCGAGATTCAGAGTTGTAGCCAGAGACATGAATGCCCATGAGAATGCCTTTGGTTGGTGTTTAGCCTTAAACCATCTATGCGAGGTTGATATTCTTCCTCTTCAAAGAATTCAGGCCACTTCCTCTAGCAGAAGACTTCAATTTCTTGCCAGTTTTGGTAGAGTTCCAGGAAATGCATCAAGCATTCCAGAGTTGGTGGTCATCCTTAAACCATCCTAGGTTGTAGACCTCCCTTCTTCCAGGTTGAAGGTCTCCCTCTTCAAAATATGAGGAGCACTTCCTCTAACATAAGACCTCAGCTTCTTGCCAGATTTGGAAGAGTTCTGGGAACTGCACTAAGCGTTCCAGTGTTGGTGGTCATTCTTGAACAACCTCTTTATGCCAACATTTCAGAGAGCTCAATCAGCCTAAGTGTTGCCATGCATACTTTGCAGATTTGTATTACAACTCTCTTCTTGGAATCACACATATTCCTTCGGATTAAGGGGGGGGATGTTGGACACCTAATCCTATATGGGTAGGTGTGGAAGGCAAACAGTGAAAGAGGAGTCCAAGTGACCTTGGAATGTGGAATCCAAGATTCACGCCAATGTAATATAAATACACATCTATGGCTAATAAAATATAATTGGCGCTTATCTTTCCTATGTGTGTGTGTTTCACATGGCATTGTTTAACAAATACCCTAACTTTCAAATTACATCAAGCCATTATTATTATTATTATTTTTATTTTTTTTCAAAAATTCTATTCTACAAGCCTTGTATAATTGTAAATATATTGTGAATATTTTATTATTTTGTAAAATAATTTTCTAACCATTGTTTTGCATCAATTGGGATTTGGGGTTTATTTTGAATTTTGTATATGTTAGGGTTCTTCTTGGAAATTTTATTTCTTCATTTGCAAGTGAATCCTTAAGATATCAAGGAAAATTTAAATTTTTTGTAAGGGTTTCAACGTTTTTTTCCTTCAAGCAAGACGTCTAGCCTATTTGGCAAAATCTTTCAAGTGGGAAGGGCTGAATCAAGCCCTAGTAGCCTAAATCTAGCCTCTAAAGGCCAAATAATTTCAATGCTCATCCAAAGGAAGGAAGCCGCTGGCCCAATAAGGTTAATTTCTGAAGTATTTGTGGCAAAACTTTTGTTTGGGTTTGTTCTCTTAGTTTTTGCAAGGGTCTGATTTGTTTTTGAGGCCTCCAAGGCGTAGCTGAGGCCTATTTACCCCTGCCACTTCCCTATTTCTCCTCAATCACTCAGCTGCAACCCTTTCCCCCCTTAGCATGGGCCCTAGAGGGTCTCTTCTCATTCACGGCAGCCCTTTTTGAGCCTTTTGTGAGCTGCAGGACTAAGAAAGGACTCAAACCCTTAACATCAACCCCTTATTCCTTTGCAGCTCCCTCTAAAAGGATTATCTCTGAAGGCTGCAACCCTTTTTGACGTCTCTTCTCTTCAGTGCATCTCGCAAGGCCCTCTCTCCTATCCCCTGCCTTCGCTTGACTCATCGCTACCCTATCCAGCCCCATTGCCCCCATCTCCTAGTTCTGATCTACCTCTTCTAGCCCTCATTCAAACCCATCTTGAGGCAGCAGTGATTTCTAGGTATTGACATCTTGTTTTTTCAAGAGGTATTAGTTGTTTTGGGGCTAACATTGTGGTTGCAGATTGATCAAAGGGATCTCAACTCATAAAAGGGTCAAGAGAGCCACCTACTAGGCCACAAGGCCTCTCAGTTTGCCCTGTAAATCTCTTCTTTGTCTCTGTGGTCACTTATTGTCCTATAACTAATAAAAGACACTTACAGTGGCATGAAAAACTAATTTACAGTCAATCTAGCTCATTAGAATGTCACTTGCATTGATTGTTAGCTCATTTGATTGGCATTTTTTTGGTTGTTGAGGACTGATACATTATTTTCCTGAGTCAAACAAAGTCTGATATAAGTGATTCAGAGGTCTGATCATAAGCCTACAGTGGCATAAAAGGTTTGACAACCAAAAATTTCCATTTAAGTTAATTTACTAGTGATTGATATGTTAATTTCAGGGCATGATATAAGATCTTTGAATACAATACAGCAGCGGTAAGAGCTTGTTCTAAACTTGTCATTGGTAAGTTGCTATATCTATTTGCATTTTATTGGCATACCTTGCATCTAGCAGCATTCTAGTATAAGTGTTCTAAAAGGTAGATGGTGGACTTGATTGGTGAGAAGCATTAATTCATGCTCTATAGGGTTTCTATCTTGCTCAGAAGTAGCACTGTTGCATCTAATTATAAATCAGTTTTGGTGACTGAAGTTGCACATTGTCTAAACAATAATATTGCCACTTGCATACTGTCTTTTAACTGGCATATCAGAATTGCAGAAGCTTCATATCTCTATTTCCATCAAATAGCTTAAAGGAAATACTTCGGCTGTCATTAAAGAAGTTGGCTATAAAGAAATTGCAAGTAATCATATTGCTTTCATGATCATAAGTTAAAAGGAAAAACTGTTATTATAATTTCATTTTGGTAATAAGTCACATTTGTAATCTTGCAATTACCTCACTCATAAAAGTACTTGGCAAATCAATCTCGAGAGCTGAATATTGTTGTTTAAATTGGTAATTCATGGAACTATTGGATATTGGCAACTCTTGTTTCTCACAATTACTCTAGGATCTAATTTAATTTGGCATTGTGATAATTGGAATTGCTAATTGAGAACATTAATCATCTATTATATATATCTCTTGAGTAATATATCATTTTCATCCTTTTCATTCTTGCACTTTCTGTAAAGAAACTTGGCTAAATTGCTCTGAGTTTTCTTATTACCATTATTGTCATTTTATGGTTAAATTGTATATCAAATTGTGGATAGTAATCTATCTTTGGCATATTGGTGAATTACTTTTAAGATCATCTATCTCACTTGGGCAATTATATCTTGGTTATCTCTTGCATCTTGTGGGCACTGATAAAATTGGCACTTTATCTTGTTTATAAGATTGTCTCTTAATTCATTGACTAAGTATTTTTGTCATAAGATAATCATAACTAAGTATTAAGACTATATGCAATCTTTACTCAAGAACACTCAATCATCTTGCATTGCATGATAATCTTAGATTTTCATTAATTAATTTACCTCCAAGCATAATCTTGGTTCATAGAAACATAGGAACACCCTTCATCTCTTGCTTGCTAATGCTAGACCCTCAATAGTGGTTAAAACGGTGACCTTGCAGTCGTCAGAGCCACAGTCTCTGCAGCGCAAGAGGCACCGAGTATGTTAGATTTCAAGGAGAGTTATCGTTAACCAAGACTTTGCTTGCTTCACCTTGACTTCTCTCTGCCACTTACTTTTGAGACTAACCTCAAAATAGATATGGATCAAGGGATACACTTAGTTTAGTCATATAATTAAAATCAATCAAGATCTTACATATCATCTAGATTGTATGATTTACACTTCATATAGGATAGCTAAGCATTTAAGCAGTAGTTGTTCATCCAGTCACCTCGTATCTAATTGATCTAAAGCAAGTTGTTGACATAAGGCACTGGTCTCATATAACTATCTAATCTAATCTTTTTAACTTGCTAAATCAACCAAGTGGTTAGGTCATTCGGTTGTGTCTGCTGCATTTGTTGGTTACCAACGAGTCTTGCATTTCCACATCTCATAGGGACTACCCCCCATAACCCATTATTGGGAGACAACTAAAATGGAGAGATCAAGGATTAGAGTGACAACCCCTGACCTGAGCCTTGTCGTACTGTACTTGTACAATTTGAGCAAGAACACTACTAACCAAAGGCAAGCTAGGGAGAACTGTCCTCAAGCTAAGGCTTGGAATATTTTGAGATTCCCCCGTCGGAATGGCATAAAATTTGGAGGACCGCTTGAGAGATCACTAGCATAGCTCTAGACCAAGTTTCATCAACTTGTGATAGATACAATAAAATTTGTATGATGCCCTAGGGAGCCTACTGGGGTTAGGGATTTATTTGGAGGAAAGGAAGAAAAGAGAAAATTGTGTTGACCACCAAAGGAATATGAGGATCAATGCCTTGTCTTTTGGGCTTAATGGGGTCAAGATACACCAAGATTTCAAATTTTCATATACTAAGGAGCCCTAGATGATTTTCGCTAGCCTTTCCAAGTGCACAAAATAGGTCATTAGAGATTTATACTTCAATATGCAAAATAGATGAAGTTTCAAGGCTTGTTAACCTATTAGGGTGCCTCTAGAAACATTCACTCTCCCTCTAAATGAGTAACACATACAAGATATTGATCATTCAGTACATAACATGAATTTTGCATCATTTAGGGCATGTACAAGAACAATGATAAATATTCCATGCGTTAGGCAAGTAAGAAGAAAAAATAGCATTAAAATGCACTTACAAAAGAGACAAGAGTATATCCATTCATCATCTTCGCAAAAATAGAATCTCCAAAGACAATAACGAAAATCCAAGCATCATAGTGCGTCAAGAAACTCCAATTTCATCCAAGAAGAGAAAGTGAGAAAATATTTTAGAGATACCAGTGATGATCAAATGAAATGATCATCACATCAATATATATCCTCCCTAAGGGGTTCAATTTTCTTAAAAAGGCCTAATAATGCCCTAACTAATAAGCCTCCCAAGAGGAAAAAATAAAATATACAATAGGTCAAAGGGCCATTGGAGAGGCTTATTTGAGTCTAATGTGTGCCAATATGAATGAATGAACTCCAAACATAGTGATAAATGGGTTGGACCCTTGATCTCCAATCAAATGACTTGTGGTGTCCCCAAGTGGCTATGGGGGCACAAAACATACTCATGGGTCTCCATATGGATCGAAGAAGCTTGTATCCCATCTGTATGAGATAGAATAATGATGCAAGCCCTCCCATTGTCTCCCATAGTGAGACACATCCTCATTTCAGACTTGGGTCAGCTGCCAAGTGCGTGGTGCAAGATTGGAGTCGGCTGGGCAAGATTGTCCAAGTGCATCATCATCATCCAATTGGTGGAACATGAGCAAGCAATAGGTGGAACTGAAGGATCCCATGAAGTGGAAATTTTCTCTTTGCTATGGTGGAGACTCGTGGCTCTCAATGCTCACCCTACAAATACCAATATGACCCTCTGGAGGGCTTGGACCCCGTATAGGGAGACGGTCGAACAAACCCAAGATGAAGACCCGCTTGCAATATTTTATAAGATTCGATATGTCCCCTCACCTTCCAGTATAACCAAACATTAGTGCAATTGAGTAAATGAGTTTAGAAATCATGGAACCAAGTGGACACTTCATGGTTGCATGTATTTCCATAGTGGGCTTTAGAACATGCAAGTGTCTAAAATTTCAAGAAGAAGATTAATCAAGGCCCCTATTAGGTGGTATCAACCTCTAAGGGGGTGACATTTCCATGATAAATCTACAAATGGCAGGTGGCATGTGATATAATGGTGGAATGGAGTGGGGCATCAGGGGAAGGCTCCAAGCCACATGTCACAATACAAGGGTAGCTATTATAATAAAGGAAGCCCACACTTGTGTATATGAATGTAGGAGGTAGCAATCGTGGTACATGAGTTTCTCCGACCTTTTTTTCCCACCCTTATTCATATGCCTCTTGCCTTTTTATTGATTTTTATTTTATAACTGCTCGAGGCTGTAGGGGATGACAACATGATGTGTAAGATATAGAAATGGATACCCCTTTAAGGTGAGACAAGTCATCGCCCACAGGGGGTTGGGAAAATCATGGGTTCCTTAATGATGAAATGGGTTGATATGAAGGACCCTAGGAACTAGGGTGATGACCATAATGATAGGGGTAGAGCCCATGTTTGGATTTTTCCCATGTGCTAAATTTGTATGTCCCGACCATCCTTTTCATTTTATGGTAAATTTCCTATTGAGAGTGGCCAAATTATGCTTTTTATTTTCTTTTTAGCTGCATTAACCGTCGGGGCATCGTTCCAGGCTCGACCCAAGGTTTGGACAAGGGGAGGGGGAGGTTAAATCTTTGTGGATCCAATGGACAAATGTGGACCTGGTTGGGAAATATGGTGAATGGGGTTATAATGAGCAAAGTGTTGATTTTTGTAGCTTCAGAAAGTGCTCTAAGTCTAAAATTTGGTGGAGAGGCTTAGACACTTGTATTCCAAAGAACCCAGAAACCATTTGTGGAAATTCCACTTGGTTCATATTTATTAAAACAATTAATTATTTTAATGGGGACCCTAAGTCTAATCTTAGGGAAATTAAATAATTAAAGGGTATTAATAAAACATAGTGTGAATCTTCTAGAGAACGAAGATCAAGTCATGTTTTAATCTTAGCCATTGATTAGATATCTAATCTGGGTCATTGATTTGTCAACGAGAAGACTATAAAGGAAGGCTTGAGGGTCATTTGGAAAACACACCGAGACACTGAATTGATCTAAGATAGAAATTTATTGGGCGTGGTTTGCTGAGAATTTTGAACTGAAGATCTGAGCAGTGAGGGGCAGAGATAGCATCCAAAGAGGAAGAGATTTTCTCAGTTCGATGGAACATTAGTCAGAGAGAGGCAGAGGTGATCTAGCCTAGCCAGCGTTGAAGGAAGCGGTTGATGTAGTGACTGCGTAAGATCACGCGAAAGCAGCGCAAAGGCAAAGGTAGAGGTTTTGGAATTTTGCTGGTGGATAAGTTTCGGAGGCCGAGATCCGGAAAGTGGCACCGGGAGGCTGTTTCTCAGCATCCACAAAGGAAAAACGACTTGGAGGAGGGCTAACACTGAGCCTGGAAGTCGGTGATGCAGTGGCTAGAAGTTTCAATGTTGGATCTGCACAGAGCCTGTCTAGGGCAATTTTTCCTTCATCCAAATCGGCCGGAGACTCAGTGATTGAGTGAGGTATTGCTCACATATTCTTTTGCCAATATTTCTCTCTGTAACTACATAACCCTTGAGGGTATTCAAATATGTATTCAGACATTGCTACTGATAATCATAAAACCCTCAGATCTGCTGCACCATTTTCCCTGCATTGGTTTTTTCCAGGGACTTAGTCCAAAATAAAGGTGTCATATGTGTGAATGATTTCCTTGTCTAGTTTCCTTGTATCTGAATCAATTTTAGTGTAGGTTGCTTCAGTAGTTACTTCAATAATTCATATCTAAATTAATTATGTAATGTAATTTAGTTAATAGGAGAAGTACACTAAGTTGTCTATGCAGTTGCCTACGCAGTGCTTCGAATATCCCTCTTTCTTTCTGCAACTGAGCTCCTATGCTTCTATCTGCGCTCTGATACCATGTGAAAATTCAACAAATTGGAATCCTACTACAACAATTGATTAAGTTTCTTCTATTTGTTAAGTAGCTGAACAAATTATTTACTGTGTTCTATGGTAAATATCAAAACCAATACGTTGCAGCTTTCACAAAATAAATACTACGGAAATAAAAATAACGCCGGAAAAATAGATGCACACACACACAAATAACAATGTTATTTTTGGACTAAAACCCCAAGCGGGAAAACCGGTGTAGCAGTTGAGGGTTTGTATATTATGCAGTAGTAAATCTGAGTACAAATAAATCATGGTTTCTCTAAAATCTAGCAAACCATGCAGAGAAAATCTGACAATAAGGCCTAGTGAGAAAAATCTCACTGCCACTGGGGATCCGACACTGACCTTGGCTCAAGATGAGATGCTCTATGCAGTCATTGTGTCAACCTACGTAGTACTGCATCCCTACAACTAGGAACAAAGTCTCTCTCACTAGCTATTTAGCTGTTCTCTGGAAACTGGACCCTTCTGGCCTCCAGAAACACTCTCCAGCTTCTGACACTGAATCACCTCTGCTTCCCAGCAAAAATACAGATCTCCTCTGAAGCACAGGGTTTCATCTGCGTGGCCTCTGTGGTACTCACTACCTCTCTGCTATGCACTCACTGGACCTGGAAAATATTCCTCCACCCTTACTATCCCTGCCCCTCTCTCACGCCAGAGGAAAAACATCATGTGCACAATTACCCTTGCACGTAGACATGCCCAATCCTGCATTTTTTTTTTAAATTGCCTGTTTAACAAATTGGACATAATACGTTTCTGGGAGCATACGGTGACAGTTTTCCACGAAATGAGTTGCGTCGATTACAGAATGACGAGATATACATGGTCGTTTAGGTTCCACACCATTCCAACAAATTTCATTTTTTAGCATAATTTTGAGCACTTGATCACTCCTCCCCATTGGAAGCTTTTGGACCCCAAATGATCACTTTCAGTTGTTCAACAGATAAGCATATAGTTCCCTCACCTTTCCAATCTCGATCCATTTGGAATTGCTTGGATTTGTTCCTTTGAGCCCCACACGAAGGTAGTCTACACTCCCTCATTTTGATTTTCTTGTTCTTCTGTTAGGAATGGTGATTTGCTGAAGCTCATCAAGGTATTCTGGAGAAAAATCCTCAATAGAAGAATTTGAACATGTTCTCCTTGATCTTCATTTAGTGGAGGCTCATACAATATTAAATGCTCAACATTAACAATAGAGTAAATTTGCATGTATGAAGGCAAGTCTAACCTGAAGGCATTGTCACCAATCTTTTCCAAAATTCTGAAAGGACCATAACGGATTTTTTTCAGTTTTTTACCTTCCCCTTGAAGCCTTTCTTTGCTAATGTGAAGCCAAACTTCGTCACCAACATGGAACTTGTGATCTACACGATGCTTGTCATGCCTTGCTTTGTACTTGCCTTCTCTCTTTTCAAGCTAATCTTGAACTGTTTGATGTATTAATTAGATTTTTTCTATGAACTTCTTGGCTTTTTCTATGTCTCTATGGCCATCAATAGCAACATCCTTCCGAAAAATGAAATCCAATGGCGATCTAGGTAAGTATCCAAGACATGCCTCAAATGGTGATGTTTATGTCGAGGAGTGTTTTGCACGGTTGCAAGCATGTTGAATGTAGTGAAAATTTTCATCCCACAACTTAGGATGCTTATTGCAATATCCTCGAAGAAGATGTATGACTGTTCGATTGACCACTTCGGTTTGACCCTCTGTTTGTGGATGAAAGGATGTACTTTTTTCAACTTGGTATCCATCAAGTCCCACAAACTTGACCAAACATTCCCAACAAATCAAGAATCTCGATCACTAACAATGGATGTGGGTAATGTGAATATTTCTGAATACATTAATGCAGAAATCCTACTGTAGTATCTTGGTTTACTTCTCCTACTTGTGATTAATTATATAAGTTATTTCCAGAAAATATTCAGAAAATCCCGAAGTACATCACACTCAGTTACATGAGCTAACTAAGTTTATCACACTCAGTTAACTATTACAAGTGATTCTGAGATAAGATTACATTTTATTGTCAAATCTAATTAAGGGAAAATTAAAATAGACACTGCACCAAATTTAGCCCACACTAGTGTAGGTGTTGCTAGGACGTATTGGTCCCACACTAGTGTAGGTGTTGAAATTTCTTGTTGGACTTCAATACTCCCTCTAAACAAGAAAGGGATTATCTTCCACCCCGATCCTGCCTCTATGGTATTCGAATTTGCTTCTGGTGAGTGCCTTCGTCAGAATATCTGCATCGTGATCTTTTGTGGGAATGTACTGAAGTAGCATTATGTGCCTCTAAACACAATATCTAAGATGGTGGTACCGGATTTCTATGTGCTTGGACCTATCATGAAATACCAGATTAACCAAGAGTTTAATGCAACTCTGGTTATCGCAATGTATCATTGTCGGATCCATCTGAGAACCAAACAAGCCAACCAAGATCTTTCTCATCTAGATGGCCTCACATGCAGCTTGACTTGCTTCCATTTACTCTGCCTCGGCTGAACTGAGTGCCACATATTGTTGCTTCTTGCTGTACCAAGAAACTGTCGTCGATCCTATGTTGAAGATCCCTCCTGATGTGCTATTTCTGTCTGATGAACTTCCTGCCCAATCTGCATTCGTGAAGCCTTGAAGCTTCACTCCCTCTATTCGTCTATACCATAATCCATACTATGTAGTTCCCCTAAGATATCTCAATACATGCTTCCCTGCCTTCCAAAAGAGCTTGGTCGGCTTAACCATAGCTTGACTCAGCTGGTTAATTGCGTAGAAAATTTCTGGTCTGGTGTTCACCAAGTACATCAATGAACCTACTAGCTGCCTATAGTACTTCTCCCGAAGTAGCATCCTCTTTCATCCAATTTCCTGGAAGAGGAGTGTCTATGGGTTTACAGCTCTCCATGTGAAACTTACCCAGTATCTCTTTGGCATACTTTCCTTGAGAAACAAAAAGTTCACCATCCCGCTACCATATTTCCAAACCAAGGAAATAGTGAAGGAGTCCCATGTCCTTCATTTCGAACTCCCTTGCAAGATCCTCCTTGCATGATTGTATCAGCTGCTCATCACCTATCAAGATTAGATCATCAACATAAAGTACGATAATCAAGAGCTTACCATCAACCACAATCTGGTACAGGTTTGCATCCGATTCACTTTTGGTGAAGCCCAACCCGGTGAAATAGTTGTCAATCCGAGTGTACCAAGCACGAGGTGCTTGCTTCAGCCCATATAGTGCTCTCTTGAGTCGACACACATGTGACTTACTGTCAAAGATCTCGAAACCTTCTGGCTGCTCTATGTACACTTCTTCCTCAATAACTCCATTGAGAAATGCAGTGTTCATATCCATATGATGGATGCACCACCCCATCTATGCTTAGAGTGCAAGGATAGATCTAATGGAAGAGTACCTCGCGACTGGTGCGAAAGTGTCACCATAGTTGATCCCCTCAACTCGTGAGAATCCCTGGGCCACAAATCTAGCCTTGTACTTATCCACACTCCCATCAGCAGCTTGTTTTACCTTGTAGATCCATCTAGATCCAACTGTTGATTTTCCGACCGATCTTGGGACAATCTTCCATGCACTGTTCTTGATGATAGAGTCATACTCTTCTACCATAGCATCAACCCAAATTGGTTGTTGCACTGCCTTATGAAAGGAAGATGGTTCTGTCACAATGAACTTGGTCATAAGAGCCATGTATCCAGTAAACCTGTCTAGAGACTGTCTCTATCTGTGCAGTGAAGTAGGGGCTCCTACATTCTCTATTGCATCAAGTCTCAATCTATCAGCTTCCGTGGTACGCCTTCTACCATTTCTGGTAGATGGCTCTGCATGAGTGTTTTCTGCCACTCCATGATCCTCCGCATGTGGCTGCTCCACATCTTGAGTTTCATTCTTTGGAACCAAGAGTTCCTCCTGTGCATGCAAATCCAACTCCCTCTCAAGGGACAATCACATGGATTTCTCCTCATTAAATTTTATATCCCGTCACACAATAGTCATTTTGTTGTTTGGAAAATATACCCGATAGTTGTGGGGAGTTTCAGTGTACCCCACAAATATCCCAATCTCAGTTGTTGGTTCCAGCTTCTTCCTGGCATCTTTGGTCACATGCACATAAACAGATGAGACAAAAATCTTAAAATGTGAAACATCAGGTTTCTTACTAGTAAAAGCCTCTTCTAGTGTACTCATGCCAAGTATCCGATAAGGACAATGGTTTTGCACTAATAACATTGTGTTGCATGCCTCCGCCCACAGATGTAATGGTAGGCCCTGATCATGCAACATCACTCGTGCCGCACCCACAATTGTTTTTTTCTTTCTTTCTGCGACCCCATTCTGTTGTGGGTTATGAGGCGCAATCAGTTCTCTACAAATTCCTTCTTTGCTGCAGAAGTTCTTGAATTCATTGGAGATGTACTCACCACCATTGTCGCTCCTAAGAGCCTTCACATGCTTCCCCGTGTCTTTCTCCACCAGTGCTTTGAAATCAAGAAACTTTGAGAACGTCTGATCTTTCTTCTGCATGTAGATCCAGCACTTTCAAGAAAATTCATCAACAAATATCACATAGTACTTATGCTTTGCTGTCGAAGCAGTAGAGAATGGTCCACACACGTCTGAGTGAACTCTCTCAAGGATTTCCGAAGCTCGGTTCTCCTTCTCATGAAAAGTGGCCTTTTCATACTTCCCCATAGTACATCCCTTGCATGTGTCTGACTACGCAAGTGTACCCTTGGGAAGATCTGTAGAAATATGCTACATGACCTTCAAGGCTCCGTGGTGAAGATGGCCCAATCTCCTGTGCCATAACTCACCCTCATCTCGGCTCACCACTTTGTCTACCTTACCCTGCGCAGCCATCTACATCAAGTTTATAGAGATTCTTAACTCGAATCCCAATCTTCTTGGCTTGTCCTGTTGTTTTCTGTAGCAGGAAAGCTTTTCCTTTACTGAAAGCAACATCATAGCCTCTATCCTCCAACATTGCAATTGAGACTAAATTTTTCTTCAAGCTTGGTACATGCATTACATATTTTAATTGAAAGGGTTTACCTGGCTGTCTCTGGAAGGTAATGGTACCAATCCCGGTAGCACTATACCTCCCGTCATCACCCATTTCAATATGCATCTGGAGGTCCTTCTCCTCCAAGCTACTAAAAAGTTCTTTGTCTCCCGTCATGTGAAAGGAAGCACCACTATCCAAGTACCACACCGATCCCGTTGCACTTGACACCGTGCATGCAATGAGAGAGAAGTCAAGATTAAATTGTGAGGCCAAAGCCTCACTAGCTGCAGATCCTAAAGCCTTCTTGTTCTTCTTATTTTGTGGGAAATTAGTGGCATAATGTCCATGCTCGTGACAATGAAAACACTTCACTCTGGACATGTCACGCTTCTTGCCATCTTTACCGAACTCAGATTTGGAATGGAATTTCTTTCCTTTCCCCTTCTTTGCCTTGGCAACCAAAGCACAATCTTCTTCATCTTAATTCTTAAATGAAGATCCGTCTCTGGTATTCCTCCTAAATTCTTCTTGCACCAAATCCGACCAAAGTCATTCCCAATCTGGTAGCTTTTCCCTTCCATTGACAGAGTCCTGATAACTATGCCAACTGCTGGGAAGTCCTAGAAGAGCTAGGCTCACCAAATCATCATCAGGGACAGTAATGTTGACGCTCTCAAGATCATCCCGACATTGGACAAACTTTGTTAAATATTTTGGCATGGAGTCGCCTTTCTCCATTTTGATCTTCCTGAGTTTATCCTTCAATGCCAATTTCCTATGATCACTGTTGCTTTGAAATAGAGCTATCAAATCTTTCCACATTGCATATGGTGTCGCTTTTCCATGGAGACTTGAGATAATGTGGTCTCATACTCCCTCCAATAAGATCCTCCTCGCCTTTGCAATTTTCTTTTGCCAAGCATTAATGTTTGCAGCATCTGTTACAGCGGGTTTTGGAACATCATTGTCAATTAATTCTTTCAACCCATTGTCCTCCAATACTACCTCCATCCTGTCTTTCCAAGCAATATAGTTAGAGCTTCCCTTGAGTGCATATTCCAATGTAATATTCCCAATTAGCAGCAGCTAATTGGTAATATCAATTTTTGGCCATTTTACTTTATAAATTTAAAGTCAGTAAATAAAGTGAATTAGGAGACACTCAACCCAAACTTAGGGAAATAAAACACTTCCTAAAAGTCACTTGAGCATATTTACTTAACATCGCGGGGCCTAAGGGGTCGAAGTGACTACGTGGGATAGTGGCAGCGTGGGCAGCGTGGGTCCTAGGCAGTACAGAGGTGGATGGACAGTGTGGCCAAGTGGGACAGCGCAGTTTTGGTGGGGCCTAGGGGAGAGAAAGGCACTCCAAGCATAAAGAGGGAGAGAGGCCCTTCATTTTCTCATTCGATTATGCATCTTTGATTTGTCTCTTGACATTGAGCATGCTTTTGCTGTTGAGAAAAGTCTGCAAGTGTTGTTTAGCACACCGGGTGTCTCCGAGAGGAGATCCCAACCTCAGCCCCAGGGGACTTCGAGTGCCTGCTCGGGTGAGGAGTTCTATCATTGGATTTTCAGGTGGGAGCCATTGCATCTACAACAGGGATTAAGCACTTTATTTGGCAGTGCGGTCTTGAGGAAGGACCACACAGTTCTTGGAGGAGGTAGTGTCGGGATCTAAGATTTATCCAGGGATTCAACCCAGAATAGTGAGGAGGGATCAGCCCTTAGGTATTCCATCATTTTCTCAGAGGAGGAGGCCATCATTTTCAGGGACATATTTAGGGCCAGCATATTTCACAGGGACAGCGTGATTTATCTAGGGAGGTGATTTTCCGGGGTCATCCATTCCGGAAACCCTTTCTAGGCTTTTCTGGGTATTGAGTGAGGAGATCATTCCCAAAGTCCCATATTTTTCTTAGTAGGGGAACAACCCCAAAGAGTCATCTTATTCCAGTAGCAACAGTAGTCCGGCAGTAGCAGCAACATCCTTTTGGAGATAACGCAGAGATTGATAGAGCAGCCATTCCGAGAGCATTTCTGAGAGTTTCTCTAGCTTGCCTTGTGCAGGCCAAGGTGCTATCATTTTGATCACCTTTGTACTCATTTCACTTTCAATTATATAATAAAATGGCTCAGCGTTCTCCATATTTTGTAGTCTACGTATGATGTCTCTCTATTTGTTGTAGTTTCATGTTTTTGTTGCTTTATATTGTTGTTTATTTCTACTTGGAATATTACATCCAATCTCAAGCCATTGAAAGCCATTTTGATCCTGAATCACTTGTTGCAACAAGAATGTCTTCTGCAAATTCGAATTCTATTCAGTCTCAAACTCGGATTCTCCTCCACCATAGTGATTTCCTATGCTCTGATACCATGTAGAAATTATACAAACATATGTATATCAATGGATTCAATCCGATCTAACAATGTACTAAAGTTAGATACTGAATCGCTTCTACAAACCAATTGTGGAAATTAAACACAATCGCCAATCACATGAAGCAAAGAAAGAATCAAATCAAACCACAACACAGATAATTTCTTGGGGAAAGCTTGCTGCTCAAAACCCCTCTATATTCTATTATATATTAACCATGGAATCATGAAACAATTACAATACACTCTTGTCACAAGAGTCTCTTGCACTTTGCTAACTGTCTCACACTGTCCTAGAAAAAACTGACCAACACTTAGCCAATTCTCAACCTCTAAACAACCTGCTTTGCTTGCACAATTCCTGATGAATGCAATCCATATTCCTTAGGAATTTCAGGCTTTCTCAACTACGAAAGGATCAGGGGAACTCCAATGGATATCTGGTTGCATGCAAGCAACCTACTAATCACACAATTGATAGTTAACCTCCCTTTCACCTTTGTCTCGACTCGGTCTCCACTAGAACTAACATGCATGCAGCTAATAATAGTAAATCATTAGTTGCATGGCAGATCACTGATTGTGAATTAAATAATATTTAATTCACTTGATCTCTCACTAGTGCAACAAACGGTTACAACTAGTTCAACTGACTCTAACTCACCCAACTGAGTTAACTGATTACACATGCATTAAACTAATGTACCAACTGCAATTTGAACTCCATAACTAATAGAATTACTCTGCATGCCTCACCAGCCACCCTAAAATTGAAATACATGGGCTAACTGAGTTTATCACACTCAGTTAACTATTACAAGTGATTATGAGATAAGATTACATTTTATTGTCCAATTTAATTAAGGGAAAATTAAAATAGACACTGCACCAAATTTAGCCCACACTAGTGTAGGTGCTGCTAGGACTTATTGGTCCCACACTAATGTAAGTGTTGCAATTTATTGTTGGACTTCAACACAAGAAACTCCAATTTCATCCAAGTGTAAGTGAGAAAATATTTTAGAGATACTAGTGATGATCAAATGAAATGATCATCACATCAATATATATCCTCCCTAAGGGGTTCGATTTGCCTAAAAAGGCCTAATAATGCACCAACTAATAAAATAATGTGCAAAAATAACATTCCTTGGTGACAAGCCCACCAAGATAGCTCCATAATACAAAAACAAGCCTCTCAAGGGGGAAAAATAATAGATACAATAGGTCAAAGGGCCATTGGAGAGGCTTAATGGAGTCCAATGTGTGCCAAGATGAATGAATGAACTCCAAACATAGTAATATATGGGTTGAAACCTTGATATCCAAGAAAATGACTTGTAGTGTCCCCAAGTGGCTATGGGGGCACAAAACATACTCATGGGTATCCAAATGGATCGAAGAAGCCCGTATCCCATCTATACGAGCTAGAATAATGATGCAAGGCCTCCCATTGTCTCCCATAGTGAGACACATCTTCATATAGGACTTGGATCAACTACCAAGTGTGTGGTGCAAGAGTGGAGTCGGTTGAGCAAGGTGGTCCAGGTGCATCACCATCGTCCAATTGGTGGAACATGAGAAAGAAATAAGTGGAACTGAAGGATCCCATGAAGTGGAAATTTTCTATCTGCTATAGTGGAGACTCGTGCCTCTCAATGCTTACCCTACAAATGCCAATATGACCCTCTGGAGGGCTTGGAACCCATATAGGGAGACAGTAGAACAAACCCAAGATGAATACCCGCTTGCAATCTTGTATAAGATCAGATGTGTCCCCTCACCTTCCAATATAACCAAACATTAGTGCAATTGATTAAATGAGCTTAGAAATCATGGAACCAAGTGGACACTTCATGGTGGCATGTGTTTCTATAGTGGGCTTCAAAACATACAAGTGTCTCAAATTTCAAGAAGAAGGTTAACCAAGGCCCCTATTAGGTGATATCAACCTCTAAGGGGGTGATATGTCCATGATACATCCATAAAATGGCAGGTGGCACGTGATATAATGGTGCAATGGAGTGGGGCATCAAGGGAATGCTCCAACCCACATGTCATAGTACAAGGGTAGTTATTATAATAAGGGAAGACCACACTTGGGTATATGAATGTAGGAGGGAGAAATCGTGGTACATGAGTTTCCCTGACCTTTTTTTCCCACCCTTCTTCATATGCCTCTTGCCTTTTTATTGATTTTTATTTTATAACTGCTCAGGGCTCTAGGGGATGACAACATGATGTGTAAGATATAGCAATGGATATCCCTTTAAGGTGACATAGTTCATCTCCCACTGGGGGTTGGGAAAATCATGGGTTCCTTAATGATGAAAGGGGTTGATATGAAGGACTCTAGGAACCAGGGTGATGACCATAATGATAGAGGTAGAGCCCATGTTTGGATTTTTCCCATGTGCTAAATTTGTATGTCCCGACCATCTTTTTCATTTTATGGTAAATTTCCTATTGAGAGTGGCCAAATTATCCTTTTTGTTTTCTTTTTAGCTGCATTAACCTTCGGGGCATCGTTCTAGGCTCAACCCAAGGTGTGGAGAAGGGGAGGCGGAGGCTAACTGCGTATGGACCCAATGGACAAATGTGGAACTGGTTGGGAAATATGGTGAATGGGGTTATAATGAGAAAAGTGTTGATTTTTGTAGCATCAGAAAGTGCTCTAATTTTAAAATTTGGTGGAGAGGCTTAGACACTTTTATTCCAAAGAACCCAGAAACTGTTTGTGGAAATTCTACTTGGTTCATGTTTTATTAAAATAATTAATTATTTTAATGGGGACCCTAAGTCTAAACTTAGGGAAATTAAATAATTAAAGGGTATTAATAAAACATAGTGTGAATCTTCTAGAGAATGAAGATCAAGTCATGTTTTAATCTTAGCCATCGATTAGACATCTAATCTGTCATTGATTTGTCAACGAGAAGATTATAAAGGAAGGCTTGAGGGTCATTTGGAAAACACACCGAGACACTAAATTGATCTAAGATCGAAATTTCTGGGGTGTGGTTTGCTAAGTATTTCGAACTGGAGATCTGAGAAGTGAAGGGCAGAGATAGCATCCGGAGATGAAGAGATTTTCTCAGTTCGGTGGAACATTAGTCAGAGAGGGGCAGGGGTGATCTAGCCTAACCAGCATTGAAGGAAGGGGATGATGCAGTGACTATGTAAGCTCATGTAGAAGCAGCGCAGAGGTAGAGGCAGAGGTTTTGGAATTTTGCTGGTGGATCAGTTTCAGAGGCTGAGATCCGGAAAGTGGCACCGGGAGGCTGTTCCTCAGCATCCACAGAGGAAAAAATACTTGGAGGAGGGCTAACATTGAGCCTAGAAGTCAGTTACGCAGTGGTTGGAAGCTCAAACATTGGATCTGCACAGAGCCTATCTAGGGCAGTTTTTCCTTCATCCGGATCAACTGGAAACTCAGTGATTGAGTGAGGTGTTTCTCACATATTCTTCTGCCAATATTTATCTCTGTAACTGCATAACCCTTGAGGGTATTCAAAGATGTATTTAGACATTGCTACTGATAATAATAAAACCCTTAGATCTGCTGCACCATTTTTCCCGCATTGGGTTTTTCTGGGGACTTAGTCCAAAATAAAGGTGTCACATGTTTGAATGATTTCCTTGTCTAGTTTCCTTGTTTCTGAATCAATTTTAGTGTAGGCTACTTCAGTAGTTGCTTCAATAATCTAGATCTGAATTAATTATGTAATGTAATTTACTTAATAGGAGAAGTACACTCAGTTGTTGCAATAGGATTCATTAGATTTGTTTGGATCTAGGAATTTTCACATGGAATCAGAGCATTGATGTGAAATAGGAAGGACGGATCTGATTTCTAAAGTGAAGTTTGTTGTTGTTACAGTGTGGCAAAACGAATCCATTGAAGGATTGCGCAGTTCTGGCCAGGAGGGCCGAGATATTCATGGTACTCTCTCTGAGTGAGTCGACAGAGAGAAAGGACTTCTAGATTTGAGATCTTGCTAAGGCAGAGGGAGCAGCGCAGAGACTCCACGTAGAGGATAAAAGGATGTAGTTTTATGAAGCTGTTGTTGGGAAGAAAAGTGTCAGAAGGAATCAACAACATATATTTGGGGAATTTCTTCCTCAATGATTTCCTAGTCGAGGAAATCACCATTTCTCAATTGTTGAGCATTAGAGGAGCTACAGAACTTACAACTCCACCAGTGATCTGTATTTATGAAAAAGGTATTATTGACGTCTATGTGAGCAGCTTATGTTACTTAGTGCAATAGATCGAAAATATTGCAAATAACATAAACAACATGAGAAAATTAAAACACAGTCAAACATATTAACGCAGCAAAAATTTAATAACGGAGTTCACCAAACTTCCTGGCTACGTCTCTGGGTCCTTAGCTTCCAATGCTGACCACTTTATTTTTTCTTCAAAATTCTTTTACAAGTATGAGCTCAAAAACAGAGACTCAAATGAGAAAATGGACCTCACCATTGCGACCGGCTCGAAATTTCGGTCAAAATGAGTATAAACTTGCCTATATTTCGCCACTGTGACCTCCAGACCCCCTGGAGAATCCAAAACCACTTCTGCCCTGCACAAAACCAATTCTGCCCTGCACAAAACCACCTCTGCCCACAGAAAACCACCTCGGACTACGCGCTCCTGGTTTGGGCGTATTCAACTCTGCACCTGCATAAAATGAAGTTTGGTGGCTTGACAAACAAGCTACACCGTATAGTCGAACTGGTTGGCGGACTTGATTTGAATTCGTTGTTTAAATATAATTTTGGAGGTCGGCGGGTCGAAACCCCTGCCCGACCGTCCGTTGAACCTCCGGTGGAAACGAGCTATACATAGTGCGCATTTAAACCTTATGATAAGGTTTATCATATCCCATCCGTTTGCAAACTATACATAGCAAACATTAATATTATCTACGGCGGCATCATTAGAGGTTTCCGGCGGTTTCGTTGACATGCGGCAGTTTATGTTATATATAGTATAACATATATATGTATCAACATTTAAATGTGATAATATATATCTATTTTAAACCTTGGATAAGGTTTGGCGGTAACATATATATGCAGCGGTCATGTTTAATAATTCCGGCGGTTTGTCATACATATCCGTTGGTTACAATATAATAAATGCGTGGTGATAAACTTTGGATATGGTATATATCGGCGGTGATAATATATGTGTGGTCCATAAATATAAAACTTCCACATTTAATACCAACTCATGCGCTGGCCCAACCGACGAGCAATCTCCGGCAAAGACTTAGTATTTCTGGGAGGTCAGGGGTTTGATCCTCCCTGACCTCCAAAATTTTGGAAATAAGGCCAAATTGGGGAAAATCTGGGTTGCCACGTGTCAGACCCGGATTGGCCCATTCCAACCAATCACAATCTGACACATCACTGATCTGTTGACATCACCCTGGACAGGTTGCGTGTTCCTAGGATGACGCATGTCCTACTGACGCCATCTTTGACTTGACTGTTGACTGTTGACTTTGACTTTGCCTTTTTTCCATTTTGCCCTAGTTTACCATAAACTTGGACTTGCAATATCTTTGTCATACGAACTCGGTTTTACGCGCCGTTTGCACCATTGGACTCTTGTCGACGATCACTTTAACTTGATCCTATTTTCATCTACATTTGAAGACTTTGATCTGGAGGCAAAACTGAATCCATTTTGGATCAACCAGGGAGTGCGTGAGACTAGCAGGGACTGCGCAGTAGGAATAAAGAGGGAGCAGATTTGACAGTTTTTCGGGGGATATGGCATCTCACGGACTTCGTGAGAAATATCGGTTGGAGGGCTCCTCTAACCATATGATTTGGAAGGAACGAGCTATGTTTCTTCTAGATGAATATGATCTGAAGGCGTTTGTGGAGAACATGGTAGTTGTACCTACATATCTAGATCAAAACAAAAATTACAAGGCTAATATGGCGAAGGCGAAGAGTTTTCTCCTTGATGGTGTCAAGGACCACATCGTCTCACATTTGGCTGGAAAGAATACTACCAGAGATATGTGGGTAGCTTTGCATGACCTATATGAGGGATCTTCCGATCAACGGATGTTGTACTTGGAGCTGAAGCTTCATATGATCCAGATGTGGAAAGGGGAGCGTGTGGCTTCATACCTTATGCGGTTTTAGGAGGTCATGACCAGTTGTCTACAGTAGGTGCTACACCTACAGCTGCAACCATGGTACGGATGGCCCTTAATGATGTCACGGAGGAGTGGAAATTGTTTGTTCAGAGCATATTGGGTTGGGCATCATTACCTAGTTTGGGAGTAGTTGTGTGCATCTTTTCAGGATGAAGGGCTGAGGAGAGACCTCGTCTAGTGCAAACTTGATGGCAACAGTGGAAGCGGATCGAAATCCGTGGAGGAAGAGGAGAACGCAGCCCTTGCATTGAAGGTATAGCAGGCGCAACAAAAACCAAAGCGTGATGCTTCAAAATTCAAGTGCTTCAAATGTGGTGAGATGGGCCACTATGCATCTCAATGTCCTTTGAAGAAGAAGGAAAAATATGAGAAGCATGACCTGAAGGTTTCAAACGTGAGAATCAAGGAGGATGAGGTGTCCATGAGTGCCCATGATTCTCCTAGTGAGACGTGGGGTGATATTGAGTTGTTTTTCATCTCGAACTTTAGTTGGGCAGGATCCTTGAGGAGTCCACCTCATGGATCATACCTTGCTATGGGAGCCCATGATCAACAGTGGCAAGATGGAGGATTATTGAGATGGATTCGAGGAGTGATGGAGATGATAGTGCAGTAGATAGTAGCATTCATTTATGGAGCAACGCAAAGTAGAGGCAGCAACAGCGCAGTGCACAGTGGTGCAGCGCAGTGCAGAGCAGCAGTAGTGTAGAGCATCAGAGGGACAACACAGTAGCTATCAACAGTAAGATTCTTCAGCACCGAGGTGCATCCACTGAACACTTGTTCAGTTCTGGGTGAGTTCAACTATTTCTCTCAGCAGCTGAGTTGTAGTGCAGATGTAGTGTTAGCAACATCGCAGATGCAACACTTAATAGGGAGTTGCAGTACAGATGCAGCAGTGATAGTGGCAGAATCATGGGCAATAGTATAGCAGCAACAACATCGCAGAGATTGGTAGACTTCAACATCGTGGAGGATGTTTCAGGGACAGAGCAACATGCAATAGGCATTATTGCTAGAGCACCTTCCTCGCTAATAGGGAGTGTTGATTTTTGTAGAAACAGAAAGTGCTCTAAGTCTCAAATTTGGTGGAGAGTCTTAGACACTTGTATTCCAAAGAACCCAGAAACCGTTCGTGGAAATTCCACTCGGTTCACGTTTTATTAAAATAATTAATTATTTTAATGGGGATCCTAAGTCTAAACATAGGGAAATTAAATAAACAAAGGGTTTTAATAAAATAGAGTGTGAATCTTCTAGAGAATGAAGATCAAGTCATGTTTTAATCTTAGCCATCGATTAGACATCTAATATGGTTCGTTGATTTGTCAACGAGAAGACTATAAAGGAAGGCTTGAGGGTCATTTGGAAAACACACCGAGACACTTAATTGATCTAAGGTTGAAATTTCTGGAGCGTGGTTCGCTGAGAATTTCAAACTGGGGATCTGATAAGTGAGGGGCAGAGATAGCATCCGAAGAGGAAGATATTTTCTCAGTCTAGTGGAACATCAGTCAGAGAGGGGAAAAGGTGATCTAGCCCAGCCAGCGTAGAAGGAAGAGGCTGACGCAGTGATTGCGTAAGCTCACGCAAAAGAAGCGTAGAGGCAGAGGCATAGGTTTTGCAATTTTGCTGGTAGATCAATTTCAGAGGCCAGGATCTAGAAAATGGCACCGAGAGGTTGTTCCTCAACATCCACAGAGGCAAAACGACTTGGTGGAGGGCTAACATTGAGCCTGGAAGTGGGTGACGCAGTGGCTAGAATTTCCTGCATTGGATCTACGCAGAGGTTGCACAGAGCTTGTCTAGGGAAGTTTTTCCTTCATTCGGATCAGCCGGAGACACTAATTGAGTGAGGTATTTCTCACATATTCTTCTACCAGTATTTCTCTCTGTAATTGAATAACCCTTGAGGGTATTCAGAGATGTATTTATACATTCTACTGCATAATAATAAAACCCTCAAATCTGCTGCATAATAATAAAATCCTCAGATCTGCTGCACTGATTTTCCCGCATTGGGTTTTTCCAAGGACTTAGTCCAAAATAAAGGTGTCATATGTGTGAATGATTTCCTTGTCTAGTTTCCTTGTTTCTGAATCAATTTTAGTGTAGGCTGCTTCAGGAGTTGCTTCATTAATTAAGATTTTAATTAATTATGTAATGTAATTTACTTAAAAGGAGCAGTACACTCAGTTGTCGCATTAGGATTCATTAGATTTGTTTGGATCTAGTAATTTTCACATAGAGGGGGGTGTTGTATATGGTGTTGGGAAGTGGGACCACAAAACCAAAATCAATGTTTCCCATGTAGTGCCAACCCTAAAGCTTGTAGCCAATAAAGAAGATCCCACGAGACTAGGATACAAGACTAACCATCAAATTGGACAGAGGATACAAGAATACAAACCAAGCCCACCCTTTCCGTTGAATCCCCCCCACTAATACATGCCCAAAAGTGTGCATGATAAGTAAACAAAAATACCCAATTACATAATGAAAAGCAATATGTTCAGGGTTGGAAGGCCCACCTTCAAACATATAATCATAAGAGATGGGCGAGGGAGCATATGGCTAGCTCAAGTGGCTATCCATAAAAAAGGCTTGTTCTTGGATATATTGTGAGTACTTTTTGTTGAGTATATTTTATGATTATGCCATGTAATGAATAATGCTAGTGTTTCCATGTTCCATGTCTAATTTCTTATATTTATATGAAATTTTTGGTAGATTTTGCATGCTTTAATTTTTTGTCCTTTAATTTCCCTAGAGAAACTCCTAGAGATCTTTTCTCTAGTAAAATTTATCACCTTATAAGGTGATAGTCAGTGTTAGCAAGTGAAAACCTAGGGGCATTTGATATTTCCATGGTCAAAATCCCTAAAAATCCATCACCCAAGTATATAGAAGGAATTGACATCTATTTTGGTGATCAAAACTCACAAATATTTTCCCTTTAATCTCTCCCTTAAAATTTTGGCCCTTCAAGGAAAGCCTCTAAGGTTAGAGTTTCAAGCCGAATTCAACTAGGGCTTGAATGTTGAGATGATTTGAAGTTGTTCCGCCTTGCTAAGTATTAAAACATCAAAATATAGTAATTTTCATGGTTGAAAGTACTTCTTTAGGCCTAACGTCATCAACCCTAAGGAATTCTTGTGAAAACTTCTTAATCTAAACCAACAAAAATCCTACTTCAGTTAACTGATTTGTGTTTCCTACGTGTGTTCTTAATTAACAAGTTATTTATAGAATTATTCAATAAATATTAATGCAAATACTCTGCAACCTACACAAATATACAGATCAAGTACTGAAAAATAAATGAGACAATCACACAAAGGACACACTTATTTTTGGACTAACATCCCGTGAAAAATCCAATGCAGGAAAACCGGTGTAGAAAATTTGAGGGTTTTTGTTATCAAGCAGATTTTTGAATACAATATCGGGTGCCAAATCCAGCTCACCCAATGAAGAAAATCCCGATAGAAGCACCTCTATCGGGAAACAAATATTTTGGCTGATCCAATAGTAGAATGAAGAAACCCCATAGTCTACTGGGTTGTCCCAAGTGTTGCGCAATGAGGGCTGCTCTCAGCTCTGCGCACCCCCTCTAGGAGCTGTGTCACCCTCCTCATGAGCCTTCCTAGCTCAGAAATCAATCTACTGAATTGTTGCCCGATCTACCTCACAGAAACCCCAGTGCTGCCTCTTCAGTGACTGCGTCACCCTTTGAAGCTCTGCATCACCCTTCTGGCTCTACGTCACCCTCTTAAGTGTTGCATTGTCTCTGCTGGTGCTGCTCTACCTCTCTACAATTGTATTCTTTGCCTTGGACTGAAGTCCCACTGCCAAACTACCCCTCTCTGCACTGTAAGCTCACTCCGAAATTCTCAACAAACCACGCCCCAAAATTTCGACTTTGCTCAAGTGCTGCTCTCCATATGTGTGTCCTCCAACTGACCCTCAAGCCTTCCTTTATAGTTTTCCTGTTGAGAAATCAACGGTCGTGATCTAATCCTTAATCAACAGCTAAGATTAAATCAGACTTGATCCTCATCACTTAGAAGCTTCTCACCCACATTTAAATTAATTCACTTTAATTATTTTAATTTCCTAAGTTTTAACTTAGGCTCCATTAAAAATAATTAATTATTTGAATAACTTTCATTCCAGGTGGAATTTATCCAAACGATTTTTGGGTCTTGGAGATCTCCTATGTTCTAGCTCCTCCACTAAATTTTGAAGCTAGAGCACATCCGATGCTACCCAAAAATCAACACTCCCTCTTAGCGAGGAATGTGCTCTAGTAATACTTCTCACCAGAAGTATCACCCTGATCCACAACATTGGTCCTCTACGTTTTTGATGCTCGGCTTACAGCCCCAGATCCACTAGGCTGTTGGAATCTGTACTATTTCCCATGACTCTACCACTGTCACTGTACTGCAGCTTGTGGAAATTTCTGAATCTTTACACTTTATGCAGAAATTGATACTATTAATCTAGTAATGCTCTTCCTACTTAGACAATTTATTAACTGAATAAATTCAAGTTAAAATAGAAGCAAAACACATAACAGATCTCCACCAATTTAGATCCAGGACAAGTTCATGCACACACAAACAAAGTGACACAGTTATTTCTAGACAAATAGTCCCCGGAAAAACCCAATGCAAGAAAACTGATCTCTGTCTGCTGGAAGGTTTTATTATTAAGAATTTTCTGAATACAACAAGCCTGGGTTCCAGATCTAGAAAACCTGTCAGAGATATAATAGATCTACAACTCACTAGCAGATCTAAGGCCAAAATAATGGCTGATCCACACCCTCAAACAGGATTTACAAAACTCAGCCAATATTAGGGCCTAGAAACCCCAGCGTTGCCCCTAAAAGCCTCTACGTCAGCCTCTGAAGCCCCTCTAACCCTCAGCGTTGCTCCAGAAGGGACTGCATTACCCCAGACTGGGTGACGCAGTCTCTACGCTGCCCCTTAGGGTATCTACGTAACCCTCTGAGGGTTTCCCGTTGAAAATCATGCTGTCCTTGAAGGGACTGTGTTGTCCTTGCTGTTGAATCTTCCCTTATCCTCTTCGCTATCCTTGAGCTGATCTCTGCCTCTTGTGTGTTCTAGACCCCGGGATCATATCATCCCATTGGCCTAAATTCCCCTCTGCAGCTGAAACACTTCTGAGTATTATTAGCAAACCCTGCCCTAGAATCTCAGCCTAGCTTTAGTGCTTTGCCTTTGTGTGTCTTTACAAATGACCCCAAGCCTTTCGTTTTTACTTTTCTCGTTAGGAAACCAACGACCACGATCATATCTTGAATCAATGGCTAAGATTAATAGAAAGCTTGATCCGTGTGACTTAAGACAACTTCATCACATGTTTAATTAAATTCACTTTAATTATTTAAGTTCCCTAAGTTTTAACTTAGGAAATACATTAAAATAATTAATTAATTTAATATCTCCTAAACTAGATGAAATTTCCCAAATCAATTTCTAGGTCTTTTAGATCAAGTGTACTCTAGTCCCTCCACAAAATTCGGGAGCTAGAGCACAACTGATGCTAACCCAAATACACAAAATATCAACACTCCCTCTTAGCATCAACGGTGTGCTCTAGCAATACATCACATGATTTTGGGCACTAGTTCTGTGCTGCTGAAGCTTGGCCTATTGCCACTCAACTCTGCACTGCTGCTGCCATTTTGTACTGCTGCCCATGACTCTGCCACTGCCACTGCAACCTCTATACTGCAACTCCCTCTCAATATGTTGCATTTGTGCTTCTCAAAGCACTGCCACTGCAACCTCTATACTGCAACTCCCTCTCAATATGTTGCATTTGTGCTTCTCATAGCACTGTCACTGCTGATCTGCTGCACTGTAGCTTCAGTTGTTGAGAGAAACAACTAAATCTCCTACCCAATATTTGACAGACAAGTCAGATGGGCTACATTCTCATCACTAAAGCTCCATAGGTTACATATTTGTGCTAGCATCTAAAGAACAATGCATAGCTACAGCTCTGCCTGCGTAATCAGACTCCCTCTACACTACTGAAGTCACATCAACCCCTTGTGCTGAGATCTGTCACGCTGCTACTGCACTACGCTGTCCCTCTGAAGCCTTCTGCCTTGTTGCAGCTCTGCACTGCGTAAGCAGCTCTACTCTATGTTGTTGAAGTCACATCAGCCTCTGTGTTACTGCTGCTTCTACGCTATTGTTGCTTTTCTCTGCACTGCTCCTCTAAGTCTTCAGATCTGCCTCTGCCTCTACTTCATCTGTGATCTATGCACCCACTGCTCCACTTGTCCCGCTATTGTCTTAAGGTTGTCGTAGCTCGCATGTGATCCAAGAGATGAGCTGCTCAAGGATCCCGCCTGACTTCCATGTAGCTCCTCTACATGTCCATGTCACCCCACCTTTGTGCTTCATGAGCACTCATGGCTACATCATCTCCTAACCCATCATCTGCCACAACTGCTTTGGAAGAAGATGTGTCCTTGTCTCTTTTCTTCTCAGTACAATTGCTAGAAAAATGTCCCATTTCACCAAACTGGAAGCGCTTAACCTTTGAAAGATCCTTCTTCTTCTTTGGCTGCTTCCTTGATGCCATGGCTGCATCTTCCTCATCTTCTTTCTTCACTTTTCTCAATCCATGGTTGTGCTACCTCTTGGTGAATCTACAGAGTTCGTCTTGACGCAGAATTGACCACAAGATGTCCCAATCTAGGAGGTCCGCTCTGCCCAAGATACTTTGGACAAAGGTTTCCCACTCATCTGTGACTACATTGAGGGCAGTCCTGACTATCACAGCATCATCCACTATTGCACCCGTTGTAGTCAGCTGATCTCTGATTGACCATAATCTGAAGAGAAAATGCTCCAAATCTTCTCCCTTGGTCATCATGAATGACCTCATCTGAGTTTCCAACAACATTTTTCTTTGGACAAACTTTCCCTCATACAGGGAGGTCAAGGCCTTCCACATCCCGTTAGCTGTCTTTTTCTCAGCTACGTGTGGTACAATATGGTCCTTGATTCCATCCATAATCAGCCGCTTGACATGCCCAGCAGCCTCCTTATGCTTCCGAAGGAGATCCAGATCTGTCAGTGTGGCCAGAGTTTGCTCTGCATGGTCTCTAAGATTGTATGCCTCAAGGACTATCAGGATCCTTGCCTTCCAAACTGAAAAGTTTGAGAGGCCATCCAGCCTATCCTGATCACTCAGTCCATGAGGAGCCATCTGCTCAGAATGTGTCGGAACTTCATTTTCTCTTTGATAGAGAAATGGATCTAAGGCCCTTGGTGAAACAGACAAATTTTTTTCCCTCTGACAGTTGATTTCCCTCATTGGAAATCCACCAAATAAACTATGATTCAACTTCTTCTTTGATCCTCTGATCAAACTGCAAGTTTTCTTTGGCTAGAAACTCTCTAAGAAGCTGATGTCCTCCTGCTCTTTGTCACTTATGCTAAGGCTAAAGATCTAAAAAATTTAGAAAATTAACCCCACCAGCACCTTCTGAATTTCTGCAGCTTTTCTGCAGTCTTTTCTGGATCTGACAGATTCATATTTGAATCACACTGGTTGGCTTTAGACTGATCCAGCACTGTTTCTGAGCTGCCTCTGCGCAGTAATTGTGTGGGCTTGCTAGGACACAACGTTATACAGTGTCACCCTTCCCTCTGCGTGAATCTGCCTCTGAAAGCTGCGCTGTCCCTTCAGATCTACATTTCTGTTGCTTTCCGCAGCTAAAACCTTCAGTCTCCTGCTGGTGACCCTCCTAGAACTGCACTTGCTCTGATACCATGTCGAAATTTCTGAATCTTTACACTTTATGCAGAAATTGCTACTGTTAATCTGGTAATGCTTCTCCTATGTAGACAAGTTATTAACTGAATAAATTCAAGTTAAAATCGAAGCAAAACACATAACAGATCTCCACCAATTTAGATCTAGAACAAGTTCATGCACACATAGACAAAGAACCACAGTTATTTCTAGAAAAATAGTCCTTGGAAAAACCCAATGCGGGAAAACTGGTCTCTGGTTGCTGGAGGGTTTTATTATTAAGAATTTTCTGAATACAACAAGCCTGGGTTCCAGATTGTCAAAACCCGACAGAGATATAATAGATCTACAGCTCACTGGCTGATCTAGGGCCAAAATAAGGACTGATCCACACCCTCAAATGGGATTTACAGAACTCAGCCAAGATTAGGGCCTAGGAACCCCAGCATTGCCCCTGAAAGCCTCTACGTCAACCTCTAAAGCCCCTCTAACCCTCAGCGCTGCTCCGGAAGGGACTGCATTACTCCAGACTAGGTGACGAAGTCTCTACGCCAGTGAAATAGGACTCGCCGAGTTTCCCAATTGCTCACAAGTTATACTCTGCTCAGCGACTAAACCAGCAGATTTGAATATGCACGATTCAAACTCGCATTGACCGAGTTTGACTCATGGTCAACGCGATTTGCACTCGGCGATTACGCTCGGCGGTGATTATTGGCGATTTTCACGAGTGAATCGGGAATTTTTAGGGTTTTAGTTTTGTATTTAACTGTCGTTGTCTGCTTGCTGAACAGTCTTTCACTCTCGCCGTCTGCTTGCTCGATGAACAATTTTACCCACCGCCGCATCACTCGCTTGCTGAATTTTGAAGTCTGAAGTGCATCATTGCATCACTGCAGTGCATCACCGCATCACCATGGGAGCAGCGTAGCCATCGCTGTCAGCCAGAGCCATCCTGCATTTGCTCCAAAGTTCTAAACTATCAAGACTCGACTTGCGAAAATTTCTGTGAGCCTTCTATGAGCCGACCCTCTCATATATATTATAGATATATATTTAATATTTATGCCTATATACTATATAGTATAAAATCTTTTTACCCCCAACTATAAATGGAAGAGGCACATTATGTAACAAGGATTGCAATAAAAGGGGTTTCAAACTCAAATTAAAAGAATAATAACTTTTGACTATGACATATTGGACGATTCTAGAATTTGTGTTGTGACTCATGAGAGCTTTATAACCATAAAAATATTCATCCTAGATGTTAAAACTTAAACGGTTTAAGAAAATCAATATCTATAATGCCTGTAGAATCGATATAAATATTTAAGAAAATGAATATTAATTTTTTAAAATTATACTTTTAAGTTTTTATTATTTTAACCAATGATAAAATATAATGTCAATAGGAAATCAATCTCTGTGTAGTTGATATCTATAAATTTATGCTGTAGAATTGAAATAAATATTTAAGAAAATGAATATTAATTTTTTAAAATTATACTTTTAAGTTTTTAACCAGTAATAAAATATAATGTCACTCGGAAATCAATCTCTGTGTAGTTGTAGTTGGAAACAACAAAATAGGTGGGTGGAATCTGCATTATTATATTTATAATTTTATTATTAAGTCAAATTCTGTTGGTATTGAAATTTGAAACCAAGTTCCTAAACTATAGGAGAGACTGTCTATTTAATATTTATCGCTCGCAGTGGCACTATCACCTAGTTCTGAGCCAAGTGATGTCACCTATTCCACTAAAAAATTATTATTAAAATTTAAAACTTTATTTAAAATTTATTAATTTTTAAATAGATATCGTTATTGAGTACTTGGCAGCAAGCTGCAAAGCAACAAAACCCTCTCTCCTACTTATCTGCATTTTTAATTTTTAATTTTTTTTTGTCTTGCAGGCAGCAGGAGCCATAAATTAAACAAAAGCAGCAAAGCCACAACTTCAAATCTCGATTCTTCAATCTTAACAGAAGCCACAATTTAAACACAAGTCTAAAACAACTACAATGCCGAGGGAGAAGGACTTTGCTTGGGCTTTTTGTGACAAGATTCCGAGAGACCCCAAGCTCCATTGTAAATTTTGCAAAGCGAAATGTAGCGGAGGCATTTATAGATTCAAGTACCACCTTGCATAGATACCTGGCCATGATATAGGTCTCTACAAAGATGTTGAAGAAAATGTCAAACACCAAGCAACTTTGTCCATTGAAATGTTGAGTCAACATAATGCCAAGAAAGCAAAGAAAAATAAAGAAATAGGGGCTCTTGGAGTTGATGAATTTTCTTCCAATGCCCCATGCCTATTGTCATCTCCCTCTATTGAATCCTCAATGCCATTCCCAAGTTTCCTACACATGCCTCCAAGTCCAGGACAAACTCAAGGCCAAATGAATCCTCCTTCATTCAAAACTGGAGGTGGAAACATAAACACTTTTTTTGCTCCCTGCACAAAACCTGGTTCCCAACCTACCTTGGATGCAACTGGTTGGAAAAAAAATATCCATAGTCAGGCAAGGAAGGCCATTGCTAACTTTTGGTACTATTCTGACATACCTTTCCATTGTGCCAGAAGTCCTTATTGGCAAGCTATGATTGATGCAGTTGCTATTGTAGGTCTAGGGTTCAAAGCCCCTACATCAGAGAGCCTTAGGACAGATTTGATGTTAGAGAGTGTTGAAGATGTCATGCTTGTCCTATCTGAGTTTCGTTCATCATGGGTAGAAACAGGGTGCACCATCATGAGTGATGGATGGACAAATCAGAGGAATAGAACTTTAATAAATTTCCTTGTATCTTGTCCAGCAGGCACAATGTTTCTCAAATCAGTGGATGCATTAGACAAGGTTAAGACTGCCCAACTTATTTGTGAAATGATGGAGGAAGTCGTTCAAGAAGTGGGAGAAGAATATGTTGTACAAATTGTCACCGACAATGCAGCTAATTATATGGCTATTGGTAGACTTTTTGAGATTAGGCACCCCACTATTTTTTGGACCTCTTGTGCTGCCCATTGCATAGATTTAATGCTTGAGGACATTGGTAAGCTTCATTGGATACATGAGGTGGTGGATAAGGCAAAATCCATAACCAAATACCTATACAACCACACTATTGTCCTAACCACCATGAGAAAATACACTAAAGGTAAAGAAATTGTTCGACCTGCAGTTACTAGATTTGCAACAAATTTCATATCTTTGCAATCTGTGGTTGAGCAAAAGATAAATCTGAAGAGGATGTTCTTGGGACCTAAGTGGATGGAATCTAAACATTCCAAGACCCTTGAAGGCATTGAAATTGTTGCACTTGTGTTTAATGACGGTTTCTGGAAAGATGCCGAAGAGATTATTGCTGTGACAGAGTCCCTTGTTACAGTACTCAGGTAATTCAAGTCTTTTAACTTTTTCATTTTTAAAATTTCATTTCAAGCTTTGTCTTATTTTCATTGTTTCATATTTATTTAAATTTGAAAGCTTTAACTTTCAGGATGGTTGATGGTGACAAACCCACTATGGGTTACATTTATGAGGCAATGGATCTCGCAAAGGATGCCATCAAAAGAAGATATGGGGATGAGGAAGCAAAGTATATGCCTCTTTGGGACATTATTGATGCACGTTGGGATAGGCAATTGCATTCCCCCTTACATGCTGTTGGGTACTTCTTAAACCCATAGTATTTTTATGATAAGAGAAAATTTAACGAGGATGGGGAGGTTGGTAAAGGACTTATGACATGCAGTGAAAGGTGCTTCCCTGATCCAAAATTTCAAATCCGTGTCTTTTCCCAACTACAGGATTATAGGGTGCCAGCTAAATTATTTGCTTATAACAGTGCTATACGAGAAAGGTCCAAGATGTTGCCAGGTACCCTTTGAGGCTTGAAGGCTTCATCAATTCATTAAATTTGTTCAAACTTCAAACTTTGTTTTATCTTTTTAAGTTTTTACTATTTACTATTTACTATTTAGTACTTCTACTCACGATGTCACGAACCCTTGCCACTTGCTAGGTCTTTGGTGGAAAAACTTTGGTAGTGATACACCAGATTTGAAGAGATTCACCATTCGAATCTTAAACCAAGCATGCAGTGCTTTTGGTTGTAAGCGCAACTGGATCATGTTTGAGAAAATACATTCTAAGAAGCGCAACCGATTGACACAAAAACGCTTAAATGACCTTGTATTTGTCCATTACAATCTATGACTTCGCAACAAGCAAATCCTAGGTGAGAGCCTGAATTTGAAGGTTTCATAATCTGATTTGCACTTTGAAGTTCAAAGTTCAAAATTTAATTTACATTTCAATGTCTCATGATAATGACAGGTTTGGAACATTCACCCATCGACCTTGAAGAAATAGATTTGCAAACTACAAATGCAGCAGATTGGGTCCAATTAGAGGAGGCTCCTCTTTTAAGCCTACATGACCTGGAGAACTTTGAGAGTCAAGCAAGCGAAGGAGTGGGAGGAATTGCTCCTAGTTCTCACTCTTAAGAGTCTTAGACTCTTAGTTATTGGATTTTTACTGATTAGTATGCAGTTTTTTGTAAACTTTTAGAAGCAGATGCTTCTAGTTCTATGTATTCACTGGTTAGGAGTCAGGACTCCGTACTTTGGATCGTGTTTGGACTCATAACATATATGAGATACTTATTCATTTATGATATTTTGGACATCTATTGATAATATGCATTGTTTGGATATGCCTTTATTGAATATGAATGAAAAATGTTTTTTTTTTTTTTAATTCAATATATGTGTATTTTTATTTATTGAATTCACCGATTTTTTCTCGATTTTTTCACGATTTTTTCCCGATCCGATTAAAACTCTTCACTCTTTTGTCTCGCTGACTTATTTCCGATTTCGATTCTGGTAACATTTCTCTATGCTGCCCCTTAGGGTCTCTGCGTAACCCTCTAAGGGTTTCCTGCTGAAAATCACGTTGTCCTTGGAGGGACTGTGTTGTCCTTGCTCCTGCAGGTTCCCTTCTCTGCGTTGTCCTTGAGCTGATCTCTGCCTCTTGTGTATTATAGAACCCGAGATCAGATCATCCCCTTGGCCTAAATTCCCCTCTCTGCAGTTGAAACAATTCTGAGTATTCTTAGAAAACCCTAGAATCTCAACTTAGCTTTAGTGCTCTGCCTGTGTGTGTCTTTACAAATGATCCCAAGCCTTTCCTTTATACTTTTCTCGTTGGGAAACCAACGGCCATGATCAGATCTTGAATCAATGGTTAAGATTAAAAGAAAGCTTGATCTGTGTGGCTTAAGACAATTTCATCACATGTTTAATTAAATTCACTTTAATTATTTAAGTTTCCTAAGTTTTAACTTAGGAAATACATTAAAATATTTAATTAATTTAATATCTCCTAAACCAAATGAAATTTCCCAAATCAATTTTTGGGTCTTGTAGATCAAGTGTACTCTAGTCCCTCCACAAAATTTGGGAACTAGAGAACAACTGATGCTACCCCAAATACATAAAATCTCAACACAAATCCCTCTCAAAATCTTGCATTATGCTGGCCATAACACTGCCACTGCTAAGTGCTGCACTACAAATCAAGTTCTGAGAGTTAAGAAACTGAAAGACATCCCAAATACTTACACATTGGTTCGTTTGGATGCACCTCGATGCTGAAGCTTCCTCTGCTGCTAATCTGCGCTGACCCTCTGATGCTGCTTCTGTGCACTGCGTAAGCACTGCTCTGCACTACGCTGCACCACTGTGCACTGCGCTGCTACTGCCTCTGCTCTGTGTTGCTTCAGACTTTGGCGCTTCTAACTCTGCAACTATCGCTCCATCATACCTTGTACCAACTGACTCCCGTCATTTTTCTATTGTCATTAAGGGCTCTCATAGTTGTATATGATCCAAGAGTTTGGGCACCTAAAGGATCATGTCCCTACACTCTAGCTTCAATCTACAACTCCATATCTCCCCACCTATTCTCTAGAGGTGCATGAGTACTCATGGCGCAGTCATTGTCATCCTCCTCATCAGCCTGAGATGGAGCATCCTTCGAGTTAGGCTTCTCTTCTTTGCCCTTCTTCTTCAGAGGGAACTGCATGGGGAAATGTCCCATTTCTCCACATCTGCATTTGGCTTTCGAGAGGTCTTGTTTCTTCTGTCTCTGCTGCTCTTGTTGCCCCTTTGATGCGAGAGCCACATCTTCCTCTTCCTCCTTCTTGACTTTGATCCCTTTACCGCTGCTTCTCGCCTTGGTCCATCGTTTGATCTCTTCTTCTCGAAGTGTTGCCCACATCTCCTCCCATCTAGGAAGTGTAGCCCTGCCCAAAATGCTTTGAAATTTTTTTTCCTAGTCTTCAGTGACTGCATTCAGGACAATTATGACCATAAATCCAACATCTGGTGTAGCCCCTACTGTTGGCTTGAGGGGTCCTGACCTAGGTTTGGAGGTTAAGGTTTGCCAACAAACCCCTATACTACTGGCCCTTTCGGCAATGACCTTCTTGCACAGGCCAAAGTCTCACCCGAAGTAGTATGGTAGGGTGCTAGAACCAGGTTTCCGCACCCTGGGAGAGGGCAGGTAAGGCAGGCAGAGCAACATTCAACTTCACAAATATCAGATCGCATATTATAGAACCTAGATCTACCAGTCCCTTCGCATCCACGTGCGCAATACCATGCAACGAATAATAGATATAGGACAACAAGCAACTATCGCAACTATTCTTGCATAGAGTCTAATAAACAGATTCAGATCAATTGCCAACGCAGCATAAGTACTTAGCACAGTTACTTGCGAGACTCAATATAGAATTATGCATACCATAAAAGATCTAGATCGCAGTATAAACAAGTAACACAAGTACTTTCGCAGCTTAAATTAATGACACAGAGCATACATAATCAGAGATCACAGATCCAATAGATTCAGAGATTTCAACAGCCTTCCACATTCATTAATCCTTCAGATCCTTTTACAATACCCAAAACCCAACCTGCGCACACAACAACAGGGTCCGCACACAGCAAGACTGAGGATCTTTTCACACACAGCTAGCAGGAGTCCCTTTCCCAAAAACCCAAAATAGATCTACTAATTTGCAATTTGTACCAATCTTAGTTCAAGTCTGTCTTACAACTCAAAAAGGTTCAACTACTTATACTAATTTAGCCTACACATCCAATGGTCTGCAAACCGTGCTTTGCGAACTCTTGGTCTACCCTTGACCCACTTACAATGCAATAGGGGCTTTGACCCACCCCAAAACCCCTACGTTAGACTAAATATAATAAAAAATATACAAAAATGGACTAGATTCGCAGCTCTTGTAGGAGACCCTGTTTCAACACCTACGGAAGCTAGCTGATCTCGAATCGCTTGCAATATGAAAAGGAAGGGATCAATCTCTTCTCCCTTCTAAATCTAAAACAATCTCAGTTGGTTCTCAAGCAACATCTTCCGCTAGACGGAAGATCCCTCGTAAAAAGTGGTCAAGGCCACCCACATTTCCCTTACTGTGTTATTCTCATCAATGTGTGGGATCAGATGAACCCTGACTTTCACTCTATCCATGATCATGCGCTTCACTTTGGATTGAGCCTCCTCGTACTTCTTAAAAGGATCAACATCTACCGAAACAACAATAGTGTTCAAGGCATGATACTTGATGTGATGTTCATCCAAAACTGTCGGGATCTTGGCCTTCCAGATGACAAAGTTGGATGCTCCATCCAACCTGTCCTGATCCCTCGGTCCACTTGCGGCCATCTTTGCTCAACTAAATTTCGAACAGGTTCCTTTCTCCCTCTTTCGCTGCTGCCCCAGCAAAACTCAGATCTGGATTTCTTTGGCACTAGAAATCCTCTAAGGAACAAGCTCCCTCTGAAATTAGATTTCCTTCACGGAAATCCTTCTACCAACAAATGTTGAAGAACTCCTCTCTGATCTCTCTTTGCTGCTGCTTAGCACTGGATCTAGATTTCTTGGAAAGAAATATTCTAAGGAACTGATTCCCTCTACTTTTCTTCTTCCCCTCTAGACACTGTTATGCACCAATAGAATCAGCGTCCCACCAACAACTTCAATCGGAAAAATGTGATTCAATAGCCTCTCTACTGGCCCAGCAACCGCTATGCTTCCTTTTGCAGCTACAACGTCACCCTGGCAGGTTGACGCAGGCTCTGCGTGAGCCTTCCCAGGTGACTGCGTCACCCTTTTTCTGCCTCTTTGGTTCAGAACTGCACTGTCTCTCGGGATAGCTGCGTTCATACAACAAATTTCTCTTATGCCCTTTATTTGATGGCTTCAGTCCTCCTTGATCTGCAATCGCTCTGATACCATGTGAAAATTTCTGAATTTAAACCATCATAAATGCTACTGCAGTTAATTGATTTGTATTTCCTACTTGTGTTCTTAATTAACAAGTTATTTACAAAATTATTTAGCAAATATTAATGCAAATACTATGCATCCTACACAAATATACAAATCAAGTATTGAAGAATAAATGAGACAATCACACAAAGAACACACTTATTTTTGAACTAACGTCCCCAGAAAAACCCAATGCAGGAAAACTGGTGCAGCAGATCTGAGGGTTTTTGTTATTAAGCATATTTTTTTTGTTATTAAGCATATTAAGCATATTAGGGTTCTCCACAGGTACACTACTCCCTATCACAAAAAAATGATCATATTCCAAGTCAAAGTATTTTGGTTGGCTTATCAAAGTCTCAATTTTGATCCTTTGAGCTATAATACAATTTAGGTGACTTAAACTGGAAAGCCTCCCATGTGGTGAAATTCCACCAAAGAGTGGGAGGTGGAGTGGTGAGGTGACAGTGGCATCCACCTCATTATTTTGTCCAAGTCTAGATTTTGTCTTATGAGACTTGTCAGACGACTTGCTAGATTTTGAGGCATTTGTCCTCAAGGGAAATTTGAAAAAGGAAGCGTTATAATCACAACCAAGCAAATTGACAAGAAAAAGGCCAAGGTAAAGGAAGGATTGTGATCGCAACTTAGAAAATTTGTAAGGCCAATGTAAAGGAAAGTTAGCAAGTAAATGACACTTTCTTGCCGGTTTAGTACACTTTATAGCAAATTTTTCATCTTAAGATTGAAAGACAACAACATAAAACTCCTCCCTTAGAAATTATACCACATCATAAGGCATCGATATTGTGTTTGTTGATCGAAGTATTCAAGGGAAGCCTCCCATAGCAATTTCAAAAGAAGTTCAACTTAAAGTGTGGGACTCGAGCCAAGGTGATAGTGGCCCCTTGTTTTGTGTGTGCTAGCCAAGTGAGGTTACACGTATCTTTGACAACCCTACTAATTGGAATGGTAATTTGATGCAATCCGTGAGACAAAAACCTCTAGGAGTTAAAAAACAGGCTTGAAGATTGTTCCTATGTAGAGAGAATCCATCTAAAGTCAAGTCCCACACAAGATAATGACAAAAAGAAATCAATAACCAAATATGCAACAAGGAAAGAGATCCAAAAAAACAAAATGAAGAGCGCTAGTGATTTCTTAAGGAAAAGTAACGACAAGAGGTCCATGTTGGCATCAAAATGGTCCCACTCAGAAAATGGGCTTCATTCATATTGGTAAATCAAAGTTATCAAGTAAATTAGTACTTGCTTTCTAGTTTAGTACACTTTATTGTGAATTTATCATATTAAGCTAGCAAGGAAACAACATAAAATTCCCCCCTTTAGCCATTAGACCCCATCATAAGGCACTAGTATTGTTTTGATTGGTTGACATACACAAGGAAAGATCCCCATAGGTGTTTCAATGGAAGTTCATCTTAAAGTGTGGGACACGATCCAAGGTGATAGTGGTCCATTTTCTTGTGTGTGGCTGTGGAATGAGGTTGCAAATATCTTCGACAGCCCTACTAATGAGAATGGTAATAAGATGGATTAACTTAGACAAAAGTATCTAGGAGGTAAAAAAGAGGCCTAACGACTCGCCCTGTCTAGGGAAAATCCATCTCAAGTCAAGTCCCACCCAAGATAATGACCAAAAAAAGCCATAACAAAAGATGAAAAAATGAAAGAGAAAACTAACAAAAAAAAATGAGGTGTTCTAATGATTTTATAAGGAAAAGTAACAACGAGAGGTCCATTTTGGCCTCAAAATGGTCCTATTACCCACCTCCAGTGGGTGACCCCTATGGGAGAATTTTTTTCCTAGGCTTGTCTTCAGTTGGCAGCCAACGGCTCCTTACAACCACCTGATAGCTCGATGTGCTACTTTTCTCTGACACCTAAGCCAACCATTGTGTGCACTCGCTCATCTGTCATGATCGTATGTTTGAAGGTGGGCCTTCCAACCCCAAATGTATGATTTTTCATTATGTAATTGGGTTTTTATGCTTGATTTCCTTGAGCACATTTGGGCATGGATTACTGGGGGGATTCAACAGAAAGAATGGGCTTTGATTGTCCTCTTGTTCCCTTACAGTAACTTGGGGAGTTGTAATATTCCCAATTAGCGACAGCTAATTGGAAATATTAATTTTGACCAAATTTTCTTTATTATAGTTGAGCATAAATAAAGTGAGTAAAATATTAATTAATTCACTTAGGATAAAGCACTTTCCTAAAATCCACATCGAAATTGAGGGAGTGGGGCCTAGTGGCCAAGTGGACAGTGTAGGTAAGGAGGACGCAGACCATGTGGGAAGCGTGGGGCCTACCTCATGCAGTTGAGAGGGACAGCGTGGGCCAAGGAGCATGTGGGAGATGGTGGGGCCTAGGGAGAGAGAGGCCCATCGTTATAAAAGGGAGGAGAGCCCCCTCATTTGGTCATTCATGTTTATGCATATTGAGCTAGTCATTTCGACTTGGAGCACACTAGCTGTTTAGCTTGTCTGCAGTACTATTCAGTACCTCGGGTGTCTCCGTTCGGAGATCCTACCCTCAGCCCCGGGAGACTTTGAGTGCTTGCTCGGGTGAGGTATTTCCATCAGCATTTTGCAGGAGGATCGGTGGTTGCATTCGTGGAAGAGCAGATCATCTAGGGACTGCGCAGTGATGCAGTTCATCTTGGGGAAGCTCTGGGTTGGTGCCATTTCGGAGGATTCAGGCCGGGGAATTGAGCAAGGGGCCAGCCCTTGCCTATTGGAGACATTTGCCAGAGAGGGACGCCATATTTTGGAGGATAGCATTTAGCACCAGCGTGGCCCTTGGGAGGATAGCGTAGATCCTCAAGGGAGGCATTTTCGGGGGTCGACCATTTCATAAACGCTCTCTGGGCTTTTCTAGGTATTGTGAGTAGAGGCTGATTCTAGAGTATCATATTTTTCCGAGTAGGGGAGCAGCCCCAAATACTCATTTTGTTCCATCAGTAGCAGCAGCACGACAGTATTCCAGCAGCTTGGACGCAGAGCAGAGAGCAGCCATTTCCATTGATATTCTGAGAGTATTCCTACACTTGCTTGGTGCAAGTCGAGGTGCCATCATTCTCATCACCTCTTGTACTCATTTCTATTTCTCAGTATAATAAAATGGCTTAGCATTCTCTCTATTTCATGTGTATCTGTTTCATGATCTGTTTCTAGCATTTTATATCTTGTTGTATGCTTTGTATTACTGTCTATTTCCCCTTCGGGATATTACAGTGGTATCAGAGCTCATAGACCTAGCTCAGCCTGTGGAGCGAGTTGTCTATGACACCGGAAGAGAAGCCGTATATTTGCTACAGATGTAGAAAGTATCATGACAGAGAGCGTAGATTGCAAATCACCTACGGAGAGGATGACTGTGTTCCAGTGGTGGACGCAGAATAGGAGGAACCAATGGCAGATGATAGTGACGCGAAGAAGTTTGGGGAAATGCTCCTCAAGTCAGTACAGGATCTGTCAAGGCAGATCGAGGTGATGGGACAAAGGTTCACTGCTGTAGAGGTTAGGCAGCATGAAACCCTAAGGGGTTTCTAGGTTGGTGAAGGATCAGGCACATCCCACCATTTGCAGGAGCATGATGCCACTCAGCATATGGCATCTCATGCACCCACACATTCCACTATGCCCACTTTTCTGGCTGCAGACACAGGGGCAGGAGCACAGCAGGAGCAGGAACCTGGCCACATGGGTGATTACTTTGCTGAGTACCAGGCATATGGGCAGGAGTTCAGGGATGCCCTTTCATTTCGTGATTTTGTCTAGCTCCAGCGGGACAGCAGACCCCGCGACCATCATAGGGGACACTGACATTATCATGACGGAGACACTCAGCGTACGATGAGCAGGTTCCATTTGCCTATGTTTGATGGTTCATCAAACAGTTCGGCAAAGGCGTGGATGAAGAAGCTGGACATATACTTCCAGCTCAACCAGATGGCAGAGACGGAGGCCATCAAGGTGGCAGCGCTACATTTGGATGGCGAGGCCCAAGATTGGTGGTTCCACGGGATGATTACACTCGGGCATTCGACAATGACTACATATGCCGAGTTCACCTGGAGATTGATAGAGAGGTTTGATCGGAGGGATCCGGAGGAGCACTTTGTTGAGCTGACGAGGCTCAAACAGACTGGGAGTCTGGATACATATATCTCAGATTTTCTAAAACTTTCGGTGATGGTGCTAGATCTATCCGTGGCACGGATGATTTACATGTTCATTGAGGGGCTAGCAGAGCCATTTCGGGGATAGGTCAGATCCACTAGACCAACCACACTCCATGACGCAGTTGGCAGGACCCGAGACTTGCAAGATGCCTTACCCAGGACCAGGACACCTTACCCCCAGAGACAAACTTTCTAGCCTAAGGGGAAGGATGTGAGGATTCTGCCTTCAAGGGGGAATCAGGGCAGAGGACAGTTGGATGATGATGCCAGGAGGGAGTTGAAGAAGAAGAGGTTGTGTTTCACCTGTCAGGAGTCGTGGGTAGCAGGACACAGATGTGCTGCTGGCAAATCACACTTTATTGAGTTCTTCTCCGAGAGTAGCGGGGAAGAGGATGCGTCTGATGACATGGAGGCAGGGGGCAGCCATGCAGCGCAGGATCATTTTCCACCTCCACCACCAGGAGCAGGAGGTACAACCTTTGCACCTACCGGAGGGACCCTTGTAGCATTGCGAGGAGTTCCCAAGTATTTGACGCTGCGCATCCGAGGGACAGTACGGGGGCAGCGAGTATCAGTACTGGTGGATAGTGGGGCAACCCACAACTTCATCGATGCACAGATGGTAGAGCAGAGAGGCATACAGACAGAGAGCTTCGATGGGTTTTCAGTGTTGGTCCCAGGAGATCAGACTATGCGGTGTGCCAGATATGTCCCAGAGCTGGCAGTGACGATGGGCACCTACACAGTGACTGACCACTTTTTCGTGGTTAACATACCGGATACCAATGTGGTATTGGGTGTACAGTGGCTGATCACTCTAGGAAAGATCACCACAGATTTGGAGGCCTTGGAGATCGAGTGGGATGATAAGAAGACTACGAAGCATGAGAAGATACGAGGTATGCACACTTACCCACCCCAGACCGTTTCAGCTCACCGAATGGAGGCAGACTTCCGAAACGGAGACATAGAGTGGGCTGTAGAACTGCGTGCATCAGAGGCAGGGACTACCGGGCAGACAGTTCATCCAGAGATACAGACCATCCTTGACAGGTATGCCACGATGTTTCGGGAGATACCACCAGGACAGCCACCAGATCGGGGATTTGAGCATACAATTGAGCTAGAGCAGGGCATTCAGGCCGTCATTACCACACCCTATAGGCACCCCAAGGCCTATCGGGATGAGATCAAGCGGGCTATCCGCTAGCTGTTAGCTCTTGGACACATTCGGCCTAGCACCAGTCCTTTCGCTTCTTCGGTAGTGTTGGTGAAGAATAAGGACGGCACATTGAGTATGTACATTGATTACAGGGCCCTGAACAAGAAGACCATGAAGAATAGGTACCCTATTCCTCGGATTGACGAGCTAATGGATGAGTTGAGAGGGGCATAGTTCTTCTCAAAGATTGATTTGAGATCCGAGTACCATCAGATTTGCGTGAGGGAACAGGACATTCCCAAGACCACTTTCAGGTGCCACTATGGCCATTTTGAGTTCTTGGTGATGCCCTTCAGGCTAACCAACGCACCGAACACCTTCCAGTCGTGTATGAACCACATCTTCCGCAGTCACCTGAGGAAGTTTGTGTTGGTCTTCTTTGATGACATATTGATATATAGCAGGACATGGGAGGAGCATCTCCAGCACATAGAGATAATGTTGTGTATTTTGGAGTAGCACTTTTATGCTAAGCTCTCCAAGTGCGAGTTTGGATTGACAGAGATGCTATACTTGGGACACATCATAGGGGTGGACGAAGTGAGGGTCCACGAGGAGAAGATCAGGGCCATCAGGGATTGGCTAGAGCTGAGAAACGTGATTGAAATTCGGGGGTTTGTGGGTATCTGCACTTACTACAAGAAGTTCGTCAAGAGTTTCTCTCAGCTTGCTGCACCCCTTACAGATCTGACGAAGAAGGGGGCATTCAGTTGGACAGATACAGCGCATTGAGCCTTTGACAGGCTCAAGGAGGTGATGAGCAGTTGTCCAATGCTAGCATTGCTAGACTTCACGCAGCCATTCATTCTGGAGTGTGATGCATCAGGAGATGGGATCGACGCAGTGTTGATGCAGGGAGGCCACCCTATAGCTTTTGAGAGCCGGAAGCTCCTTCCACATGAGCGGTTGTATGCCATATATGACAAGGAGATGCTAGCCATCATGCATGCATTGGCCAAATTCTGGCAGTACCTAGTAGGTAACAGGTTCAAGGTGAGGACTGACCACAATAGCCTCAGGTTTTTCTTAGAGCAGAAACAGCTATAGGAGAGGCAGCAGAAGTGGGTCAGCAAGATCCAAGCCTATGAATTTGACATCGAGTATGTCAAAGGGAAGAACAACGTGGTGGATGATGCACTCTCACGTAGACTAGCCACGTTGTCTCTGATGAGTTTGGATGCAGATTGGAGGGCTCCGCTATTGGTGGAGTACTCCAAGGACAGGTTTGCTTGTGATATTCTGGATGGACAGGTGACAGATAACAGATACAGGGTGATGGATGAGATCATCTACTACAGGGACATGATCTTCTTGACTGAGGGCTCTCAGCTCAAGAAGAAGATATTGCAGGCTTCTCACGATTCACCATTGTCTGGCCACCAGGGGTTTACCAAAACCTACAGGGCCATCATGGAGAGGTTCTCATGGAAGGGCCTCAAGGAGGACGTACTCCAGCATGTTAGGGAGTGCGAGGTTTGTCAGCGCAACAAGGGGGAGATGACCCATCCGGCAGGTTTGTTGCAGCCTCTTCCCATTCCAGAGGGGAAATGGGAGAGTATCAGGGTTGCCCATGGTGCAGGGCAAGGACTGTATATTCGTCGTCGTTGATCGACTGATGAAATATGCACATTTTTTCGCCATATCCACACATTATACAACAGCACAGGTGGCAGAGTTGTTCTTTAGGGACATCTTCAGGTTACATGGTCTTCCCAAGACCATTGTCAGAGACAGGGACAACCGCTTCATGGGCGGGTTTTGGCAAGAGCTTTTCCGGTTGGTAGGGACAGAGTTCACACCAAGCACTAGCTACCACCCACAGACAGATGGGTAGACAGAGATAGTTAACAAGTGGCTAGAGGGCTACTTGCGTAACTATGTCAGTGGGCAGGAGAGAGCATGGCTGAAGTGGCTGCACCTAGGAGAGTACTGCTACAACAACACATATCACATGTCTATCAGTATGTCTCCGTTTTATGCATTATATGGTTATCATGCTTTATCTTTTGTTGATGTGATGTTTGGTGCCAGCAAGGCTCCGAGAGCCAAGGATTGGATCCAAGAGAGTCAGGACATCCTCCGAGCTCTCAAGGATAACATGGCTACCACGCAGAACCAGCAGAAGTTGTATGCCGACAGGGGTCGGGTGGAGAGACAATTTGAGGTAGGGGACTTGGTCTACCTACGCTTGCAACCATACCGACAGTCGACTCTGAAGCAGAAGGGAGCTGAGAAGCTCAAGCCCCGTTTTTATGGGCCTTATAGGGTGATATGCAGAGTTGGGCAGGTTGCTTATGAGTTGGAGCTGCCCCAGGGCAGCAAGATTCATAACATCTTTCACGTATCATGCCTGAAGAAGGCACTGGGACAGCAGGTGATAGTGATAGGGGAGTTTCCGCCTACGGATGATGAGGGGCACTTGGTGCTACAGCCGGAGGCTATTATTGATACCAAGGAGAGATAGTTGCGAAGCAGGGTAGTCCGAGAATTCTTAGTGAGGTGGAAGAATTTGCCGGATGAGGATGCCACTTGGGAGAGTGAGAAGATCTTGCAGCATCCATCACTATAGTTGCTTGGGGTCAAGAAACATTTTGTCGGGGGAGACTGCAATATCCCCAATTAGCGACAGCTAATTGGAAATATTAATTTTGACCAATTTTGCTTTATTTTAGTTGGAGCATAAATAAAGTGAGTAAAATATTAATTAACTCACTTGGGATAAAGCACTTTCCTAAAGTCCACATCGAAATTGAGGGAGTGGGGCCTAGTGGCCAAGTGGACAGCGCAGGTAAGGAGGACGCAGACCACGTGGGCAGCGTGGGGCCTACCTCACGCAGTTGAGAGGGACAACGTGGGCCAAGGAGCACGTGGGAGATGGTGGGGCCTAGGGAGAGAGAGGCCCATCATTATAAAAGGGAGGAGAGCCCGCTCATTTGGTCATTCATGTTTATGAATATTGAGCTAGTCATTTCGACTTGGAGCACGATGGCTGTTTAGCTTGTCTGCAGTACTGTTCAGTACATCAGATGTCTCCGTTCGGAGATCCCACCCTCAGCCCCAGGAGACTTCGAGTGCTTGCTCGGGTGAGGTATTTCCATCATCATTTTGCAGGAGGATCGGTGGTTGCATTCGTGGAAGAGCAGGGCATCTAGGGACTGCGCAGTCTTGAGAGGGAGGACGCAGTTCATCTTGGGGAAGCTCTGGGTTGGTGCCATTTCGGAGGATTCAGGCCGGGGAATTGAGCAAGGGACCAACCCTTGCCTATTGGAGACATTTGCCAGAGAGGGAGGCCATATTTTGGAGGATAGCATTCAGAACCAGCGTGGCCCTTGGGACGATAGCGTAGATCCTCAGGGGAGGCATTTTCAGGGGTCGACCATTTCAGAAACGCTCTCTGGGATTTTCTGGGTATTGTGAGTAGAGGCCAATTCCAGAGTATCAGATTTTTCCGAATAGGGGAGCAGCCCCAAATACTCATTTTGTTCCAGCAATAGCAGTAGCATGGCAGTATTCCAACAGCTAGGACACAGAGCAGAGAGCAACCATTTCCATTGATATTCTAAGAGTATTCCTACACTTGCCTAGTGCAAGTCGAGGTGCCATCATTCTGATCACCTCTTGTACTCATTTCTATTTCTTAGTATAATAAAATGGCTTAGCATTCTCTTTATTTCATGTGTATCTACTCCATGATCTGTTTCTAGCATTTTATATCTTGTTGTATGCTTTGTATTACTATCTATTTCCCCTTCGAGATATTACAGGAGTTAATCTTGTATCCTAGTGCCATGGGATCTCCTTTATTGGCTTCTAGTTTTAGGAGTGGCACTACTTGGGAAACCCTAATTTTGGTTTCATCGTGCCGCTTCCAGATACCATATATCTCATTCCCCTCCGCTCATTATGACCCATTTTCGCATTTTCCCCATCTGGGTCCACATTTTTCATTGGGTCCACAAGGTGCTAGCCTTCCCCTTCCCCTTGTCCACACCTTGGGTCGAGCCTGAAATACTGCCTCGGAGGTTGATGTAGATAAAAAGAAATATAAAAGCATAATATGGCCACATACAACAGTAAATGTACCACAAAATTCAAAAGATAGCCGAGATAATAAAATTTAGCGTGTGGGAAAAAGCAAAACATGAGCTCTACCCCTTATCATTATGGCCATCACTTTGGTTCCTAGGGCTCCTTTGAGTGCCCCCCACATCATTGAGGAACCCATGATTGTCCTAACCCCTAGTGGGTGATAAAATTCCCTACCTTAAGAGGGTAATCATTGTTACATCTTACACATCATGTTGTCATCCCCAGCAGTAAAATGAGAAAAGTCAATAAAAGGAAAAAGGAATATGAAAAAGCGTGGAAAAACAAATGTTGGGGTAACTCATGTACCACAATTTCTCTTCCCTACACTCATACACCCAATGTGTGGGCCTACCTCATTATAACTACCCTTGTACCATGGCTTGTGGCTTGGAGCCTTCCCTTTTGCCCCCACTCTGCTCCATCACCACTTCACATGACACCTGCCATTTGATGGGCGTACCATGGAACTATCACTCCCTTAGAGGTTGAAACTACCTAATATGGTCCTTCATTAACCTCACTTGTCAAGCAAGGTAACACTTGTACATTTTTAAATCCCATATCGAAGGGCATGCCACTATGAAGTGTCTACTTCTTCCCCTGATTAGAAAGCTTATTTACTCAATTGCACTAATGGATTATTGTACTGGAAGGTGAGTAGACACATTGGATCTTATATAGGATTGTAGGTGGGTCTTCAACTTGGAATTGGCCTCCCTATATAGGATCCAAGCCCTTCAGAGGGACATAATGGCACTTGTAGGGTGAGCATTGAGAGCCATGGGCCCCTAGATATGAAGAGAATTGATTGACACACCATGGGATTATTCAGCACCACCACATTGCTTGTTTGTTCCCTAGTTATAGAGAGATGATGATGCACTTGGACCATGTTGTCCAACAGGCTACACTTTGCATCTGATACTTGGCGGTTGATCCAACACCTAGAGGAGGATTTTTCACTTCCAAGGAGACATGGGAAAGCATGTATCATCTTCTAGCCCTCATTGATGGAGAATTGACGTGATCTTGAGCCATTTGGAGACCCATGAGACCCATTTGGAGCCCACGTGACCCAAATTGGGGTTTGGAGATGTTTTGCAGCATTTGGAGGGCATCACCCCCTCATTCAATATTTTTGAGGCCCTCACTCTCAGTTTTAGCACATGTGGCCTCAACACTGCACTTATAGGCCTCCGCATCAGCCTAGCATGTCCCTAAGAAGGATAATTCGACTTGTTTTATTAGCTATCATGATTGAATTGTAACCATGGGTGGGTTTCTACACATTTTAGGCATAGGGGGGCTTTTATTTTTTATTTTTGAACTCATATAACATGTATAAAGAGAGGAGGGCTTGCTTATCTCAAATCATCACACTTTGGATATTGGACATCTCTAGAAAAGAATTCGGACCTACGGCAGAGGACGAAAGTTGGATGTCTTTGATGAATTATGGTGTTTGGATACTTTCGCTAGCATCCTTGGAGCTTCTTTTTGGCAATTTTATGGATGGATATGCTCTTCTTTGTCTAGTAAGTGCTATTTGATGTTATATTTTTGTCTTTCATGAATTTATAATGTAGGGAATACTTTTTCATGGTGAATAATGTGCTCTAATTAATGTGAGTTATTTGAAGCATTGAAACTATTGGAAAATTTTGCAGGTGTTACTCATTGGACAGAGAATGAATGAATGTTCCTAGAGGATTGATTGCGTTTGTATACTTGAAACCAAAGATGAAAAAATCGCGATCGGGATATTATCGCCGAGGGGAAAAAATCGGAAAAAATCGTAAAAATCGGGAAAAAATCGTAAAAATCGGGAAAAAATCGGCACATACAAAAATATTCAATTTTTTTCAATTTTTTTAATATCTAAAGCATCTACAGCATAAAATAAATGCATTGACACATAAATATGAAAAAAAAACTAATATATAAGATGTGTAATATCATGTCTAGTGCTACATCACACATAAAGCTGAATCCTGTCCTGAATACTAAGTCCTGAGTCTCAACTCAACCTCAAAATATCAACAAAAAATATAATAATGTATCTCATATCATGAGTCATAATATTATATACAAAGGAATGCACCAAATAACCTATACTACTGATTTCCTCTGCCCCTCTTGCGAGAAAATGTAACAACTTTCCCTCTAGACGAAGAAGTTGGCAGGGCTGGCAATGGACTCTGTTGTGCTCCAGATCCTGAAGCACTAGGAGCTAAAGGAGGTAGACCACGTCCTCTACCGGTAGCAGGGGTAGGTGGTGTCATCTCCTCCTCCTATTGTTGCTCCTCCTCCTCCTATTGTTGCTCCTTCTCCTCCTCCTCATGAAACTCATCATTGATTCATCGCTACTAGAAATGGGATCATCAACAAGAGATACATAAACATCATCTAGCTCAAAGTCTTCAGACTTGGATTGCTCAACCTTAAAATGCGGTAGAAAAAGATTAACATGCCTAACCAGTTGTTTTCCTTTGAGTGAAGGGCACATTCTTGTTAAGGCCACAGTAGGGGAGTTCAACAATCAATACCACCAACATCAACAAAGTTCAACAATCAATGCCACCAACATCAAGGTTCTTAAAGGACTTCATACTCTTGATCAAATGCCAATCACTTTTACTTTAAGAATTTAACATTACCATGAACTGCCAACAGGGTGTGTCAGGAAAATGAGAGTGCTGCAAAAATGACAAAAAAAAAAATCGATTTTTGAACTTATAGGGTTGCTATTTGATGGGCCCACGATTTTTACCAAAATAATCGCGATTTTTTCGTAATGGGTTGATAATTTCAAAAAATCGTCGAAATTATCGCCGATATAATCGGCAGCCCGAAAAACTCGCGATTTTTTCATCTTTGCTTGAAACACAACAAAAGTTTCATTGAAGTATAAAAATTTAGAACTCGTTTTGTTGTTTCTTCCATCTAGGGTGGCGAAATTCCTTCTAGGTCTCATTGAAGAGTGAGTTTCCCTTTCTTGGTTTATCTTAACTCCATTTCTCTTGATAGGCAAGCACTGGGTATGGGATCCTTGGTGATCATATTCTACTTGAAAAATCATTCTTTCCTCACCTATTTCTCATTATTTTCCTCATCCCTTTAAAGTCTATGGGATGAATCAACTTTGTGAGGCACTTCAACCATGTGTTCCAAATGAAAGAGAGGAGAAATGGAAATAATCCACATAAAATAAATTTTTTTTTTGTGTTAAATATACTTGGGTAGAAAATGAATGTTGTGTCACCGAATGGAGTTGGGTAGAAAGACCAACTGAAGGGAGTGACGTAGTCCCCAGCGAGAGTGACAGAGATCTGTGCAAAGGTTGCGCAGAGGCAGCGTGGGGCTCATCAATTCGAGGTTTGGTCAGTGCCGGATCTCCAGTGTTAGTGTGAAGTAATCCTCATTGATTCTTTGTCAATCAGATTCTCTGTTGATAGCTAGATTTGGGAATCCAGTTGTATTCAGAAAAATTACTACTTAATAATACAAACCCTCAGCTGCTGCACAGGTTTTCCCGTATTGGGTTTTTCCGAGGACTTAGTCCAAAAATAACGGTGTCATGTGTCTTTAATTTTCTTGCTCAGATCTTGTTTCCACATTTATTTTCCATAGTTTATTTAGTGAAGGTTGCAGTGTATTTTTTTCAGTATTTACTTGTAGAACACAATAAATAACTTGTATAATTTATCAAGTAGGAGAAGTAATATCAGTTTGCTGCAATAGGATTCCAGGAGTAGGAATTTTCACATGGTATCAGAGCAGTGCAGGTGAACCAAGAGAACAGACCAGAAGAACTCAACGTTGAAGAGAAAGTGGGAGATCGAATAGCTGCGTAGGCAGTAGATCGAATCCCCAACGATTTGCGCAGTCAAGGCCAATAGGGCAAGGTTCTCAGGGAAAATCTCTCCCTGAGTGAGTCGACATAGAGGTAAGATTTCCAGTTCATGATTTGTTAGTGGTAGAGGGAGAAGTGCAACAAAAGATTCAGTAAAAAGCAGTCTACTGGTGGGACGCAGTTTTTCTGCAGTATTTGCTGGGGAAAAAAAGTGTCAGAGGAAAGAAAACACTTTTTGAGGGAATTTCTTCCTCAGTGAAATCCGAGCCAAGGAATTCTATTTCTCAATTGTAGAGCAGTAGTAATGAGGAGTAGATCTACTAACTCTAGCAGGGAGTGAGTAGGCCAGCCTAGTAGCCACGTAGAGGAGAGAGGGAGCAGTTAACCTTTTTTTTGGCAGAGATGGCAACTAATGGCCTAAGAGATCAAGATTGGTTGGAGGGAGCCTCCAACTATGTGATCTGGCAGGCAAGGACCACTTGTCTATTAGATGAGCATGATCTCAAGGCCTTTATCAAGAATGTGGTAGCTGTCCCCGTCGATGCAAATTCTTTGAAATCCTACAAGAAGAATATGGCGAAGGCTAAGCGTTTGATCCTCAATGGAGTGAGGGATCATGTAGTATGTCATATCGTTGGCAAAGGGACTGCCAAGGAGATGTGGGACTCCTTAGTGATGTTGTATCGAGGATCTTTCGAGTAGCGAAAGATGTACTTGTAGGAGAGGATGCGATATATGAGGATGCAGAAGGGAGAATGCATTGATCCATTCATTGCAAAGATTCAGGAAACTCAAGATCTGTTGGCAGTTGTCGGATCAGCACCTCAGGCCACAAAGATGGTAAGGTTGGCCCTGAACTCAATCTCAGATGAATGGCAAGTCTTTGTCTAGAGAATCCTGGGAAGAGAAAGGTTTCCCGATTGGGAACAGATGTGGGCTTCTCTTCAGTAGGAAGAGATGAGGCGAGATATGATCAAGTGAAAACTTGATGGCAACAGTAGCAGTGGGTCGAAGCCTAAGGAGGAGGAATATTATGTAACCCTTGCATCCAAGGGGCATCAAGAGTAGTGAAGGTGGAAAAATGACGTCTCTAATATCAAGTGTTTCCGGTGTGGTGAGATGGGTCACTACGCTACATAGTGTCCTCTCAAGAAGAAGGGAAAGGATGAGAAACATGATCCGAAGGCTACAACTGCAAGGATCGAGGAGGAGGAGTTCGCCATGATTGCCCACATATCTCCAGGGGAGAATTGGGGTGATCTAGAACTGTAGTTTAAAAGAGCTAGATTTGGGCAGGATCCTTGAGGAGTCCACCTCTTGGATCAATACTTTACTACGAGATCCCATATCAGAAGTAGCAGGATGGACCAGTGTCAGTTGGTGCAGAGGAGTGTCGGAGTGATAGTGCAGTGGCTAGAGAACGTCAGAGTCTGGGCAGCACAAAGCAGAGTTGGTAGTAGTGCGGTAAGGCATGGCGTAGAGTCAACAACAACACACTAGCTTTAGAGGGTCAACGCAAAGACTAGTAGCAGTCATATATTCAGTATCAGATGCATCATGTTGAACACTTAGTTCAATATTTTGGATGTTTTTTTGTTGCAGCAATAGCAGAGTTGTAGTGTAGATGTAGTTGGCAACAATATGCAGGGTCAGCAGCAGCACAAATGCAGCAACGCAGTAGTTGGTGGAAATCAGAATCAGACATCAACAATGCAGAGGGAGATGTTACAAAATCAGTGTAATGCTTCAACAGGATGCATTACTAGAGCACATTCCTCGCTAAGAGGGAGTGTTGATTTTTGGTAGCATCGGATGTGCTCTAACTCTCAAATTTTGCAGGGAGGCTTAGACAGATGTATTCCAAAATACCTAGAAAGTGTTTTTGGAAACTCCACCCAGATGGGGTTTGATTAAAATAATTAATTATTTTTAATGGGAGCCTAAGTCTAAACTTAGGGAATTAAAATAATTAAAGTATATTAATAGAACTGGGTGCAAATCTTCTAGAAAAAGACGAAGATCAAGTCAAGTTAATCTTAGCCCTTGATTATGTTTTAATCTGAGTCATTGATTTTTCAATGAGAAGGTTATAAGAGAAGGCCTAATGGGTATTTGGAAAACACATTGGGAGATATTCTAGAGATAGATTTCTCGAGAGAGCAACGCACAACAACCGGAGGATTGATCGAGCTGATTCTTGCAGTGAGGGGTAGAGATAGTTTCGATGGGAAATCTTTCCTGAGCCAAGAATACATCACAGAGAAGGCAGAGAAGAGGACGCAGAAGAGGTAGCATAGGGGCTACACTCGGCATCGCAGAGCCAGCATTGAGCCTCTGAAGGAATCCATATTTTTGTTGAGGATCAGTTAGATCTAGTGTCGAATTGTCGTAGTGTTGGGGTGTGAGACTGGAGGGGCAGAAGATCAGCATCCAACCAACAGAAAGACCGGCCGAAGGGAGTGACGTAGTCCCCAGCCAGAGTGATGCAGATTTGCGTAGAGGCAACGTGGGGATCATAATTTCGGGGTTTGGTCAGTGTCGGATCTCCAGTGTTAGTGTGAAGTAATCCTCATTGATTATCTGTCAGTCGGATTCTCTGTGGATAGCCAGATTTGGGCATCCAGTTGTATTCAAAAAAACTAGAGCTTAATAATACAAACCCTTAGTTGCTGCACCGATTTTCCCGTATTGGGTTTTTTCTGGGGACTTAGTCCAAAAATAACGGTGTCATGTGTGTTTAATTTTCTTTCTCAGATCTTTTTTCCACATTTATTTTCCGCAGTTTATTTAGTGAAGGATGCAGCATATTTTCTTCAGTATTTACTTGTAGAACACAGTAAAAAACTTGTATAATTTGTCAAGTACGAGAAGCAATATCAATTTGTTGCAATATGATTCTAGGAGTAGGAATTTTCACATAACCCTGGTGTCTCATTTGTATATAGGGCTTTGTCACCTAAAAAGATAATTTAGGGTTATAAAAAAAAAGCTAGAAGTAGAAAGAGAAATATAAGATAGATAGGAAATATAAAAAGGAAAGGGAGAAGAGCTAGAAGAGCCATACTTGAAATTGAGGATGGTTGTTGATGATGTCAGAGTCTATCTAGGACTGCAAAATATGCAATTATGGTAGTCTTGGAGCTAAACAATTGACGATGCCAACATAAAAGTTAATAGCATAAGGAGAGATGAGAGGGATAAAATAGCAAGGAAAGGAGAGGTGAGAGGCAATGAATCTAGGATGGAAACAACAAGGTCAAGAGGTGAGACATGAAAATGCTAGAGCTAAATTAGTGAAGGCATGAAGCGAGATGAAGTAACTTTGGTTGAGCTATCAAACAAAAGAGGTTAGTGGTGATGATTCTCTACTTTAAATTGAAAATGCAAGAAGAAAAATTCAACTATACTAAGGTTGAGATGGTAAAGCAAAAATTAAATTGGAAAGCGACATTTGGAGGAATGGTTGAAGAACTGATCCCATAGCTGCAGTCTATGGGATGTGACAACCAAGACCAATGTCACTGGGAGGCAAGGAAGATGCATGGAAGTTGGTCCAATCAAGTGAGAAGTCATCTCAAGTTGGGCCCTACTCGAGAGGACAACCAATAGGAATCCATTACTAGCAAATTAATATAGGAAAGGAGAAACCAAAAACAAATAAAATAAGAGTAGGAAGGAGTTCTTCCCAAATTATATCAAGAAGGGTAGGAATAGAAAGCAGAAAGTGTCTATGAGGATGGAAAGTATGACCAGGAGTGCTACTAATATTTTAAGGGACACTAAATATAAGAGGCCTAAGTTAGAACCACAATGGCCCCATTCTGAAATGGGGATTCATTCAACTTGGTGAACCACATTAATTATGGAAATCTTATGATGTAGTATAATTTTGAAGCTACTAGACAAAGGTTATGAGTGTAAGGCAAGGCCTTCCCTAAGAATTCAATGGATAAGGGATAAAGAAGAAGAAAAAGAGAAATAAACCATTCAAGGGCGTGGAAAGGCAAGAGGAGGGAGAGGTTCGGTACAAAGTGAAATGAATGGCACATACTTTTGGTTCGAGATAGAAAACTTGAATAGGGAAGGAATGGAGGAGGGTGTTAAATCAAAGGTGAGTGAAGACCGTGAAGGGTATATTTTGTTTAGAGAGTATGATATTCCTTTGCATTATGGATCTTGCGCTCAAATCCTTTTCATTAAAAGTTTTTCGCTTGTCATAATTACACCACTTCTCAATATTTCTATAGAGGCAGTGGATTGAGATAGGAGGTAGTTGAGAAGTTTTAGACACCTCATGAAATTGTTTAGGACAAGGATAAACAAGGAAATAATAATATGTTTCATTGAATGGGAGGTTTAAGAGGGTAAAAATGACATATCTTGAGTCAAGGGAGAATAGATGTGAATAGGCAAGGAGCATGTGTTGGACATCATGACATCAAGCCTATCAAAGTGTCACCTTGATCCTATTAACCTAGAACAATTTTAGGTGACCTATACAGGGAAACCTCTTGCGTGGTGAACACTAATGAGTAGGAGGTGGAGTACTGAGGTAATAGTGGAATCCACCTCATTGTTGTGTCTTAGTCTGGATTTTGTCTTGTGAGGCCTCTCACAAGACATGCTAGATTTTGAGGCAACATGAACTCCTAAAGTTGGTACCAAGATTGCATTATATTCCATGAAGCCAATCTCCTTCCATGTCCTTTATTCACATGCACCTATTAATTGATAGGTCATCCTAACAATTGTTCCCCCCTTAGGTTGGAAGCACCTAATAGGGCATTTGGATAACCCTCCCATCTATAGGTGTGGTAACTTGTTTACAAATCATTAGCTAGAAAAGCATTTGAAGACAATTCGTGTGTGAAGTACCCTTTTGCCTTCAACATTAGATATGGTCCACTATAATAAATTTATGGTTGCTAAACCTATGATGATTATCTCATTTGATTTTGACATTGTATTTTAGATGTTGCTTTCTAGATACATTTCACGTACCATGAGGGAAGGCTTGACACTCCTCCAACACTATTATGAGGAAATCCAACACAAGATGGAATTTCATGGTCTCAAAGCCACATTGTTCCCCACTTTGAGATGACCATTATTTATGGGACGAATCAAGTATTGATGCTTTTCAATCTTACCCACGAAAGGTATTCCACCTTTGACCTCTATCGTTTGAATCCATATAAAGCATTGATAAAAACACTTTTCTAGGCATGTCGATGTTATAAAATCTATTTTATTTTTTTCCTTTTATGGTTAAAAAGGGTTAAGGTTTGGAAAATCTACATGAGATAGCATAATTCACCTTATAAATTATTGTCCTAAAACTAGGGTTTGCAACTATTATATTGGAAAAGTGAAAATCATCATTTTATGCATTTTTCACCGACAATTTTAGTGCTGATATCTAGGTCTTCCTGTTGATCAGTGGTTTTCATTGATGTCAACCCAAGCAGCACTAGGGGCTACCCCGATCTTGCATGGGAATTTTGACTTGAAACCCTATTCTATTCTGAGTCAAGGATATTTGGGATGGTTTCTACTTGTCGAGATGTTTTTGTTGATATATGGCATGCCACGTAATTCTTCATAGTTTGAGAGATATTCGTGTTTGAAGTTAGTAACCCCAGTTAGTGGGCTAAAACCCCATGGGGTTGTGGCATGACACTAATCATTGGTTGTGGTCATTGAATAGTCAATAATTAATAAATTTTTAAGCTTCTTAAATCCCTCCAACGTTCACTTGTTGAAGGCCCTCTCACCCTAAGCATTTATATAAATTGTGACCCTCATAACCTCCTCATGCAAGGATTTCACTACTAAAAACAAGTCATCGTGGAATTTTCGCTATAAATTTTTTTCTGCAAAGCTTCAAATGCTGAAACAAAAACTCACTTGGGCGAAATCCTAATGAAGATCGTGTCCGAATTTCAGATCTTGGTTTGCTATATTTTGGGAGATAGGATTTGTGGAATTTAGGGTTTTTGTAGGCTTCCGAATTTCATATCAAAGAGGCGACCTTGGGAAAATCGTCATAAATCCCTCTCTGTGAAGCGTATTGGAATTCTGTAAAAAGTGGCAGATAGTGCACGGAATTTAGTTTTCTGTGTAACAATTTCATAGTCAAAGGAGAAAACAGTGACACGTGGCAGGTCGTACAAGTTTGCTCTACTGAACTAGTCGATAATTAGGTCATTGTGAGAGATCGAGCATAACTTTGCCTTGAAGAATCCAAATTGGGTTAGACCTGTAGCACTAGAAAGAAGACTTAGAGGGCTACTACAGGACCGAAGATCAGAGATTGGGGATCTGAAATCACAGAGATACATCAGATTCAATATCGAGCTCCTACAAGGCAATAAAAAGCTAGATCATGTGTTGTCAAGGGCTGCAAAGGACCAGACTTTCTAGGGCAGAAAAGCAAGGAAAGGTGTAGAAAAATGATGCAGCAGAGGTAAGCTCCAGTTAATTGTATTCTGTATATGCATTTTCATCGCTTAATTGCATTAGGTTCTTTGTATTCTAGTTTGTTGTTTTTGTTTAGCATTGACATATGCTTTGCAAGATGAGGTAAGTTTTTCTATTATCATGTCATGGGTATTTCCTTGAAGACTTTTTACAGGTATTATATATTCATCAAGATAAGACTTAATGCATGATCTAATGTTCTGAAGAGTGAGAAAGGGTATCATGACAAGAGCAGCAATCAAGGTGCAGAACAGCAGCAAGAAGTTCACCACATGAAGTCTTCAAGTGGGCAGCACTGCATACAGTCATTGTAAAGGTACCATTGTATTGAGTCATTATAAAAGCATCATTGTAAAAGTTGTACAAGTGTCTATCTTCCAAGAGTTGAAGAGGCAGTGTCGGGAGGTCTAGGATCATCATTAGGTGGTTGTGTCATAGTTGGGGTTATGGTCTAGTGTGTCTTCTTCTTCTACATCATTCTATATCATTGTAAAGTGGACCATTTTCCCTGGTACAAGAGTCCATTATTCTTTTATTCTTCTATAGGGTGGTAGGCTAGTGCTAGGCTGGTGCATGAAGTCACCAACATGTTCAAGCTTGTGAAAACTTCAGGGTGCTAGGGTGGTGCTAGGGTGAGTTGTATCTCATTGGGTGTTGGGGCATCCGTTCAGTTGATTACTAAAGAATCTCGGGCGTTGGAGCGTCTATCCAGTGGGAGCTGGAGAAGAATGATTTTCTAGATTCTAGGAAGTTGGAGATTTCTTTTCAATTGGAGTTGAATATTAAAGAATTATTAGAAAAACATTCAGGTGGTTTTTCTCTTGGAGGGGTTTCCACCTTAAAAACTATGTGCATTTGTGTTCCTTTTGTTTACTGCTATCATTGTACTAACATTGATAATAATTGAAGATTAACTAATGATCTGAAATATTAATAATAATATTAATTGAAAGGAATACTGATTCACCCCCCCTCTCAGTATTTCTAACACTTCCTAGCCGTTATGTGCAATTCAACCATTGAATTTTTTTTTTTAGACTTTCTCATTTTTACCTATATGCTTGGATTTGTTATTTTATTTATAACCATCATTTGTGGGCTACTTTGTCATTGTTGTCATAAATTTTGCATGATGTAAAGTGTCATTATTTCAAACCCTATTTTATAGCAAAAATCCTTTAATTAATGGTGGTATGTGTTTGGAAACTATTTGAGCATCTCTAGGACTTACCTCTGCCCTCTAGACTTAGCCATAGCTTCCTTATCTCTTTTCCACCTTGAGAATTACCTTATTGAATACATTTCCAAGTTGTCTAAATTTAGTAGGTTACTTAGAGGGTATTTAACCTGGAAATCCTTGGGCTAATTAAGCCTTTGAAACTTGTTGGGGAGGCCTCACTTGTGGGGATAATATTTGTTCACAAAATATTAGGAGAAAAATCACTAAAGTTATAGTTTTGGTTGATCTCATTGTTTGCCATAGACCTAGTGAGGCTTTCCACTAGGATGCCAAGTTTTACTATAACATTTCCTTCCAAAGAGCCCCTTAAAATACTAAATTACATCCCTTTAGATTCTACTTCCGTAACTTATGCAATATAGATAAAAAATATCATAAATTAGCTTTAGCCATAGTCTAAAACCCGTTCAAATTATTATCAGTGATTAGCCTTAGTTTCTTTTTGGGATTCCCCCATGTTTCAGAGGATAATTGAGCTACACAATGAAAAAGTGATTCAGGTTACATTGGGTAGCCCTTCTCCAATATCCCTAGGGTCTCACTTCTGTATAAGGATTTGTCATTTAAGGTGAGGATTTGGGGTTGTAACAAAAACGTAGAACTAGGAATTGAAATATGAAATCGATAAATGAAATATAAAAAAAGAAAGGCAGACAAATTACAAGCACCATTCTCGTTTAAGGATGGTAGTTGTGTGAAAATTCCACAAATTGGAATTACTGTAGCAATTGATTAAATTTCTTCTATTTGTTAAATAATTGAACAAATTATTTACTATGTTCTACGGTAAATATCGAAACCAATAAGTTGCAGCCTTCACAAAATAAATACTGCGGAAATAAAAATAGCGCTGGAAAGATAGATGCACACACACAAATAACACTGTTATTTTTGGACTAAGACACCAGAAAAACACAATGCAGGAAAATCGGTGCAACAACTAAGGGTTTGTATATTATGTTGTAGTAAATTTGAGTACAGAGAAAATCTGACAATAGAGCCTAGTGAGAAAAATCTCACTGCCATTGGTGATTTGGTACTAACCTTGGCTCAATATAAGTTGCTCTACATTGCCTCTGTGCAGTCAGTGCATCAGCCTACACAGTATTGCATCCCTACAGCTAGGAACAATGTCTCTCTTGCTAATTGATCAACTGTTGTCTGGAAACGAGACCCTCCTGGCCTCCAGAAACTCTCTCCGACTTCTAGCACTTAATAACCTCTGCCTCCCAACAAAAGTACGGATCTCCTCTAAAGCACTGCGCTGCCTCTGCGTGGCCTCTATGCTGCCTCTCTGTGGCACTCACTGCCTCTCTTCTATGCACTCACAGAATCTAGAAAATCTTCCTTCGAACTTACTATCCCTGCCACTCTCTCACTGCAACAATCTCACTAGCTCTCTCTGCGGCAACTCAGCGCTGCTACTCAAGAAATCGATCTGCTAGTGTACTCGATGTCTGTAAGTTGCTTTTCTTTTTCTGCCCTAGAAAGTCTGGTCCTTTGTAGCCCTTCACAACACATGATCTAACTTTTCTTGCCTTCTAGGATCTCGATATTGAATTTGGTGTATCTATGTTATTTCAAATCCCCAACCTGTGATTTTCGGTCCTGTAGTAGTCCTCTAAGTCTTCTTTCCAATGCCATGGGTCTGACCCAATTTGGATTCTTTAAGAGAGAGTTATGCCCAATCTCTCACAATGCCCTAATTATGGACTGGTTCAGTAGAGCGAACTTGTATGGTGTTCCACGTGTCACCGTTTCTTCATTCGGCTCTGAAATTGATACAGCGAAAACTACAGTCCATGTAATACCCACAACATTTTACATAATTCCAATCCGATACTCAAAGAGAGAGTTATGACGATTTTCCCAAGGTCAGTTCTTTTAGATGAAGTTCAGGAGCCTACAAAAACACTGACTTCCATAGCTCATAGCTATGAACATATTGAGCACCTTGATCTGAAATTTTTACAAGAGCTTCCTCAGGATTTCGGCTTCACCTCATAAAAATTTCAGCTTCTGAACCTTCATAGAAAAAACGTTCGAGCGCAAATGCCTCACTCTCAGTTTTAGAAAATGTGGCCTCAACACTGCACTTATAGGAGTCCACATCAGCCTAGCGTGTCCCTAAGAAGGATAATTCGACTTGTTTTATGAGCTATCATGGTTGGCTTGTAACCATGGGTGGGTTTCTACACATTTTAGGCATGGGGGGGCTTTTATTTTTTATTCTTGAACTCATATAACATGTATAAATAGAGGAGGGCTTGCTTCTCTCAAATCATCACACTTTGGATATTGGACATCTCTAGAAAAGAATTCGGACTTGCAACAAAGGACGAAATTTGGATGTCTTTGATGAATTATGATGTTTGGATAATTTCACTAGTATTCTTGGAGCTTCTTTTTGGCTATTTTGTGGATGGATATGCTCTTCTTTGTCTAGTAAGTGCTATTTGATGTTATATTTTTGTCTTTAATGAATGTCTAATGCATGGAATACTTTTTCATGGTGAATAATGTGCTCTAATTAATGTGAGTTATTTGAATCATTGAAACTATTGGAAAATTTTGTAGTTGTTACTCATTGGACAGAGAATGAATGAATGTTCTTAGAGGATTGATTACGTTTGTATACTTGAAACACAACAAAAGAGTCATCAAAGTATAAAAATCTAGAACTCGTTTTGTTGTTTCTTCCATCCAGGGTAGCGAAATTCCTTCTAGGTCTCCTTGAAGAGTGAGTTTCCCTTTCATGGTTTATCTTAACTCCATTTCTCCTGATAGGCAAGCACTAGGTAAGAGATCCTTGTTGATCATATTCTACTTGAAAATTCATTCTTTCCTCGCTTATTTCTCGTTCTTTTCCTCATCCCTTTAAGTTTATGGGATGAATCAACTTTGTGAGGCACTTCAACCACATGTTCCAAATGAAAGGGAGGAGAAATGGAAATAATCCACATAAAAGAATGTTTTTTTCGTGTTAAATATACTTGGGTAGAAAATGAATGTTGTGTCACGCATTCAAGAGAGTGGTCCAATTCATTAATGAGCCTAAGTGCGCAATTCAATTCTCCTAAAAAACACACTTGTACCCAATCTACAATGCAATGAAATTAATAGCACTAAACCTACTACTAATCAAGTACAAAGTGGGGGACAAAGTTCTATAAAGAATGGTTGATACCTCACTTTCCCTTTTTTTCTTAAAACCTTCCTTGAGGTAGTAGGGTTGAATTATCCATATTAAGTGAGGGGACAAAGCCAAAGAACATGCCTTAGGATGAATCAATAATATTGCATTCTTGGAGGAAATCTAAGAGCATGACATCCCTAGTCAGGTGGAGAAGAATCCAAGCACATGAAGCATCATGATATGTAAGAATATTTACCCTAAGTCTAAAACACTTCAAATTTATTAAAATTTGTTAGACATGGTTCCTTTATGGATTCCCCTTTGTGTCAGAGGATATCTACCATAAAGGGAGTGAAGCACACACTAAGATGACATCGAGTAGCCCTTATCCACTAACCTGTTGATTTCTGGTAGCATTGGATGTGCTCTAAGTCTCAAATTTTGCAGGGAAGCTTAGATGCATGTATTCCAAAATGCCAAGAAAGCATTTTGGGAAATTCCACCTGGATGGGGTTTTATTAAAATAATTAATTATTTTTAATGGGAGCCTAAGTCTAAACTTAGGAAATTAAAATAATTAAAGTATATTAATAGAACTGGGTGTGAATCTTCTAGAAAAAGACAAAGATCAAGTCAAGTTAATCTTAGCCCTTGATTATGTTTTAATCCTAGCCATTGATTTCTCAACGAGAACATTATAAGAAGGCCCGATGGGCATTTGGAAAACACATCGGGAGAGATTCTAGACATCAATTTCTCAAGAGAAAAACGCAGAGCAGCAGGAGGATTGATCGAGTTGATTCTTGTGGTGAGGGGCATAGAGAGTTCCGGTTGCAAATATTTCCTAAGCAGGGAATACATGGCAAAGAAGTCAAAGAAGAGGATGCAAAAGAGGCAGCGTGGGGGCTACCTTGGGTAGTGCAGAGCCACATAGAGGCATCGTTGAGCCTCTGAAGGGATCCGTATTTTTGCTGAGGATCAGTCAGATCCAGTGCCGAAGTGCTGAGGTGTGAGATTGGAGGGGCATAAGATCAGTATCCAACTAGCAAAAAGACCAACCAAAGGGAGTGATGCAGTCCCCAACCAGAGTGACGGAGATCTACGTAGAGGTTGCGCAGAGGCAACGTGGGGCTCATCAATTTGGGGTTTGGTCAGTGCCAGATCTCCAGTGTTAGTGTGAAGTAATCATCATTGATTCTCTGTCAGTCAAATTCTCTATGGATATCTAGATTTGGTAATCCAGTTGTATTCAGAAAACTTACTGCTTAATAATACAAACCCTCAGTTGCTGCACTGGTTTTCCCGCATTGGGTTTTTCCAAAGACTTAGTCCAAAAATAATGGTGTCATGTGTCTTTAATTTTCTTGCTCAGATCTTATTTCCGCATTTATTTTCCGTAGTTTATTTAGTGAAGGTTGTAGTGTATTTGCTTCAGTATTTACTTGTAGAACACAGTAAATAACTTGTATAATTTATCAAGTAGGAGAAGTAATATCAGTTTGCTGCAATAAGATTTTCGGAGTAGTAATTTTCACATGGTATCAGATCAGTGCAAGTGAAGTAAGAGAGAAGACTGGAAGAACGCAGCATTGAAGAGAAAGAGGGAGATCGAATTGCTGCTTAGGAAGCAGATCGAATCCGCAAGGATTTGTACAGTCCAAGCCAGGAGGGCAAGATTCTTGAGGAAAATCTCTCTCTTAGTGAGTCGACGGAGAGGTAAGATATCCAGTTCGTGATTTGTCAGCGGCAGAGGGAGCAGTGTAGCAGAAGATTCAGTGGAAAGCAATCTATTGGCAGGACAGTTTTTCTGCATCATTTGCTGGGGCAAAAAAGCGTTAGAGGAAAGAAGAAGACACTTTTTGAGGGAATTTCTTCCTCAGTGAATTTTGAGCCAAGGAATTCTATTTCTCAATTGTAGAGTAGAGGTAGCGAGGAGTAGATCTACTAACTCCAGCAAGGAGTGTGTAGGCCAGCCTAGCAGCCGCGTAGAGGAGAGAGGGAGCAATTCAACTTTTTGTTGGCAGAGATGGCAGCTAATAGACTAAGAGATCAAGATCAGTTGGAGGGAGCCTCCAACTATGTGATCTGGCAGGAAAGGACCACTTGTCTATTAGATGAGCATGATCTCAAGGCCTTTATTGAGAATGTGGTAGCTATCCCTTTAGATGCAAATTCGTTGAAAGCCTACAAGAAGAATATGGCGAAGGCTAAGAGTTTGATCCTCGATGGAGTGAGGGGTCATGTAGTATGTCACATCGTTGGCAAAGGGATTGCCAAGGAGATGTGGGATGCCTTAGCAACATTGTGTCAAGGAAATTTCGAGCAGCAGAAGATGTACTTGAGAGAGAAGATGTGATCTATGAGGATGCAGAAGGGAGAATGCATTGATCCATTCATTACAAAGCTTCAGGAAACTCAAGATCAGTAGGTAGTTTTTGGATCAACACCTCAAGCCAAAAAGATGGTAAGGTTGGCCCTGAACTCAGTCTCAGATGAATGGCAAGTCTTTGTCCAGAGAATCCTGGGAAGAGAAAGGTTTCCTGATTGGGAACAGATGAGGGCCGCTCTTCAGTAGGAAGAGATGAGGCGAGATATGATCAAGTGAAAACTTGATGGCAACAGCAGCAGTGGGTCAAAGCCCGAGGAGGAAGAGAATGCAACCCTTCCATCCAAGGGGCATCAAGAGCAGCGAAGGCAGAAAAATGACGTCTCTAATATCAAGTGTTTCGGGTGTGGTGAGATGGGTCACTACACTACACGGTGTCCTCTCAAGAAGAAGGACAAGGATGAGAAACATGATCCACAGGCTGCAACTGCAACAATCGAGGAGGAGGAGTTCGCCATGATTGCCCACATATCACAAGGGGAGAATTGGGGTGATATAGAACTGTAGTTTGAAAGAGTTGCAGTTCGGCAGGATCCTTGAGGAGTCCGCCTCTTCGATCAATACCTTTCTACGGGAGCCCATATCAGAAGTAGCAGGATGGACTAGTGTCAGTTGGTGTAGAGGAGTGTCAGAGTGACAGTGCAGTGGCTAGAGAACACCAGAGATTGGGCAGCACAGGGTAGAGTTGGCAGCAGTGCAGTAAGGCATAGCGCAGAGTCAATAGCAGCACAACAGCTTCAGAGGGTTAGCGCAAAGACTAGCAACAGTCATATCTTCAGTATCAGATGCATCATGCTAAACACTTAGTTTAGTATTTTGGATGTTTTTTTTCTGCAGCAGTAGCAGAGTTGCAGTGAAGATGCACTTGGCAGCAGTATGCAGGGTCAACAATAGCATAGATGCAGCAACACAGTAGTTGGTGGAAATTAGAGTCAGACATCAACAACGCAGAGGGAGATGTTACAAAATCAATGTAAGGCTTCAACAAGATGCATTACTAGAGCACATTCCTCGCTAAGAGGGAGTCTTTATTTTTGGTAGCATCAGATGTGCTCTAACTCTCAAATTTTGCAAGGAGGCTTAGACACATGTATTCCAAAATACCTAGAAAGTGTTTTGGGAAATTCCATGTGAATGGGGTTTTATTAAAGTAATTAATTATTTTTAATGGGATCCTAAGTCTAAACTTAGGGAATTAAAATAATTAAAGTATATTAATATAACCGAGTGAAAATATTCTAGAAAAATACGAAGATCAAGTCAAGTTAATATTAGCCCTTGATTATGTTTTAATCTGGGTCGTTGATTTCTCAATGAGAAGGTTATAAGAGAAGGCCTAATGGGTATTTGGAAAACACATTGGGAGATATTGTAGAGATCGATTTCTCAAGAGAGAAACACACAACAACCAGAGGATTGATCGAGATGATTCTTGCAGTGAGGGGCAGAGATAGTTCTAGTTGGAAATCTTTCCTGAGTCGGGAATACATCATAGAAAAGGCAGAGAAGAGGATGTAGAAGAGGCAGCGTAGGGGCTACGCTGAGCAGTGTAGAGCCACACAGAGGCAACACTAAGCCTCTGAAGGAATCCGTATTTTTGTTGAGGATCATTCAGATCTAGTGTCAGAATGTTGGGGCGTGAGACCGGAGGGGCAGAAGATCAACATCCAACGAGCAGAAAGACCGGTGGAAGGGAGTGACACAGTCCCCAGCTAAAGTGACGCAGATCTGCGTAGAGGCAGTGTGGGGATCATAAGTTTGGGGTTTGGTCTGTAATATCCCGTTTCCAGGATATCTCAAAAACACACCAAACTCCAACCAGAGATTGACTGGGAGGGCATTTACCGGATATGTCGCCTCCAGAAGAGGACGAGATCCAGAGGCTATCTAGCCCTTTCCAGACTCTGTCTAAGAGTGATAGAGAACACACCAAGCAGTATAGAACTGGAACATACAATATCATACGGCAATATAGAAAATGCTAGAAATATAACATGAAGCAAATACTCATAACAATGCCGGGAATGCTAAGCCATTTTATTAATCTGAGAATATAATGAAATACAATAGATGATCAGAATAATAGCACCTATTCTTGCTCAAGGCAAGTGAAGAACTCTCTCAAAAAAACAGGAAATGGCTGCTACAAAAACTGCGTCCTAGCTGCTGGGAAACTGCCGTAAAACTGCTGCTGCTGGAATGGACTGAAGCTAGGGGCTGATCCCCTTGCCGAAATGAGCTAAAAATCTGCAGACCCCCTGAACTCACCACCGCGGACAAAATCCAGAAACCATATCGAAAATGGTCAGCCTCCGAAAATCACCACAGAAACCCTCCTCAAGGAATTACGCTGTCCAGGGAGGCTCAGCGTAGAGGCCAAAAGATAAAAGCTGAAACGGTGCCACAAACTCCTCAAGAATCCTCCTGCCAGCAATACTGATCCTCTCCTCTGAATACCAACTGAAACTCCTGCAGAAAATCCCCGCAACGGCACACCTCCAACTAGAACTGCGTCCTCTCTCCCAGGGACTGCGCAGTCACAAATAGAGCCCAGCTCCTCAGCGAACAACCAAACAAATCTCCCGCTAAGACTGAAGGAAAAACCTTGCCCGAGCAAAAAGCACCGAAGTCCTGTGGCTACACAGATCCTCCACTCTGAGACACTGAACGCACTAAATGAAAATACAGACAAAGAAGAACAATATGCTCAAGAAGACAAAACGTCTAGCTCCAATATCATCAACACAAGAATACCAAATGAGATGGCTCTCCCACCTTTATAACGCCGGCCCTCCCTCAAAACCCTAATGTGGTTCTCCCACGTGCCTCAGAAGGCCGCGCAGAGCCCCAAGCTCACGGAGCTCATGGGGGGACTCGTTGCCCTTAAGTTATAACGTTGCACCTACTAGGGAAACACTTTATTTTATTTAAGTGAGTTAGACCCCCTTTCTCACTTTTATTTATTAATAAACTATAGTAGGCAAAACTATACAAAAATCAAATATTCCAATTAGTGGTGCTAATTAGGAATATTACAGTCTCCCCCGGAAAAATGTTGCTTGTCCTCAAGCAACTGAAGTGATGGATGCTGCAAAATCTTCTCATTCTCCCAAGTGGCATCCTCATCCGGCAAATTCTTCCACCTCACCAAGAATTCCCGGACCGTCCTGCTCCGCAGCTGCCTCTCCCTGGTATCAATAATAGCCTCTGGCTACAACACCAAATGCCCCTCATCATTCGTGGGTGGTAGCTCATCCGTGACTGTCACCTGCTGGCCCAATGCCTTTTTCAGGCATGATACGTGAAAAATGTTATGAATCTTGCTGCCTTGGGGCAGCTCTAACTCATATGCAACCTGTCCAATCTTGCGTATCACCCTGTATGGTCCATAAAAGCGGGGCTTGAGCTTCTCAGCCCCCTTATGCTTTAATGTTGACTGTCGGTATGGCTGTAATCGTAGGTAGACCAAATCTCCTACCTCAAACTGTCTCTCCACCCGACCCCTATCAGCATACAGCTTCTGCTGATTCTGAGCTGTGGCCATGTTGTCCTTGAGAGCTCGGAGGATGTCCTGACTCTCTTGGATCCAAATCTTGGCTCTCGGAGCCCTGCTAACACCAAACATCACATCCACAAAAGATAAAGGATGATACCCATACAAAGCATAGAACGGTGACATACCAATGGACATGTGATGCGTCGTGTTGTAGCAATACTCTCCCAAATGCAGCCACTTCAGCCATGCTCGCTGCTGCCCACTGACATAGTTACGCAAGTAGCCCTCCAGCCACTTGTTAACTATCTCTGTCTGCCCATCCGTCTGTGGGTGATAACTAGTGCTCGGTGTCAACTCTGTCCCCACTAGCCGGAAAAGCTCCTGCCAGAATCCGCCCATGAAGCAGCTGTCCCTGTCACTGATAATGGTCTTAGGAAGACCATGCAACCTGAAAATCTCCTTGAAGAACAGCTCTGCCACCTGTGCTGCTGTGTAGTGTGCAGATATGGCGAAAAAGTGAGCATACTTCGTCAGTCGATCAACGACTACGAAGATACAATCCTTGCCCTGTACCATGGGCAACCCTGTGATGAAGTCCATCGATAGGCTCTCCCATTTCCCCTCTGGAATGGGAAGAGGCTGCAACAATCCTGCGGGATGGCTCATCTCTCCCTTGTTCCTCTGACAAACATCGCACTCCCTGACATGCTGGAGTACGTCCTCCTTGAGGCCCTTCCATGAGAACCTCTCTCTAATGGCCCTGTAGGTTTTGGTAAACCCCTGATGGCCGGCCAATGGTGAGTCGTGTGAAGCATGGAGTATCTTCTTCTTACGCTGAGATCCCTCAGTCAAGAAGATCTTGTCCCTGTAATAGATAATCTCATCAACCACCCTGTACCTGTCATTTGCTACCTGTCCATCCAACACCTCACATGCAAACCTGTCCTTGGAGTACTCCACCAACAATCGAGCCCTCCAATCTGCGTCCAAGCTCATAAGAGATAACGTGGCCGGTCTACGTGAAAGGGCATCGGCTACCACGTTATTCTTGCCTTTGACGTACTCAATGTCAAAGTCATAGGCTTGGATCTTACTGATCCACTTCTGTTGCCTCTCCTGCAACTGCTTCTGCTCCAGAAAGAACCTGAGGCTGTTGTGATCGGACCTCACCCTGAATCTGCTGCCCACTAAATACTGCCGGTACTTGGCCAACGCATGCATGATGGCCAACATCTCCTTGTCATATATGGAATACAACCTCTCATGCGGAAGGAGCTTCCAGCTCTCAAAAGCTATAGGATGACCACCCTGCATCAATACCGCACCAATCCCCTCTCCTGACGCATCACACTCCAGGACAAATGGCTGCGTGAAATCCGGCAATGCAAGCACGGGGCAACTACTCATCACCTCCTTGAGCCTTGCAAAGGCCTGCTGTGATGTGTCTGACCAACTGAATGCCCCCTTCTTTGTCAAATCTGTGACGGGTGCAGGGAGCTGTGAGAAACCCTTGACGAACTTCCTGTAGTAAGTACAAATGCCAATAAATCCCCGAAGTTCAGTCACGTTCCTCGGCTCTGGCCAATCTCTGATGGCCCTAATTTTCTCCTCGTGGACTCTCACTCCGTCCACTCCTATGATATGCCCCAAGTACAACATCTTCGTCAATCCAAACTCACATTTGGAGAGCTTGGCATAGAACTGCTGCTCCTCCAAGATGCGCAACACTGTCTCAATATGTTGGAGATGCTCCTCCCAAGTCTTGTTGTATATGAGTATGTCGTCGAAGAAGACCAATACAAACTTCCTCAGATGACTGCGGAAGATGTGGTTCATGCAGGACTGAAAGGTGGCGGGTGCATTGGTTAGCCCAAAAGGCATAACCAGAAACTCGAAGTGCCCATAATGACACCTGAAGGCAGTCTTGGGAATGTCCTGTTCCCTCACGCGAATTTGATGGTACCCAGATCTCAAATCAATCTTTGAGAAGAACTGTGCTCCTCTCAACTCGTCCATCAACTCATCGATCCTGGGAATGGGGTACCTGTTCTTTAGGGTCTTCTTGTTCAGAGCCCTGTAGTCAATGCACATCCGCAATGTGCCGTCCTTCTTCGTCACCAACACCACTGAAGAAGTGAAAGGACTCGTGCTCGGCCGAATGTGTCCAAGGGCCAGCAAATCCTGAATAGCTCGCTCAATCTCATCTCGATAGGCCTTGGGATGCCTATAGGGAGTGGTGATCACTGCCTGTATACCCTGCTCAAGCTCAATAGTATGCTCAAACCCCCGATCTGGTGGCTGTCCTGACGGAATGTCCCCGAATACTGTGGTATACCTATTAAGAATGGTCTATACCTCTAGGTGCACTGCCTGCCCTGTAGTCGCTGCCTCTGATGCCCGCAGCTCTACCGCCCACTCTATATCTCCCTTACGGAAGGTGGCCTCCATCCGATGAGCCGAAACAGTCTGAGGCGGATATGTGTGCTGTCCGCGTATCTTCTCATGCCTCCCTGTCTTGGGATCATCCCACTCCATCTCTAGGGCCTTCCAATCTGTCGTGACCTTCCCTAGAGTGATAAGCCACTGAACACCCAGTATCATGTTGATGTCTGGAATATCGACCACAAAAAAGTGATCTATCAATGTATAGGTGCCCATCATCACTGATAACTCTGGGACATATCGAGCACACACCATGGTCTGATCTCCTGGGACCAAAACTGAAAATCCGTCAAAGCTCTCAGTCTGTATACCTCTCTGCTCCACCATCTGTGCATCGATGAAGTTGTGGGTTGCCCCACTATCGACTAAGACTGAGATTCGCTGGCCGCGCACTGTCCCCCGTACGCGTAGCGTCAAATACTTGGGAACTCCCCGCAATGCTGCTAGGGCTCCCCCAGTAGGTGCAAACGACGCGCCCCCTGCTGCTGGTGGTGGAGGTGGTAAAGTATCCTGCACTGCATGACCATCTCCTGCCTCCACATCATCTTCCTCATCCTCTTCCCCGCTGCTCTCGGAGAAGACCTCAATGAAATGTGCTTTCCCTGCAGCACATCTGTGTCCCGGTGCCCACGGCTCCTGGCAGGTGAAGCACAACCGCTTCTTCTTCAGCTCTCTCCTGGCCTCATCATCAGCCTGCCCCCGTCCGGGATTCCCCTTGGGAGGTGGAATCCTCACATCCTTCCCCTTAGGCTGGAAAGCCTGTCTCTGGGGATAAGGTGTCCGAGTCCTGGGTAGGACATCCTGTAAATCTCGGGTCCTGCTGATAGCATCCTGAAGTGTAGCTGGTCTAGTGGACCTGACTAGGCCACAAAATGGCTCTGCTAACCCCTCCACAAACATGTAGATCATCCAAGCTGCGAATAGATTTGGCACCATAACTGAAACCCTCAAGAAATCCGCAATGTAAGTCTCTGGGCTCCCAGTCTGCTTGAGCCTCGTCAGCTCAACAAAATGATACTCCGGATCCCTCCAGTCAAAGCGCTCTATCACCCTCCTAGTAAACTCGGCATAAGTCGTCACTGTAGAATGCCCGAGTGTTGTCATCCCATGAAACCACTAGTCCTGGGCCTCACCATCCAAATGTAATGTTGCCACCTTAATGGCCTCTGACTGCGACATCTGGTTAAGCTGGAAATAGATGTCCAGCTTTTCTACCGAAGACTTTGCTGAACTGTTTGATGAGCCATCAAACGTGGGCAAATGAAATCTGCTAGCTGTGCAGTGGTCATCATGATGATGCCTATGCCCTCTGTGATGATCACGGGGTCTACTGTCACGCTGGAGCTGAGCAAAGTCTTTGAATGAGATAGAATCTCTGAACTCCTGCCCGTATGCCCGATACTCCACAAAATAGGCACCCATCTGGCCCGGCTCAGGCTCGAGCTCCTGCTGTGCTCCAGCCCCTGTGTCCTCCCCTAGGAAAGTGGGCATAGTGGATCGCGTGGGTGCATGCGATGCCATAATGGGAATAGCCTCACGCTCCGGCATATGGTGGGATGTGCCTGATCCCTCACCAATCTGAAATCCCCTTGGGATTTCACGCTGCCTACCCTCCATTGCAGCGACTCTCTGTCCCATCGACTCCATCTGTCTCGACAGTTCTTGCACTGTTTTAAGGAGTGTCTCCCTATATCTCCTCGCATCATCATCGTCTGCCATAGGGTCCTGCTGCTCTGCGTCCCTCACAGGCTGCTCCTGCTCTATATCTGTCACAGGCTACTCCTGCTCTGTATCTGTCACAGGCTGCTCCTGATCTGTGTCCACCACTCAAACACAGTCCCCCTCCCCGTAGGTGTTCTCCAACCTACGCTCAACGTCTCTGTATCTCTTACCCCAATAACAGATTTGGGGTCTATCCCTCGACCTCATAGACTGCTAGCTCCACAGGCTGAGCCAGTTCTATGCTCTGATACCACTGTAATATATCGTTTCCAGGATATCTCAAAAACACACCAAACTCCAACCAGAGATTGACTGGGAGGGCATTTACCGGATATGTCGCCTCCAGAAGAGGACGAGATCCGGAGGCTATCTGGCCCTTTCCAGACTCTGTCTAAGAGTGATAGAGAACACACCAAGCGGTATAGAACTGGAACATACAATATCATACGGCAATATATAAAATGCTAGAAATATAACATGAAGCAAATACTCATAACAATGCTGGGAATGCTAAGCCATTTTATTAATCTGAGAATATAATGAAATACAATAGATGATCAGAATAATAGCACCTATTCTTTCTCAAGGCAAGTGAAGAACTCTCTCAGAAAAACAGGAAATAGCTGCTACAAGAACTGCGTCCCAGCTGCTGGGAAACTGCCGTAAAACTGCTGCTGCTGGAATGGACTGAAGCTAGGGGTTGATCCCCTTGCCGGAATGAGCTAAAAATCTGCAGACCCCTGAACTCACCACCGCGGACAAAACCCAGAAAGCATATCGAAAATGGTCAGCCTTCGAAAATCACCACAGAAACCCTCCTCAAGGAATTACACTATCCAGGGAGGCTCAGCGTAGATGCCAAAAGATAAAAGCTGAAACGGTGCCACAAACTCCTCAAGAATCCTCCTGCCGGCAATACTGATCCTCTCCTCTGAATACCAACTGGAACTCCTGCAGAAAATCCCCGCAACGACACACCTCCAACTAGAACTGCGTCCTCTCTCCCAGGGACTGCGCAGTCACAAATAGAGCCCAGCTCCTCAGCGAACAACCAACCAAATCTCCCGCTAAGACTGAAGGAAAAACCTTGCCCGAGCAGGCACTCGAAGTCCCCCGGGGCTAAGGGCGAGATCTCCGACCGGAGACACTCAACGCACTAAACAGTGCTACAGACAGGCTAAACAGCCAGTGTGCTCAAGAAGACAAAACGTCTAGCTCCAATATCATCAACACAAGAATACCAAATGAGATGGCTCTCCCACCTTTTATAACGCTGGCCCTCCTCAAAAACCCTAATGTGGTCCCTCTCTCTCCCACGTGCTCCTCATAAGGCTGCGCAGAAGCTCCTAGAGGCTACGTGAGCCTCCTCTCATATGTGGTGTGGACCCCCAAGGCTCCCCCTTAAGTTATAACGTTGCATCTACTAGGGAAACACTTTATTTTGTTTAAGTGAGTTAGACCACTTTTCTCACTTTTATTTATTAATAAACTATAGTCGGCAAAACTATACAAAAAAATGAAATATTCCAATTAGCGGTGCTAATTAGGAATATTACATGGTCAGTGTCGGATCTCCAGTGTTAGTGTGAAGTAATCTTCACTGATTCTCTGTCAGTCAAATTCTATGTGGATAGCTAGATTTGGGCATCCAGTTGTATTCAGAAAAACTAGAGCTTAATAATACAAACCCTCAGTTGTTGCACCGGTTTTCCTGTATTAGGTTTTCTAGGGACTTAGTCCAAAAATAATGGTGTCATGTGTGTTTAATTTTATTGATCAGATCTTGTTTCCACATTTATTTTCCACGGTTTATTTAGTGAAAGTTGCAGTGTATTTTCTTCAGTATTTACTTGTAGAACACAGTAAATAACCTGTATAATTTGTCAAGTATGAGAAGTAATATCAATTTGTTGCAATAGGATTCTGGGAGTAGGAATTTTCACATAACCTTGGTGTCTCATTTTTATATAGGGATTTTTCACCTCAAAAGATAATGTTGGGTTGTAACAAAAATCTAGAGGTAGAAAGCGAGTTATAAGAGAGATAGGAAATATAAAAAGGAAAGGGAGAAGAGCTAGAAAATCCATACTTGTAACTGAGGATGGTAGTTGATGATGTCAAAGCCTATCTAGGACTGCAAAATATGCAATTATGGTAGTCTCGAAGCTAAACAATTGATGATCCCAACATAAAAGTAAATAGCATAAGGAGAGATGAGAGGGATAAAATAGTAAGGAAAGGAGAGGTGAGAGGCAATGAATCTAGGATGGAATCAACAAAGCCAAGAGGAAAGACAAGAAAATGCCAGAGCTAAATTAGTGAATGCATGAAGCAAGATGAAGTAACATTGGTTGAGCTATCAAAGAAAAGAGGTGAGTGGCAATGATTCTCTACTTAAAATAGAAAATGCAATAAGAAAAATCCAACTATACTAAGGTTGAGGTTGTAAAGCAAAAATTCAATTGGAAAGCGACATTTTGAGGAATGGTTGAAGAACTGATCCCATAGTGTAATATCCCAAATGGGAAAATAGACAGTAATACAAGCATACGACAGTATAGAAAATGTCGGAAATAGAACATAAAGCAAATACACATAAAAATGCCGGGAATGCTAAGCCATTTTATTAATCTGAGAATATAATGAGATACAATGGATAATCAGAATAAATGCACCTATCCTTGCACAAGGCAAGTGAAGAACCCTCTCAGAAAAACAGGAAATGGCTGCTACAAGAAACTGCGTCCCAGCTGCTGGAAGAAACTGTCGTAAAGTGCTGATGCTGGAATGGACTGAAGCTAGGGGCTGATCCCCTTGCCGGAATGAGCTGAAAATCTGCAGACCACCTGAACTCACCACCCCGGACAAAACCCAGAAATCATATAGAAAATGGTCAGCCTCCGAAAATCACCTCAGAAACCCTCCTCAAGGAAAAACGTTGTCCCTCCAGACCCAGCGCAGATGCCAAATGATATATGCTGAAATCGGGCCACAAACTCCCCGGAAAATCTCCCACTGATAAAGACTGAACCTCCACACCGAATCTCACTGAATCTCCTACGGAAAACCCCGCAATAGAACGCCTCCTCCAAGAACTGCGTCCTCTCTCCTAGGGACTGCGCGGTCACCAAAGGAAGCCCAGCTCCTCCGCAAATCAACAACCAAATCCTCTGCTGAAAACTGTAGAAAAGACCTTGCCCGAGCAGGCACTCGAAGTCCCCCGGGGCTAAGAGCGAGATCTCCGACCGGAGACACTCAATCGCACTAAACAGTGCTGCAGACAGGCTAAACAGCCAGCGTGCTCAAGAAGACAGAAGTCTAGCTCAAATATCATCAACAACAAGAATGCCAAATGAAATGGCTTTCCCACCTTTTATAATGCTAGCTCTCCTCAAACCCTAACGTGGTCCCCCTCTCCCCACGTGCTCCTCATAAGTCTGCGCAGATGCTCCTAGAGGCTACGTGAGGCCTCCCTCATATGTGGTGTGGACCCCCAAGGGTTCCCTTCAAGTTATAACGTTGCTCCTACTAGGGAAGCACTTTATTTTATTTAAGTGAGTTGACCCCTCTTTTCTCACTTTTATTTATTAATTAACTATAGGCGGCAAAACTATACAAAAATCAAATATTCCAATTAGCGGTGCTAATTAGGAATATTACACATAGCTGCAGTCTATGGGATGTGACAACCAATACCAATGTCACTGTGAGGCAAGGAAGATGCATGGAAGTTGGTCCAATCAAGTGAGAATTCATCTCAAGTCGGGCCCTACTCAAGAGGACAACCAAGAGGAATCCATTACTAGCAAATTAATATAGGAAAAGAGAAACCAAAAACAAATAAAATAAGAGTAGGAAGGAGTTCTTCCCAAATTATATCAAGAAGGATAGGAATAGAAAGAAGAAAGTGTGTATGAGGATGGAAAGTATGACCAGGAGTGCTACTAATTTTTTAAGGGACACTAAATATAAGAGGCCTAAGTTGGAACCACAATGGTCCCATTTTGAAATGGGGATTCATTCAACTTGGTGAACCACATTAATTATGGAAATATTATGATGTAGTATAATTTTGAAGCCACTAGACAAAGGTTATGAGTGTAAGGCAAGGTCTTCCATAAGAATTCAATGGATAAGGGATAAAGAAAAAGAAAAAGAGAAATAAACCATTCAAGGGCATGGAAAGGTAGGAGGAGGGAGAGGTTCGGTATAGAGTGAAATGAATGGCACATAATTTTGGTTCAAGATATAAAACTTGAATAGGGAAGGAATGGAGGAGGGTGTTAAATAAAAGGTGAGGAAATACCATGAAGGGTGTCTTTTATTTAGAGAGTATGATAGTCCTTTGCATTATAGATCTTGCACTCAAGTCATTTTCATTAAAAATTTTGCACTTGTGATAATTACACCACTTCTCAATATTTCTAGAGAGGCAGTGGATTGAGATAGGAGGTAGTTGATAAGTTTTAGACTCCTCATGAAATTGTCTAGGACAAGGATAAACAAGGAAAGAATAATATGTTTCATTGAAAGGGAGGTTTAAGAGGGTAAAAATGACATATCTTGAGTCAAGGAAGAATAGATCTAAATAGGCAAGGATCATGCGTTGGCCATCATGACATCAAGCCTATCAAAGTGTCGCCATGATCCTATTAACCTAGAACACTTTAGGTGACCTATATAGGGACACCTCTTGCGTGGTGAAAATCCACTAATGAGTAGGAGGTGGAGTGTTGAGGTAATAGTGGAATCCACCTCATTGTTGTGTCTTAGTCTGGATTTTGTGTTGTGAGGCCTCTCACAAGACATGCTAGATTTTGAGGCAACATGAACTCCTAAAGTTGGCACCAAGATTGCAATATATTCCATGAAGCCAATGTCCTTCCATGTCCTCTATTCACATGCACCTATTAATTGATAGGCCATCCTAACAATTGTTCGTCCCCTTAGGTTGGAAGCACCTAATAGGGAATTTGGATAACCATCACATCTATAAGTGTGGTAACTTGTTTACAAATCATCAGCTATAAAGGCATTTGAAGACCATTCGTGTGTGAAGTACCCTTCTGCCTTCAACATTAGATATGGTCCACCATAATAACTTTATGGTTGCTAAACCTATGATGATGATCTCATTTTATTTTGACACTGTATTTTATATGTTGCTTTCTAGAAACATTTCAAGTACCATGAGGGAAGGCTTGACACTCCTCCAACACTATTATGAGGACATCCAACAGAAGGTGATGGAATTTCATGGCCTCGAAGCCACATTGTTCCCCACTTTCAGATGAGAATTATTTATGGGACAGATCAAGTATTGATGCTTGTCAATCTTACCCATGCAAGGTCTTCCACCTTTGACCTCTATCGTTTGAATCCATATAAACAATTGAGAAAGACACTTTTCTAGGCATGTCGATCTTACAAAATCTATTTTATTTTTTTCCTTTTATGGTTAAAAAGGGTCAAGGGTTGGAAAATCTACATGAGATAGCATAATTAACCTTATATATTATTGTCCTCAAACTAGGGTTTGCATCTATTATATTGGAAAAGTGAAACTCATCATTTTATGCATTTTTCACCCACAAATTTAGGGTTGACATCTAGGTCTTCCTAGCCGTTTTGTTCAATTCAACCATTGAATTTTTTTTTTTAGTCTTTCTCATTTTTACCTATATGCTTGGCTTTGTTATTTTATTGATAACCGTCATTTGTGGGCTACTTTGTCATTGTTGTCATAAATTTTGCATGATGTAAAGTGCCATTTTTTCACACCCTATTTTATAGCAAAAATCCTTTAATTAATGGTGGTATGTGTTTGGAAACTATTTGAGCATCTCTAGGACTTACCTCTGCCCTCTAGACTTAGCCATAGCTTCCTTATCTCTTTTTCACCTTGAGAATTACCATATTGAATACATTTCTAAGTTGTATAAATTTAGTAGGTTACTTAGAGGGTATTTAACCTGGAAATCCTTGGGCTACTTACGTCTTTTAAACTTGTTAGGGAGGCCTCGCTTGTGGGGATAATATTTTTTCACAAAATATTAGGAGAAAAATCACTAAAGTTATAGTTTTGGTTGATCTCATTGTTTGCCATAGACCAAGTGAGGCTTTCCACTAGGATGCCAAGTTTTACTATAACATTTCCTTCCAGGAAGCCCCTTAGAATACTAAATTACATCCTTTTAGATTGTACTTCTGTAACTTATGAAATATAGATAAAAATATCATAAATTAGCTTTATCCATAGTCTAAAACCCTTTCAAATTATTATCAGTGATTAGTCTTAGTTTCTTTTGGGGATTCCCCCATGTTTCAGAGGATAATTGAGCTACACAAAGTGAAAATGAGATTCAGGTTACATTGGGTAGCCCTTCTCCAATATCCCTAAGGTCTCACTTCTGTATAAGGATTTGTCATTTAAGGTGAGGATTTGGGGTTGGCACAAAAACTTAGAACTAGGAACTGAAATATGAAATCAATAAATGAAATATAAAACAGAAAGGAAGACAAATTACAAGCACCATTCTCTTTTAAAAGGATGGTAGTTGTGTGAGAATTCCACAAATTGGAATCCTACTGCAGCAACTGATTAAATCTCTTCTATTTGTTAAATAATTGAACAAATTATTTACTGTGTTCTACGGTAAATATCGAAACCAATACATTGTAACCTTCACAAAATAAATACTGCGGAAATAAAAATAATGCTGGAAAGATAGATGCACACAAAAAACACAATGCAGGAAAATTGCTGCAGCAACTGAGGGTTTGTATATTATGCAGCAGTAAATTTGAGTACAAAGAAAATCTAACAATAGAGCCCAGTGAGAAAAATCTCACTGCCATTGGTGATCTGGCATTGACTTTGGCTCAAGATGAACTACTCTATGCTGCCCCTTGCACAGTCAGTGCGTCAGCCTACACAGTATTGCGTCCCTACAACTAGGAACAATGTCTCTCTTGCTAACTGATCAGCTGCTGTCTGGAAACGGGGCCCCCCTGGCCTCTGGAAACTCTCTCCGGCTTCTAACACTGAATCACCTCTGCCTCCCAACAAAAGTACAAATCTCCTTTGAAGCACTGCATGGCCTCTACATTGCCTCTCTATGGCACTCACTGCCTCTCTTCTATGCACTCACCGAATCTAGAAAATCTTCCTTCGAACTTACTATCCTTGCCCCTCTCACACTACAACGATCTCACTAGCTCTCTCTGGGGCAACTTAGCGTTGCTACTCAAGAAATCCATCTGCTATTGAACTCGATCTCTGCAAGTATGTCCTCCTAGTTCCATCGAGTTTCTTCTTATAATATCTCATTGAAACACCAACGGCCACGATTAAAACTTAATCGATGGCTAAGATTAACTAGGACTCGATCCATTCCTTTTTCTAGAAGATTCACATCTAACTTAATTAATCATATTTCCTAAGTTTAGACTTAGGAAATAGTTAAAAATTGATTAATTATTTTAATTAAGCCGTCTCTAGATGGAATATCCCAAAACAGTTTTTGGGTTTTGGAGTACTCATGTATTCTAAGCTCCCTATATATCAAGGGTAGAAAACATATGATGCTACCATAAACTAACACTCCCTCTTAGCAAGGAAAGTGTTCTAGTACTACAACTATAATACATTGCCTCTGCACCATCTTGTAATGTTCCAAAATAGGATAAACAGTGCTATTGCAGAAAATAATAAACTTGCACCATAAAAATTCAAAACTATGCAATAAATACCCAGAACAATTCAAACATGGAAGCAGTTAGGCCATTTTATTATAGAAATGGGAAAGAGTACAAATATATAGAAGAAATTCACCTGAGATCACCTTTTTGGAAAGCTAAGAAAAACCCATATGAAACAATAATACCTAGAAAACTGCCCAGTTGATGCTCTACGCTATCCCAGTGAATCTACACTAGCTGTACAATGGAATGACTGAAAACTGCACCTCTGTTTCTCATAAAAATTTGAAATTTTTTTCTTAAGGTCCTTGTCAAAAACCTAGAAAAACCCAGAAATTTTTTGCCCTGGTTTTGATCTTCCAAAATCGACCTCCAAAAGCCCTCGCAAATCTGCACTGTCTGCTCCAAAGATATGGCCGAAAACTCCACCTCCGATGCTCATAAAATTCTGCAAAATTATTTTTGAGGTCCTTGTAAAAAAACCCAAAAATGGTTTTTCCTGGTTTTGACCTTCCAAAAATGACCCCCAATAGGCCCTACACTCTCCTAGTAGCTGCTGAATACGTTGTCTGTAGAATCATTAGCGACATACCCAACAACCCTCCAAGTATGCAAAAAATAATCCCTTTGGCACTTCCTATATCTCTCTCAGAAAAAAATGGCTCAAATGGCTGAGGCACTCTCCCACAACTATGCCCAACTCTCCTCCTCTGCGTTGGCCCAGTGACTGTCATGCTGCTCCAGAAATAGGCTATCAATATCAACCTCCGAGGTTCGCCTATATATTAATAAGCTAATGAACCTAGGTTCACCTATAGCTTAGCAAGCTAATGGATCTTTTGTTGTCAAATCAACCAACAACAATCACATAAGAACACAACTACATCCTCCCGGAATACCACTGTGTCCTCCAGAAATACGCACTACTGGGGCAACTAACTGTAAATGATGAAGATATCATAATGAAGCTCTCTCAGATGATAATGGAAAACCAATATAGGGTGGTGCTCAAAGTCTCCCAAATAATGGGTGAGTTCTCCGCTCGGAAAAATCGTGCTAAACAACAAGTGACCTGACTAAGCAGCTCGAGCAACTAAGATCAAAATCGATAATCCAATCATACCAAATGAAGTGAGCTTCCTTCCTTTTATAACCTTCGTTGAGCCTTCTTGTCGCCTTTTTACTCCATACGTTGTTCCCACTCATGCTTTTCGAACCAGTTATTAAGGGTGTGCGTATTTCATGTGTGGTTAGCCCCCATACATTACCAACAAAATAGCATAACCTAATGTTAACTAACTTCTAACCCCTAAGTCTTGTAATGAAAATCAAATGGGCTCCGACATCACCAAAAGTGGACCCCAATCATAAAAATAAATCATGTTCCAAAATAATTTAGGAAGGGACATTACAGTCCTCCCCACCAAAAATTGCTTGTCCTTAAGAAATGGTTGAACAAGTTCCCTCTCTGACTCTTGATCACCACTGTAACCACCAATAACACCAGGGTCCCAAATGTACCATTGAGTCATCCCCAATCTCAACACTGTCCCGACATGAAGGAATCCCTCGATACCAAGATCCCAAGCCATCCTAATCAATGTGAAGCAGACCTTGCTCCACTCACTATCCAACTTGATACAGGTATTAGAAGCCCTCTCCATACCAACAATAAGTGAAGCTTTCCACTAGGATGCCAACTTTTACTATAAAATTTCCTTCCAGCAAGCTCCTTAAAATACTAAATTACATCCCTTTAGATTCTTTTTCCGTAACTTATGAAATATAGATAAAAAATATCATAAATAAGGTTTAGACATAGTCTAAAACCCTTTCAAATTATTGTCAGTGATTAGACTTAGTTTCTTTTGGGGATTCCCCCATGTGTCGTAGGATAATTGAGCTACACAAAGTGAAAAAGAGATTGTTGCGACATTGGTTAGCCCTTCTCCAATATCCCTAGGGTCTCACTTCGTATAAGGATTTGTCATTTAAGGTGAGGATTTGGGGTTGTAACAAACGTAGAACTAGGAATTGAAATATGAAATCGATAAATGAAATATAAAAAAAAGAAAGGAAGACAATTACAAGCACCATTCTCTTGCTTACTGGATGGTAGTTGTGTGAAAATGCAAATCGGGAATCCTACCTAGGCCCCGATTAAGTTTCGTCTATTTGTTAAATAATTAACAAATTATTTACCGTATTCTACGGCAAATGTCGAAACCAATATGTTGCACTTCCTTCACAAAATAAATATTGTGGAATGTTAGGGTCTCGTGATTTGTGCTGCATTGGTAGACCAAATGGCCGCAGTAACATCAGACCAGTCTTTGGAGTCCTAAGACCTAGCCTTCCTGGACTCAGAGAGGGCTCTCTCTATTTGTGCAAAGGATGTGAACTTTTTTTCTTTGGGGTTTGATTTTAGGCTAGTTGTTAAGTGTAGGGTTTGTTTGTTTCTTTTGGTTGGGTAAGATAAATGTGTAGAATAGGTGGAGGAGAAGTCTTAAATCATTGGGCTATGGATTCAATGAAAGTCATGGATATCCCAACAATGAAACATGATGCATAACATAGAAAATCTAGCATAGTCAATGGATTTTCAAGGTTTATGGGAAATGAGATGGACATCAAGTTTGGCAACAAAAGTAGGACAAAGGGCAATCAAGAATCCTTTATCATGTACCTTTTTAACAAGAAGAGACTTAAATAACATAAGCATAAAGAAGCAATCAATAGACAGGTCAAACCAGTAACTCCTTGATTCAACTCAAGCAAATAAGCAGTCATGACAAACATTCCAATGAAATATAGAAGGCGAGAAACTCATTTAACTTCTAGTGATTTCACCTTCAAGGTTAGAAAACATTCAAGATGAAAAATAACTTTAATCAAAGAATAGGGAACTCTTAAACATCCATGATCAAGCTACAAATAACTCTAAGGCAACTTCTCAAGCATGGACAAAGGGCATGGTCAGAACATGGCCTCTTTGGCTAAAACCTAACAAGTAACACATCAAAGAGAGATTTCACAAACAGAGTTTAGATAGCATCAAGTAAACATGGCTAACCATAAAACATATTTGACAACTACTTTCTTGAACCATTCATGGAATAAAAAAGCTTAGGGGGTCTAAGGAGAAATCAAGAATTCCTTAAAATGTCCTAGCAGAGGAAAACATAGAGACAATAGTAAATAGGAAGGACTAAGGTGCTTCAAACAACATTTCTTAGCCTTCATCATCATCAATCAAAGCAAATCATCCACAAGCTCCACAACACCAAATTTCTCTTCAACCTCAAAAAACCATGTATTTCTCTCAAAACTCGTCAAATGCCAACATTTACAATGAAGCCCTCATGCTCTATTTAACTCAGCAAAGGAGGGAAAAAACCTTAGATAGGGTTGGAAAATGTCAAAATCACTCATAAATGTCATTTATGCCTAAGAAACTATGCAAGGCCCAGGGAACAAAATATCTCATGAAATAAATGCTAAAATAACTTCTTGCACCTAATTTCAGAGTGATTTGCTTCAAAAAACACTAAAATATGATTTTACAATGAGTGTGTTTTGTTGACTTTTGGCCAAAAACACACTACACAGTCCATAAGCGCAACGCCACCTCAGGCAGAAAATAGGTCCTGTTTCAGCCTAGTTTTGGACCCCTTTCCGATGTCGGATTTTGCTCTGTGATGGCTCATTGGAAAGCCTGATGAGTCTACTTTCCAAAAGTACTTTTTTTTTCCTAATCCAGCTCCTGTAGCCTGTCCAAAATGTCAAAATCCCAACACTGTGCTGAGCGCAGCGCCAGGCCCGAAAAAGAGGCAAAATGGTGAAAATGAGGTGTTTTCTGACCTTTTGAGGGGTAAAAAATGCTCCAATTTCTTTGAAATTTTGCGAGCATAGTGTACTAGTGATGAGAAATCCAAAAATGTAGAGTTTTACCTCTGAGGATACTTGAGGGAAAAGCGTAGTGCCTGTAGCGCTACGCTTATAGGCATTCAAAACCTGAAAAAACCAAAATTTGTCCAAATTCTTTCAAAATTGGTGTGTATCTCCTTCAAAGGGTTTGAGAGACCTGTAGAGAAACTTGTGCCAAAACTCCAAGGTTTTCATGACCTTTTGCTTCTTTTAGTGCTTGGATTTCAATGAGGGCCTCTTTGAGTTTGGCACAAGCAAGTTTGTTTTTCATTGCATAGTGCTTGGTCATATTTTTCTGGAGAGCAAGGCCCCTTTTTATCTTCTTAAAATACTTGTGTTCATTCTTATAATACTGAACGATATGCTGAGCCATCTCAAAATCTCTCTCCAGCTCCCTAATTCGTGCATCTTTGCTTTGGAGCAATATTCTAGTGGTCATCTCCTCATCTTCATTATCACTGTCTAGGTCAATGAATTGGGGCTTTTGTTTAGTTTTCCTGCCTCTCTTACCTTTCTCACCTTTCTTCATTTTTTGTTTGCCCTTGTCAAGCTTTTGAGCTGAGGTAGATGGCATGGTCCCTTGCCTTTTGGAGGCATAAAACACAAGCCTTGGCCCTCTTTGATAGATTAATGCAAGAGGTGTGATGGTGGTCTTGTTGGTGTCTTTGGCATGACTGTGACCTTTGCTGTTGTCATCATTATTAGGGCTATCACTCTCTTTATCTTCTGCACTGCTATCATTGTCATTATCATTGAGGGGCTGATTCTTGTCATGACTATTTTCTTTTTTGCTGTCCTTCTCATCACTGAGTCTGGCTTCATTTTGGTCACTGCTGCCTTCAATTTCTGCATCTTCCTCACTGTCATCCTCTTTGTCATTGTCATCTTCTTTCATGTCTTCATTATCTGTCATAGCTTTATCATCATTTCCTGTTTTTGTATCCTCTATTTTATTACTGATCTCCCCTCCATCAATGCTCATTTCATTTCCACTTTCAACCTCCTCATTTTCTTCAACATCCTCTTCCATATTGTCACTGTTTTGTTCACTGTCTTGCTCACTGTTTTTACCTTTATCACTGTCATGCTCACTGCCCCTTTCTTCATCATCTTTTCATTTCTCTTCCTCTTCACCATTTTTTGTCTATGCCTCATCATTTTTCTCTTCTTCCTCATTTTGGACTGAAATAGTGTCACTATTACCCTTACTGCCATCACTTTGTTCATTATTGCCACTATCATCCTCTTCATTAGATGCATCAAGAGAAGGGGAAGAAGGGAGGTTTCCTTGAGGTGAGGGCACTTGTGTAGATGAGGAGGGCAAGTTTGGTTGATGAGGACTTTGTGGCATTGTGAAGACTTCATGGGCTATGAACACGTCCCAAGCTATGCCCTTCTGTTCCAACTGATGTAATACCACCATCTTGATCAAGGAATGGTGAAATAAACTTTGCATTTGTTGGGAGTGATTCCTCCTCTAGACAACAGAAGACATCTTCTCAATGCTCCTATAGAGGTAGTAGGGCAAGTTGAGCATCTTAACCCTTGTGAAATGCATGAGGAGTCTAACATGGTAGGAGTAAAGCCTGGAGTATCTCCCTTCACAGGTGAAGTACTACATGATAACCATCATCAAGGGAGAAAATCTCTGTTTGAGGTGTGAGAAAGGGAAAATTGCCTTGCAGCCTTCTCTGTACCTAGTCTTGACAAATGGATCATAATAGTCCTTGTCCAATTTGGCTTTCTTAAACCACTTTTCACCAACAACAGGTATACTCGTAGCATTTGAGATGGTATCTACTGATAGTTCAAAATCCACCCCTGCAAGGCTTGATTGTTTGTTGTGTAGGTTAAGAATGAAAAGCCTTGTAAGCTCTGGGTGGCTTTTCACTTGTTTGACCCTCTCACAAAATTGGAAGCACCTTACATTCTAGAAACATGAGAGGATCCTGGGAGATGAGGTGAGAGCTATTGTGCTATGGGGTTCAAATCCGTTCACTTTTCCTCCTTTATGGTTTGGCCTCATAGGTCCTTGATCTCTTTCACTGTTGCCACTGTCTTCTGCTCCTGACATGGTGATGGGAGTTGTTTGTGGACAAACTAGGGTTTGGAGGAGAAAAATGAAAATAGTGGTGAGGGAAACTTGTGTGAAGGAGTGATGTGGAGGCTAGTTTAAGGACTGAGTGCTTTGGAGATCAAGGGGTTTATCTTGAAAATGCATTGCAACTGCACTAATTCATTCTCCCTTAAATGACACTTAATTTGTTCAAGGATGCCAAAAACAAAGGTTTAATATGTATTGAATACCTAGGGTTTGCACAAATTAGGGTTTAACCATTCCTTTAGCCTTCAAACCACTAAAAATATTTGAGAGGAGGAGGAAAAGGGCACCTACCAGCTTTTTTTACTCCTCTGCAGGCTTTGGAGGTGATTTGGAGGTGTCCTTGAGCTTTTGGGCAAGTTTTTCCTTTGTTTGAGTGCCTTCTACATTAGAACAGCACCTTGCCCGAACTGTCAGGTCGGCCTGTGGGTGCAGCGCTGGCAGTCGTGCCCTTGTATTAGCGCAGCGCCGGCGTTCGAGTCTGCCGGTCGGGTCCTGGGCATGTTGGGCCCGTATTCGCGTAGCACCACCTTATGAGCGTAGCACTGAGTTATATTAAACAGAAAAATGCCTGATTAGCACAGCGCCAGGGCCTGTGAGCGCAGCGCCACTCCATTCGCGCAGCGCTAGGGAAATTTTGCCTAGAAACAGTCAAAAAACTTTGATTTTTCTCCTGAAGACTTTCTCTCTCTGCCAAGTGATAAGTGAGTTGGAAAATGATAACTTAGGTGCTTTTATACCTTTGAGAAATAAATAAAATTTATAAAACCCACTTTTGCTATGTTTTCTTTTTGTTACTTCATGGTTTTCACTGATATCCTGTGACCCTTTTTTGCAGGTGATTTGCAACCTTTTGAAGTGTTTTTTCTTCCTTTGGTGATGGTGTGCTAAAGAGATGAAGACGTCTCTTTTAATCCTTTGAGGGCCTTGGTGCTGTAAAAAAAAATTTCTGCACCTTTATTGATATTGACAGTGATATATCCATTTTGGCAAAGATTGTACATCATGCCTGCTATGTTTTCCCTTGGCCACTTCTGATTTGTTGCAGGTGCCATAACACAGTTTTTTGGTCTCCTTAGTCATTCTTTGGAGTTTGACACCTCATTTACTCAACAATAAACTCATGTTCAGCTTGATTTCTCATTTTCACACTTGACCTTATGATTTCCTTCCTTCGACCATTTTGAGGGAAATTGACTGCACTTGAAGGCTTAGTCTCCCTTACACTGATACTCTTTATATTTCCCTCCCTTTGATGCAGTGAAGTGTTGCTACCTTGACAAACCATGGAGGTCACCTTCTCATATCATTCTTCAAACTTCTACCTGCTCTCATCATGGAGATTTATAGTCTTCATTTCACCTTCTTGCCTACCTTCCCAAATTTTAGGTTTTAGGGTTGTTAGAGACAAATAATTAGTGTTGTATTCTAAGTTCTCTATAGCCCTTTCAAGTTCATCCATTTCTGTTCAGTTCACCTCACCTTTTCCCCCCCTTCATTTATAATTTCTAAAAATCTTCAATTTATGCTTGGTTGCGTTGATGTGCCTCTGTCCTTGTGGTCTTTGCTCTGGCTCCTTGCTTGGAAACAATGTTTAGCCAATCAATCCTCAAAACCCTGATTTTATTTGAACATAGGCCTGCTGCCTCTCCTTTGTTGTGGTTGTCCTTAGTGATTATTTAGCCTCTTACCTTACCTCTTTTTTTGTTGATAGCCATCTCAATCATTCCTGCAGAAATGATTAAGATAGGCAACTGACTTTTTGCAGAAGTTGTGCTTTGACCAAGGAGGCCTTCCTTGAAGGATTTTTGATACCTTTTGGACAATCATGTGCTGACCTTTTTCTTTTTGATTCACCTTCTTGGTACATGAAAAACAGTGAATCAAAACACCACAACAATCCTACAACCTATGAAACCCTAAATGACCTAGTGGGAGGCTTTTGGACTTGGCTTTTAGCTGAAAACTTGACTTGGGGTCGTTAGGTGTAAAACAGAGCTTTTGACAAACCTTATGCATTGCAGACCTAAAAACTGATTATTTGATTTATCTAAAGAGCCTAGAAAGATAGTTATGATACCATCAGTGCTTGACGTATCTGGGAAACACAAGAGTGAGTAGGTTTGTTGGTGATCCTAGGTGGCAAGTAGAGGAATTAGGCCAGCCAAAAACAGAGTGCTAAGGTCAGGGGTGGTAAAAACATAGTGAAAATGAGTGGCATGAGCCCATGATGGGTCTTTTGGGAGTGGTAGATTGACCATGATATGATAGGATAGTAAAATAGTGAAAAATTGATCTTAAGGATAATGAAGGCAGTGAGATTTCTAGAACTCACAATATTCATGAATTTTGTTTCTAGAAATATAGGATAAGCATTTAGTCATTTACAAAAAGCAAAAATTATTGATGACTAACAGTGGCTCCACTTGGGGAGGGCAGCTCCTTCTCAGGAGGTGTCCAGAACTTCAGATTTATGGTTTTATGAAGACCAGTCCCTCATCCATTTGGCATATTTTACTTCTTTTCATTTGCTGATGCTTCTTTGAAGTTGTGATTTCATTAATCTAAACAAAATGATTAGCTCAACTTCATTTCTACCTACCCAACCTAATTTCCTAACATTTTTTCTTCCTTGGGTGCACTTGAACTGGCAAACCCTTGATATTCTTTTATTTTGAAAACAAAAGCAAACTATCTACTTCTATTTTATTTCTTCCAAGAGTTCAGATTATGCTAATGAACTCTTTTTATTCTCTACCTAAACTAACTGACTGTCAATATTAGTTTGTATGACAGACTTCATTCTCTAAGTTGTAGACATGAAATTGAAAGCATGGTTTAAATCAGGATTAGGCAATCTGACTTACCATGGGTTGTGGCATTGGAACAAGTTGCACACAAACATTATTTTTGTACAAACAAAACTAGAAACATGAGGGTTGTGATCTATCATTTGTTAAGCCTCTCATCTTTCTCTTTGGTTCAGATTTGAGGATGGAGAACCAATATCTTTTCTTCCTAATCTATCCCTACTGACAAGTCAAGCTTAAATGATTTGACAAGCATTCTTTCACTAAAATATCAACAGAAATTCAGAAAAAATGTTCAGCCATGATTAAGCTAGATGACTGAACAAGAGTATCTTTTTAACCAGTAGTGGCATTTAGGCTTGCACACTTCCAGTACTACTATTTTTTGGGTATGGGGTTGTACCTCTTTTTCAAATCTTCCCTCTTTTTCATTTTTTCTTTGTTTTGTATTTTTTCTCTCTTTTTGGTCAAAACAATCTAAAACTAAAGGTAGAAAGATGCTCATAGTGATAAGCTTATTTGCTTGCCTATCTATCCTAATCTAGCCTATACATGATATACATTCCGCTGGTGAACTCTCTTTTCCAATTCATCCAATCAAGCAGATGATTCCATGAGGGATCTTGGTTTAGATCTTTGAGTGTTTTGAAAAAATCAAAAGGCCACTCCCACCTCACTTGTGCTTGAATAGTAGGGCCTAAAATGTTCTTGAAACTCTGCATTAAACTGCTCTTGACATGTTTTACTCCCTCTTCAAATGTCTCTAACAAATTAGCAAAGGGATCTTGAAACAATACGTGGCTTAGAGGATTTGGGAGATAAGCTTGATCCAGGACCGCTTCTTCCTCCACTTGGCTGAGCTTAGGACTCTTTTGGGAAAGAAACTCTTCCTCTTCCTCATGATAATCTGAACTGGTAGACTCATCATATATTGCAGTGTAGTCTTCTTGCAATCTTGATATGCCTTGACTGAGTGGAATGAATTATGTGTGAAGGCCATCATGTTGATGAGCAGGAGCACTCTTTGGCAATAAATCTCCTTGAGAAAGAAATGCAACAACTCTTATGTGATTATCCATTTCTAAGACTTCATCTGCAATCTGAAATTCAAGGGAACTTGGTGGCTGTAGATCTGGAGATAAGGAGGATTCCATGTTCCAAATGATTTCCTCAACGATTTCAAGAGAAGGTTTCTCATTGACAACTTGCTCAAGAAGTTTCTCATCCTCCTCAATCTCAACATCAAAACTGAAAGACTGTTGATTTTCAATTATACGAAAGTGATTTCTGATGGACTGAAATGAAGTAGAGCAAAGAGTCAGAGATCCCTCACTTACTTATAAACTTTCAAGGCTTTCCTCATCAGTGTCATAGGTGACCTGTATTGGTTGATTACTATTTTCAAATCGATGATAGTGAACTTCATCCCACAAATCAATTGGTGACTGCTCTACATGATTAGCTTCTGTTTGGAGAACATCATCGTCATCAGACTGATCAAAATTTGGAGAATCATCAACATAAATAATCTCACCAATCAAACATATTGGATTACCAGTTTGTTCTTCTTTGAATTGATCTACAAGTTCACTTTTTGACTTATGGTAGACAGGATTAGCGGGAAAATGAACAAAAATGTTTTGTTCACATGAAGGCTTAGAGGCTGGCTGAATGTTTAGCATCTGATTTATTTCCTCTTCAATCAAAAGAGGAGGCATTTTTCTCTTTCTTTGGATAGAAGTACAACAGTTCTCTTTTTCTTGTGAAGATTGATTTTGAGGCTGAATTTTTTCTTGAGCCTCACCTAGAAGAGATGGTGAATCATCACTTGTGCATTCAGAGAGATCCTGTGGGTTTCCTTCTATTTCTTGATTGGTTTCTTCCTCAGCTAACTCCTCTAGGTTGTTATGATAGTTATATTGAGAATGAAATTCATGGATTTCTACTAAGAGATCTTTAGAATGCAAATTTCCTAAATATTCATCATTATCTATAAGGTATTGTATGATATCCTGAGATTGATCACAACAATTTTCAGCCAATGATAAAGATGGGAAATTTTGTTTATAATGCTCATAAAATGCCTTGTGGATATCCTTAAGGGAAAACAAGCTACCAGGTTTTAGACCTTCATACCATTCTCTTGAATTTCCTTATAATGCTAACATGAACATCTTCATAAGGTAGTCCTCATGCCATTCAACCTTTAACCCCCATACATGGATATGAAACTTGATGAGGGTAACAAAGGGTCATCAAAATTTTCAACTTGAAACATAGGCAGGTTCTTGTCCCAATTTATTTGAGGCAAATTGTTTGGGAATCCAGGGATGTGAATTCTATTCATTGGAGCATATCTCCTTTGTATCCTTAGATCCATGTTTGTAAATCAGAAAGGGTCACTGAATCTTTTCAACCACTCTAGATTTCTCTACAAGTGGAGTCTTTAGGTCTATTGAGAGTTGTGGAGTCGCCAGGTGGAAGGCTTCAACTTTGTTGTCCACCATCAACAGCATTATGATTTTTCAATGCATTCCTAGGGGATTCTTTGAGAACTAGTGGGGTAGTAGGCCTACTGAAGGCTAATGGAGTCGTCGGGTGGATGTTTTTTGTTGTTTTGAGGATATGTACTTATGGTCCACCACCAAAAATTTACAAAAATCAATCTAGAGATGTTTTGGGGTTTCCTGAGTTCTTTTATGTAGCCCTAAGGTTTCTATGAGTGTCTTCTGGTTGAGTCATCATTTTTCTAGGATGGTGAAATAAATAGACTCTACTCTTGGCTATCAGTTTAAGTTTTCTATGTTTTGATAAGGGTTTCTGAAGTTCTAAGGAGTACTTAGATTGTCACTAACTCAGAAGTTCCCACCGTGATCGCCATTATGTTAGGGTGGCAATGAGGTGGCAGATTCACTGGATTTTCTAAGTCTAACTGAGGGTCTAATGAGTCTTAAGATGTATTCAGGTAATTATATACTTATAAGGTCCCACCGTGTTTGCCATTATGTTAGGGTCCCGTGATTTAGCAGATTGGTAGACCAAATGCACAGGGTAACATTAGACCAGTCTTTGAAGTCCTAGGACCTAGCCTTCCTGGACTCAGAGAGGGCTCTCTCTATTGTATACAAAGGATGTGAACTTGTTTGCTTTAGATGGTTGATTTTAGGCTAGTTGTTAAGTGTAGGGTTTGTTGTTTGTTTTGGTTGGGTAAGATGAATAGGTAGAATAGGTGGAGTGAGAAGTCTTCAAATCATTGGGCTATGGAGTCAATGAAAGTCATCGATATCTCAACAATGAAACAGGATGCATAACAGGGCAAATCTAGCATAGTCAATGGATTTTCAAGGTTTATGGGAAATGAGATGGACATCAAGTTTGGGAAAAAAAGTAGGACAAAGGGAAATCAAGAATCCTTTATCATGTACCTTTTTAACAAGAAGAGACTTAAATACCATAAGCATAAAGAAGCAATCAATAGACAGGACAAACCAGCAACTCTTTGATTCAAATCAAGCAAATAAGCAGTCAAGACAAACATTCCAATGAAAACATTCAAGATGACAAATAACTTTAATCAAAGAAAAGGGAACTCCTAAACATCCGTGATCAATCTACAAAGAACTTTAAGGCAACTTCTCAAGCATGGACAAAGGGCATGATCAGAACATGGCCTCTTTGGCTAAAATCTAACAAGTAACACATCAAAGAGAGATTCCACAAACAGAGTTTAGATAGCATCGAGTAAGCATGGCTAACCATAAAACATATTTGACAACTACTTTATTGAACCATTCATGGAATAAACAAGCTTAGGGGGTCTAAGGAGCAATCAATAATTCCTTAAAATGTTCTAGCAGAGGAAAACATAGAGACAATAGTAAACATGAAGGACTAAGGTGCTTCAAACAACATTTCTTAGCCTATACTTTTCTGTTCTACTTCAACATAGAAGGATGGACACTATGATAAACAAGAAAACATGAAAAAATTAGAGACGCATCACCATTAACCAAACTCAGGGATCTTGCAAGCAAGCCTTCATCATCATCAATCAAAGCAGATTATCCACAAGCTCCACAACACCAAATTGCTATTCAACCTCAAAAACCCATGTATTTCTCTCAAAACTCATCAAATGCCAGCATTTAAAATGAATCCCCATGCTCTATTTAACTCAGCAAAGGAGGTAAAAAACCCTAGATAGGGTTGGAAAATGTCAAAATCACTCATAAATGTCATTTATGCCTAAGAGACCATGCAAGGCCCAAGGCACAAAATATCTCATGAAATAAATGCTGAAATAACTTCTTGCACTTAATTTCAGAGTGATTTGCTTCAAAAAACACTAAAATATGATTTTATAATAAATGAGTGTGTTTTGTTGACTTTTAGCCAAAAACACCCTACATAGTCCATAAGCGTCGTGCCACCTCAAGCAGAAAATATGTCCTGTTTAAGCCAAGTTTTGGACCCCTTCCCGATGTCAAATTTTGCTCTGTGATGGCTCGTTGGAAACCCTGATGAGTCAAATTTCCAAAAATACTCTTGGTTTCCTGATCTAGCTCCTGTAACCTTTCCAAAATGTCAAAATACCAACACTTCTATGAGCAAAGCGCTAGGCCTGAAAAGGAGGCAGAATGGTGAAAAATGAGGTGTTTTTTGACCTTTTGAGGGGTCAAAAATGCTCCAATTGCTCTAAATTTTGTGAGCATAGTGTACTAGTGATGAGAAATCCAAAAATGTAGAGTTTTCCATTTGAGTATGCTTAAGGGAAAAGTGTAGCGCCAGTGGCGCTGCGCTTATAGGCCTTCAAAATCTCAAAAAACCAAAATTTGTCCAAATTCTTTCAAAATTGGTGTGTGTCTCCTTCAAGGCGTTTGAGAGACCTGTAGAGAAACTTGTGCCAAAACTCAAAGGTTTTCATGACCTTTTGCTTCTTTTAGTGCTTGGATTTCAATGAGGGCCTCTTTGAGTTTGGCATAAGCAAGTTTGTTTTTCATTGCATAGTGCTTGGTCATCTTTTTCTGGAGAGCAAGGCCCCTTTTTATCTTCTTAAAATACTTGTGTTCATTCTTATAATACTGAATGATACACTGATCCATCTCAAAATCTCTCTCCAGCTCCCTAATTTGTGCATCTTTGCTTTGGAGCAGTATTCTAGTGGTCATCTCCTCATCTTCATTATCACTGTCTAGGTCAATGAATTGGGGATTTTGTTTAGTTTGCCTGCCTCTCTTACCTCTCTCACCTTTCTTCATTTTTTGTTTTCCCTTGTCAAGCTTTTGAGATGAGGTAGATGGCTGGTCCCTTGCCTTTTGTAGGCAGCAAACACAAGCCTTGGCCCTCTTTGATAGATTAATGCAAGAGGTGTGATGGTGGTCTTGTTGGTGTCTTTGGCATGACTGTGACCTTTACTGCTGTCATCATTATTAGGGCTATTGCTCTATTTATCTTCTGCACTGCTATCATTGTCATTATCATTGAGGGGTTGATTGTTGTAACTTGTCATGACCGTCATGACACCTATCATGATTGTCATGACCATTTTATTTTTTGTTGTCCTTCTCATCACTGAGGCTGGCTTCATTTTGGTCAATGCTGCCTTCAATTTATGCATCTTCCTCATTGTCATCCTCTTTGTCATTGTCATATTCTTTCATGTCTTCATTATCTGTCATAGCTTTATCATCATTTCCTGTTTCTGTATCCTCTGTTTTATTGCCGGTCTCCACTTCATCAATGCTCATTTAATTTCCACTTTCAACCTCCTCATTTTCTTCAACATCCTCTTCCATATTGTCACTATTTTGTTCACTGTCTTGCTCATTGTTTTTGCCTTTGTCACTGTCATGCTCACTGCCCCTTTCTTCATGATCTTCTCCTTCCTCTTCCTCTTCACCAATTTTTGTCTCTGCCTCATCATATTTCTCTTCTTCCTCATTTTGGACTGATTTAGTGTCACTATTACCCTTACTACCATCACTTTGTTCATTATTTCCACTGTCATCCTGTTCATTTGATGCATCAAGAGAAGGGAAAGAAGGGAGGTTTCCTTGAGGTGAGGGTACTTGTGTAGATGAGGAGGGAAAGTTTGGTTGATGAGGAGGGTGTGGGCTTGTGAAGACTTCATGGGCTATGAACACATCCCAAGGTATGCCCTTTTGTTCCAACTGATGTAATACCACCATCTTGATCAAGGAATGGTGATATAAACTTTGCATTTGTTGGGAGTGATTCCTCCTCTAGACAACATAAGACATCTTCTCAATGCTCCTATAGAGGTAGTAGGGCAAGTTGAGCATCTTAACCCTTGTGAAATGCATGAGGAGTCTGACATGGTAGGAGTAAAGCCTGGAGTATCTCCCTTCACAGGTGAAGTACTTCATGATAACCATCATCAAGGGAGAAAATCTCTGTTTGAGGTGTGAGAAAGGGAAAATTGCCTTGCAGCCTTCTCTGTACCTAGTCTTGACAAATGGCTCATAACAGTCCTTGTCCAATTTGGCTTTCTTAAACCACTTTGCACCAACAGTAGGTATACCTGTAGCATTTGAGATGGTATCTACTGATAGTTCAAAATCCACCCTTGCAAGGCTTGATTGTTTGTTGTCCAAGTTAAGAATGAAAAGCCTTGTAAGCTCTGGGTGGCTTTTCACTTGTTTAACCCTCTCACAAAATTGGAAGCACCCTACATTCTGGAAACATGATAGGATCCTAGGAGATGAGGTGAGAGCTACTGTGCTATGGGGTTCAAATCCGTTCGCTTTTCCTCCTTTATGGTTTGGCCTCATAGGTCCTTGATCTCTTTCACTGTTGCCACTGTCTTCTGCTCCTGACATGGTGATGGGAGTTGTTTGTGGACAAACTAGGGTTTGGAGGAGAAAAATGAAAATAGTGGTGAGAGAAACTTGTGTGAAGGAGTGGTGTGGAGGCTAGTTTAAGGACTGAGTGCTTTGGAGATCAAGGGGTTTATCTTGAAAATGCATTGCAACTACACTAATTCATTCTCCCTTATATGACACTTAATCTGTTCAAGGATGCCAAAAATAGAGGTTTAATATGTATTGAATACCTAGGGTTTGCACAAATTAGAGTTTAACCATTCCTTTAGCCTTCAAACCACTAAAAATATTTGAGAGGAGGAGGAAAAGGGCACCTACCAGCTTTTTTTACTCCTCTGCAGGCTTTGGAGGTGATTCAGAGGTGTCCTTGAGCTTTTGGGCAAGTTTTTCCTTTGTTTGAGGGCCTTTAGCATTAGCGCAGTGCCTTGGCCGAACTGTCGGGTCAGCCTGTGGGCACAGCGTTGGTAGCCGTGCCCTTGTATTAGCGCAGCGCCGACGTTCAGGCCTGCCGGTCAGGTCCTGGGCGTGTCGGTCCCGTATTCCCGTAGCGCCACCTTCTGAGCGCAGCGCCACCCTATGTATGCACAGCGTCGAGTTATCTTGAATGGAAAAATGCCCGATTAGCGCAACACCAGGGCCTGTGAGCGCAACGCCACTCTATTTGCGCAACGGCAGGGAAATTTTGCCTAGAAACAGTCAAAAAACTCTGATTTTTCTCCTGTAGACATTCTCTCTCTTCCATGTGATAAGTGAGTTGGAAAATGATAACTTAGGTGCTTTTATACCTTTGAGAAATAAATAAAATTTATAAAACCCACTTTTGCTATGTTTTCTTTTTGTTACTTCATGGTTTTCATTGATATCCTGTGACCTTTTTTGCAGGTGATTTGCAACCTTTTGAAGTGTTTTTTCTTCCTTTGGTGAGGGTGTGCTGAAGAGATGAAGAAGTCTCTTTTAATCCTTTGAAGGCCTTGGTGCTGTAAAAAAACTTTTTATGCACCTTTACTGATATTGACGGTGATATATCCATTTTGGGAAAGATTGTACATCATGCCTGCTATGTTTTCCCTTGGCCACTTCTGATTTGTTGCAATTGCCATATCACAGTTTTTTGGTCTCCTTAGTCATTCTTTGGAGTTTGACACCTCATTTACTCAACAGTAAACTAATGCTCAGCTTGATTTCTCATTTTGACACTTGACCTTGTGATTTCGTTCCTTCGACCATTTTGAGGGCAATTCACTGCACTTGAAGGCTTAGTCTCCCTCACACTGATACTTTTTGTATTTCCCTCCCTTTGATGCAGTGAAGTGTTGTTGCCTTGACAAACCATGGAGGTCACCTTCTCATATCATTCTTCAAACTTCTGCCTGCTGTCATCATGGAGATTTATGGTCCTCATTTCACCTTCTTGCTTACCTTCCCAAATTTTAGGTTTTAGGGTTGTTAGAGACAAATAATTAGTGTTGTCTTCTAAGTTCTCTATAGCCCTTTCAATTTCATTCATTTATGTTCAGTTCACCTCACCTTTTTCCCTTCTTCATTTATAATTTCTAAAAATCTTCAATTTATGCTTGGTTGTGTTGATGTGCCTCTGTCCTTGTGGTCTTTGCTCTGGCTCCTTGCTTGGCAACAATATTTAGCCAATCAGTCCTCAAAAACCTGATTTTATTTGAACATAGGCGTGCTACCTCTCCTTTGTTGTGGCTGTCCTTAGTGATTATTTAGCCTCTTACCTTACCTCTTTTTCTGCTGATAGCCATCTCAATCATTCCTGCAAAAATGTTTAAGATGGGTAGCTGTCTTTTTGCAGAGGTTGTGCTTTGACTACGGAGGCCTTCCTTGAAGGATTTTTGATACCTTTTGGACAATCATGTGCTGACCTTCTTCTTTTTGATCCACCTTCTTGGTACATGAAAAACAGTGAATTAGAACACCACAACAATCCTACAACCTATGAAACCCTAAATGACCTAGTGGGAGGCTTTTCGACTTGGCTTTTGGCTGAAAACTTGACTTGGGGTCTTTATTTGTAAAACAGAGCTTTTGACAAACCTTATGCATTGCAGACCTAAAAACTGATGATTTGATTTATCTAAAGAGCCTAGAAAGATAGTTATGAGACCATCAGTGCTTGATGTATCTGGGAAACACAAGAGTGAGTAGGTTTGTTGGTGATCCTAGGTGGCAAGTGGAGGAATTAGGCCAGCCAAAAACAGAGTGCTAAGGTCAGGGATGGTAAAAACATAGTGAAAATGAGTGGCATGAGCCCATGATGGGTCTTTTGGGAGTGGTAGGCTAACCATGATATGATAGGATAGTAAAATAGTCAAAAATTGATCTTAAGGATAATGAAGGCAGTGAGATTTCTAGAACTCACAATATTCATGAATTTTGTTTCTAGAAATCTAGGATAAGCATTTAGTCATCTATAAAAAGCAAAAATCACTGATGACTAATACGGAAATAAAAATAACCCTAGAAAGATAGATGCACACACACACAAATAACACTATTATTTATGGACTAAGACCCCAGAAAAAACACAATGCGGGAAAACTAGTGCAGCAATTGAGGGTTTGTATATTATGTAGTAGTAAATCTGAGTACAGTCAAAATCTAATAATAGAGCCGAGTGAGAAAAATCTCACTGGCATTGGTGATCTAGCACTGACCTTGGCTCAAGATGAGCTGCTTTGCGCTGCCTCTACGCATTCAGTGCGACAGCCTACACAGTACTGCGTCCCTACAGCTAGCAACAATGTCTCTCTCGCTAACTGATCAGCTGCTATCTAGAAACTGGACACTCCTGGGCTCCGGAAACTCTCTCTGGCTTCTAGCACTGAATCACCTCTACCTCCCAGCAAAAGTACAGATCTCCTTTGAAGCACTGCGCTGCCTCTGCATGGCCTCTACGCTGCCTCTATGTGGCACTCACTGCCTCTCTTCTATGCACTGACCAGATCTAGAAAATCTTCCTTCGAACTTACTATCCCTGCCCCTCTCACACTACAACGATCTCACTAGCTCTCTCTTCGGCAACTCAAGGCTGCTACTCAAGAAATCGGTCTACTAGTGAATTCAATCTCTATAAGTATGTCCTCCAAGTCCCATCGAGTTCCTTTTATAATCTCTCGTTGAAACATCAATGACCACGATTAAAACTTAATCGATGGCTAAGATTAACTAGGACTCTATCCATGCCTTTTCCTACAAGATTCACATCTGACTTAATTAATACCTTTTAATTAATCATATTTCCCAAGTTTAGACTTAGGAAATATTTAAAAACTAATTAATTATTTTAATTAAGCCGTCTCTAGATGGAATTTCCAAGAACGATTTCTGGGTTTTGGAGTACTCATGTATTCTAACCTCTCTGCAAAATATCGAGGGTAGAACCAATGTGGAAAAAGTCGGCAAAAAGTCTCGACTTTTTGAAAAAAGCCCGAATTTTTCCCAGAGCCGACTTTATCGGCCGATTTTTTGCCGAAAAAGTCGCGATTTTATCCTCGAAGTCCCGAATTTTTGCCGAATTTTTCGAAAAATCGTGAGTGAGGTAGTTTCTTTAATAAATTTTTATTTATTTTTTTGAAAAAATCAAGATTTTTTCCAAAAATGAAAATTTTGAATTTTTTTAGTTTTGCCGACTTTTTCAAAAAACTCTCGACTTTATCGAGTTTTTCAACTTTTGGACCCTTGTCAATTTAATCTTGACATCAACTTTTTCCACATTGGATAGAACATGTTGGTCTCCCGTGTTTTGATAGATTGGCAAATCAAAAGACAAGGCAACATCAGAACCAGTCTTTAGAGTTCCAGGATCTAGTCCTCTTGTTCTCAGAGAGGGATCTCTAATGTTTTAGCAAAGATATGTCTTGTTTGCTTTGAGTATTGGTTTTAGACTAGTTATTAAGTACAAGTGTTTTTTTGTTTGTTTGGTTGAATGACATAGCAGAACATAAAAGGTCTAGGAAAGATAAATAGAAAGGGGAAATGTTAGATTCATTGGGCAATGGGTAGGTAGACATGTTGTTTTGACAGAATTCCATTGTTTTAAATTGCTGCAGAGATCATCAAAAAGAGAGGTTGCTGCCAAATGGATTAAGGCACTGGTTGAATGGAAGCCAAAGATTTGCAGTTGAGGTTCTAGACACCTAAAGAACCAGCTGTCTTCCCCAAGTGGAGCCACTGTTAGCCACTGATAAATTTTGTTATACCAAGAAGTGGCTAATTTTGTTTTTCAAAACTTCAAGAGATAATTCTCTTTCAAAACATATCATCCTTGAAGTTTTTATGAAGATAACTAATCTTTTAGTTAATCTTCACTGTTGTTTCCCTTTTAAACCTGGAAAAATCTGCTGTTTGCCTAAAGAAGACTGCTTAAAAACCCACTTTTTCCCTTCATTTTACCCCTCCTTTCACTCATGAATAACCCCATTCTCTTCCCCTTTTTCCTCCATAAAGCCCCTCAAAAACCCTTTTTCTAACCTCTAAAATCATTCCAAACACCCCTTTAAACCATTTGTTCCGCTTTCATTTGGTTTAAAAATTCCTTTTTCCCCTACCGGAACCTTCAATTTGCCTCAAAAACCCTGTTCTTTAGGGCTAAAATAGTCCAAAAACATTATAAGTGTCTTAAGCCCCCGAGGGCTTAACTCCTATAACCCCCGCTTCTCATAAGACCGAACGCCCCACAACCGGGCGCTTAACGGACTTAAAACCCTTTCAAGAACCTCACTTTCCTTTGTATTTTCCTAAAAACCCGACTTTCCTTTGTATTTCGAAAAACCCGACAGTTCAAAGTTTTAACGAATCTCGACCGTCGATCTAAACTGATCAACGGTCATCAGCTAATCGAATTGCAAACTTTCATTTGACCCTCTTCTTGGTTCTTTTCCTTTTCTCCGATGCGATCCTGCGATCGTTTCTCTGTCGTTGATCTATTCTACTCCGCCCAGATCCAACGGTCCATATCGCTCCCCTTGTCCAAACCCGTCTTCCGCCTTTTCCTTCATAAATTAATCTTGACCGTCGATCTAATTTCAAGATCAACGACTCTCGCTCCATCGCAAATCGACAAATCGCAAAACTCTTATCCAGTTACTATTGACCGTCGCCGATTGCGATCCTGCGATTAAATCTTGGCCGTTGAAATCCACAAGAACCAACGGCTTAGATTTAATTGCGCTCCATCATAAGCCCTTTACCATCGCACCCGTTGATTAAATCTCCATCGTTGATCTCCGAATCCAATCCAACGGTCGGCGCTTAATCGTGCATCGCAAAATCAAAAGCCTCGGAGTTTTAGCCCCTTTCCTTTTCTCCGATGCGATTAAATCCTGACCGTTCATTCCGCCAGATCCGACGGCTAGCGTTTCATCGCAACGCGCACATCCATCGCCTAATCCTCCACCGTTCTGACCTCCGATTAAATCTCCACCGTTGATCTCTTTTAGATCTAACGGTCAGCGCTAAATCGCATCGGCACATTTCAGTGCTACTCTACCCTTTGACCTCCGCCGATGCGATCTTGCGATCAAATCTTCGCCGTTGATTTCCTCTAATCCAACGGTCCACATTACGTCCGCTCTTCACACCCCGCCCTTTTCATATCTCCCCATCAACAGATCTCAACTGTCCATTCCTGAGATCCAACGGTCAAGATCTAAACCGCCTTTGACCCTGCCCACCTTTTCCGTCGTGCATCTTGCCCTCCTCATGTGCGATCCGCACCGTTGGATCTGCTGCTCTTCATCTGACGACCAGAATTGTGTTTCGTGTAATTTTGTGCCTGAACGTTAACGCTAAAAAATTACGCGAAATGGGCGGTATTAAAGGGACAAGTGTCAAGCGCAGACCTATATCGCATTTCTTTGGTAAAATTTTGAAACCGCCTCAATGCTACGCGAAAACCATTCCGGTTTTCCGCCATACCACTATTCCCCAATGCATTGATTTTCCTCCTTTTAATCTTGACCGTCAATTATTTTAATCCGACGACTCTCCTTACACCTCATCGCCATTCTATTTTGACCTCCATTTGTTCTCCCAAGCACTTCATCAGTCAATATCGACTATTCATTAATCCTAATCCGACGACACAGATTAGATTTCAACCCCAAAGCCTTTTCACCCCTCTATCCTCCCGAAAGACTCCTTTAGTCAATCTCAACCGTTCATTGTTTCGATCGAACGGTTCTCGTTCAAAGTTATGCCCAAACTCCATTTTTAACCCAATTTTTCTTCCGCCAAAGGTTTTTTCTCTGTTTTATTACATTTTCTTCCATTTTATTATAATGTTACCCGCTCTGCATTATAAACTCCTGATTGATCTCAGCCGTTGATCAGCTTGGATCAACGGCCCGGACTTAATCTGACCCTCATCCATCCGACCGCCTCCCAATTGAAACCCATCAAGTGATCTCGACCGTTGGATGTTTCCATCCAACGGCCCCGATTCAATCCCCCGCTCAAACTTCATTTGCACCTGGTTAACTGTTTTTGCCAGGATTTTCTCACTTTTACCACTGCATTTACCCATTCCGTACAGCTCCATTCCCTCCATCTAACCTCTGAAGCAGTTTTAACCAAAATTCCACAGGAATTCTTACTAAGTGTTTGGTGTTTTGCGGGGTTTCAAACGGTGGTTGCTCGGTGTATTCCTATAGTCACAGTCAAGTGACATTTTTGGCCTAGAATGACGATTCTATGGCTTAAATCGAAGAAAAGGATCTGCAGGGTAAGAAATCCGGATTTAAATCATCTGGATTGTGATCCTCGATCACAGAAACCCTCCAATAGCAAATAGCCACTTGTGTAAACAAACAAACGAAGTGTATCAGTGAAGAATCAAAGATAAATGGATTAATGCCTAAACCTGAAGATCAGGGTTTCAATCCTCCAGTTTAAAGAATAAAGACAGTGTTAAAGAACGAAGATCCGAAGATGAATATCAAAGCCTAATTAGGCCTAAAAGACAGAACAAAGACAAATTTAATGTGTTTTAGGAAAAACAGAGGAAAATATTAGTCCAAGGACACTTCAAAACCACATCAAAGGGGCTAATTGAATCCCCCAGCTACCAAAGAGCCACCTGCAGCCTTAATAAATCAAAATAAGGCCTACTTATTGCCCAATTCGAAGATATTTGCATAAAGACACCTGAACAGTTATTACCAAAGAAAGAACAAATTCTAAATTGTCAGTGAAGTTATTGTAAAGGATAAATAGGCCTCGAAGTCAATCTTTTTGCCCATTCAGCCTAAAAATACAGAAACAGAGTAAATGGAAAAGAATCATAATTCAATGCTCTCCTGCCTTAGGCCTTGCATGGTTTTCAAGGCTAGAAGTTGCATTTAATGTAGAATTTATTATACTTCAATCCTAAAACTCTTCCACCTCCTCATTTTTTCTATAAATACTTCTGAAGAAGATGAGAAGATGTTGGTTGATTGTTCACTAGTTGTAATACCGAAACTCTCTGAAATAATACATAGTCTGTTGGAAGTTAAGGAAGAAATTGATGTCTTGGAAGTCTGATGATGTTGTTGCACGCTTGTTCTTGAGAAGGCTCTATCATTGGATCCATGAGCTTGGCTGTTGGTAAAGTATTCTGAATTGTTTGATGTTTTCTCCTGTTTTCATTTTGTTCCATAGATTCTTACTACAGTAGGATGAAAGTTTTAGGCTAAGAAATGACTCCTGGAAGCACCTTAGACCTATTTGTCCTTCACTGTTTTATGTTTTCTTCTGCTAAGGTATTTTAGAGTCTTTAATATCTCTCTTTAGTCCTCATGCTTGTTTATTTCTCTGATAGTTCAAATAGTTGGTTTCAGCATGATTTATGGTTCTCCCTACTTGTCTGCTGCCACTTGAAAGCTGTTTTTGAAGTCTCCCTTTGAAGTACCATTGTTTATAGTTAGCCAAAGAGGTCTGTTTTGATCATGCCCTTTGTCCTTGCTTGAACAATTGTTTTAAAGGTCTTTATAGTTGTGATCACAGATGTTTTTAGTTGTTCCCTCTTCTATGACTGCAATTATCAGTAAATCTTTTATGTTTTCTAAGTCATTTGAAATAAAATCTTTGAAAAAATAGGATGTGCTCCCAAATCTTAGATTTCATTTTAAAAATTTGTTTTGAAGTCATTACCTGCTTAAAGTGTGGTTTGTAGAATTCATGGTTATCCCTGTCTAAAAAATACCTCTTTATTGTTCAAGTCATGTTTTCAAATTCCCTTTGTTGAGAATTCAAACTCTCCTTCTAAATCATTGATGTCCATCTCATTCACAAAACCAAAGGATCCTGTGGCCAAGTTAGATTTTCCCTTTGATATCTTGTATCCATTGATAAGTTTGTCACAACCTCTTCTTGACTCCATTGCCCAATGAATCTAATATTTCTCCTTTCTACCTATCTTTCCTAGACCTTTCATGTTCTGCTATGTCATTCAACCAAACAAACAAACAAACACTTGCACTTAATAACTAGTCTAAAACCAATACTCAAAGCAAACAAGATAAACCTTTGCAAACAAGTAAATTTGAGAGATTCCTCTCTGAGAACAGGAGGACTAGATCCTGGAACTCTAAAGATTGGTTCTGATGTTGCCTTGTCTTTTGATTTTCCAATCTATCAAAACACGGGAGACCAACATAATGGTGATCACGGTGGGACCTTTCTAAGTTAGTGACAATCTAAGTACACCTTAGGACTCAAGAAAATGCCTTGTCTTCAAGAATATCCAGTGATTATTAGCCACCTCATCGCCACCAACATAATGGCGATCACGGTGGGACATTGAGTACATAATACTCTAGCAAACTCTTGTAGACTTAGTAAGTCCTTAAATAACCTAAAAAACCCACAAAACCCAAAAAAAAATTCAGATTGGCTTCATAATAAGCATGGTGGTGGAAACATAAATCATTTTACCTTCACAAAAAGCTAAAAAGTATCCACCTGGCGACTCCACTAGCCCCAGTAGGCCTATTACCCATATAGATCTCTAGATTCCCTTAATATTGTGTTAAACCGGCCTTGAGAAAGTTTAGAAGCCTAGTCCCATAATAGATAAGACATTGTGAGAGGTAATACTTTCAAAACAGTCCTAAAAAACTTCAGCCTCTCTCATTTTTTGAAAAGAAGTCTGGCTTCACATAGGATCAACACTAGATCTCATCCAGACCCTAATCCTCCTACAATAGTTGACAATCCAGAGAGAATTATGTGGCAGACTTCTAAATCTAGAAAATCAACTACTAATAGGAGCCTCTTAAGAATAAAGTCTGTCCCTGAAAACCTTGTTGTCTTAGAGGATTTACACTTTGATTTACATCATACAAAGAACATCTTTAGAACCAGATCTCAAGGTGAATTAAATCAAACTGATCTTGACATTGCAGATTTGCAGCAAAGCTTTAATAGAGAAGCCTCACCTTCTACTCCTCCTGATTCCCAGCTTCTTCACCATTTTAGTCTTTTCCATAACAAATTTACTCAAAACCAGTTTGCTGGCCCAAGTATCTCTTCCACTCCAATCCATACTACCACTGTTCAGAACACTCCATTTCAGCCCACTTTCTCTCTAGTAAATCCACCCCTTGTAAATCCACCTTTACTTCTAGCCATGGCAACATGGTATGCCCCATTAATGTTACCACAACCTCTGCTTCCCTTACCAAATGAGTACCAATCAAAAATTCCCCATTTCACTACCAAAGAATCTACAACAGCTCAACATCATGTAGATAGGATGGAAGATGCATTTGATTACATGGAGATAGAAGAAGAGACCATTAAGATGAGAATATTTGCTCAAAGTTTAGGAGGAGATGTAAAGAAGTGGTTTAAAAACTTACCTCCTAACAGCATCAATGATCTCCCTGCTTTGCATCAAACATTCATAAACAAATGGGAAACCAAAAATAACCCTCTTAAAATATTAGCAGAATATAGCAGTCTCAAAAGAAATCCAGTGGAGAGTGTTCATGACTACTCCACTAGGTTTAACAGTGTTTACAATGCTCTTCCACCTCACATGAAACCTCCCCAAGGCATGGCCTTAGTAAGATACCCTGAAGGTTTTGATGTTGAAATGGCCTATCAATTAAGAGAGAGAGATTACTTAACTCTAGAAGACATGTAGAAGGGGGTTGTGAGTGTAGATGCAAACATAATTGAGAAAAGAAATAGGTTGAGATCAGAAGAAAGGGTAACTTATAAATATGACATTGTACCCTCAACCTCAACTTCTGACACCAAAATTAACAACCTAGTGAAGGTAATGGAGAGGATGCTAGAAAAGATCAACTTGAATGATAGAGTGCCACCAAGAGACACTCAAAACAACCAAAATAGAAATAGAAATCAGAATTATAGAAGAGAAAACAATCAAGATAGGCCAAAAGAAAATGACCAACAGATTAGACCTCCCTTCCAACAAAACTATGTAGATCAATATGAGGAAGATAGGGAGATTGAAAGGTTGGGAGAAGGACATGTAAACTTGATTGGATCAGACAGTGGGGATGATTTTTTCCTCACTGAAGAAGAACAACGTTTCTTCTCTGATCAAAATACAAACACCTATGAAGATTCTAATGATTATAGATTGGGGTTTGAAAATGCAATCATGGAGGTGCACAAACAATATGATCTTAGGAGCAAAGGAAACATAGATGACTCAAAAGATAAAAACACTAGTACTGCTGTTAAGAAAAATGCAGAAAAATAGCCTAAGAAGACAGCAGAGAAACCCAACATTTTGGCTAAAAAACCAGATTTAAACAAAGAGAAAAGTAGCCAGCCAAAGGTTGAACAAAGCATCCCTAGCACTTCAGCTAGTGGACCTAATAAAACTGTCCCAATTAGCAGTCCAAACAAAGTTCAGCAAATCAAAATTGCTTAAAGGAATTAAAGTGAAAAAAATATATGTAAATATGAAAAAATCAATTGTCCCTTTCAGCCTTGAGGGAGAGATTGCAAAAATAAAAATTACCATCCCCCTAGTTGAACTAGTAACCCAAGAAGTGTATAAAAACCAAGTTTTAAAAGCTTTGAACGTAGGAAGTTATACTGACACCTTAAACTTGACAGATGACAAGCCTGAGTTGTTGTTTGGTCCAGAAGATGAAGGAAAATACCAGAAAGGGGTTGTCCCTCCCTTCTATGTTAGTCTGAATATACATGAGAAAATCTTACACAATGCCATGTTGGACTCTGGAGCTTCACATAATCTTATGCCCAAAGTAGTAATGGAAAGCTTAGGCTTAGAAATTACTAAATCATACAAGGATTTGTATTCTTTTGACTCAAGAAAAGTCAAATGTCTGGGCTTAATCAAATATTTACGTGTTAACTTATCTCAAATCCCTGCTAAGAGTCTAGTAATGGACATAGTTGTAGCTGACATTCCCCCAAAGTATGGCATGCTTTTATCAAGATCATGGGGAGCCAAACTTCAGGGGAGCCTTCAAATGGACATGTCTTATGCCACCATCCCTGTTTTTAACCAAAATAGAATACTATACAGAGAATCCCACATGAAGTACATGGTGAGCAATATAGATAAACCAAACAACTCGCCAATCTATTCCATTCAATCAAGTCTAGATTCCTTTATCTTGTACAATGAAGATGAAATCACTCAACAAGAAAAGGAAAACCAAGAGAAAATTAGTTCACCAGAGCAATCAAATCTTCCCTCAAATCAAATTCAAAACATTGAAAATCAACCGAAACAAGAGAATGAAAATAAAGAAAATACGCTTTGGACAATAAACTTTGATGGGTCTTGTAATAAAACCAGTGCAGGAGCAGGTGTATGGATTCAAAATACAAATCAGAGTTTTTCGTATAAATTGGATCTCCCATGCACCAACAATATTGCTGAATATGAGGCACTTCTCCTTGGCTTACAGCTACTTAAACAATTAGAAGCCCAAAAGATATAAATCTTAGGAGATTCTAAACTTATCATAAGACAGATCAAAGGAGAATATTCAGCTAGAAACCCAAGACTTAGAGAATATCGAAATGTTGTCCTTGATTTATTGAAGAACTTTGAAAAATATGAACTCATTTTCATTCCAAGAGCACAAAATCATCTAGAAAATGAACTTGCCTTCAGTGCCAGCAACTGCCAAATACCTCAGATAGATGAACAGCTTAGTGTAAAGGTAAAACACAGGCCTGCAGTGCCTGATAATGAGGATCACTGGCAAGTGTTTGACTCTGACAAACACATAGATGATTTCCTAAAATCAGAAAATGATTTTGACATACCAACATCATAAACCAGCCATGAAGAAGACTGTTTTGACAATAAACAAATACCAGAGATAGAAATGACATATTCTTCTGATATAAATCAATATGAAAATCCTTTTGAAGCAGAATTAATTGACAACGCAGACCAGAAAGACTTGGAAGTTTTACAATGCAATAATGATACAATTCCAAGGGGTCTCACACCTTTAGAACACCTCTTTGATTTAAATGGTGTGGCCAAAGAACCAAGGATGGAGCCTGTGGAAACAGATGTAGAAGAACATAACATAGGCAGCCTAGAAGAACCCAAGATGATTAAATTATCCAGCACTCTCCCAGCTCACATAAAATTGCAATACATAGAGCTGTTCGAAGAGTTTAAAGGTGTTTTTTCTTGGGGATACAAAGATCTTAAATCTTATGATACTAGCATCATTCAACACAAAATTCCTCTTAAGGAAAATAAAAAACCTTTCAAACAAAAACTAAGGAGGATAAACCTTGTTTTATTACCTTTAGTTAAGGCAGAAATTGAAAAGATGCATGATGCTGGGATTATAGTACCAATTAAATATTCAGAGTGGGTATCAAACTTAGTTTCTGTTAGGAAAAAGACAGGGGAAATCAAGCTCTGTATTGACTTCAGAAATCTAAATAGAGCCTCCCTAAAAGAAAACTACCCCTTGCCCAAGATGGACCATATACTTCAAAGGGTAGTTGGGTCAAAAAGAATATCATTGTTGGATGGGTTCTCAGGCTACAATCAGGTGTTAGCGCTCCCAAGTGATCAACACAAGATTGCTTTTACTACACCTTGGGGCACCTTTATGTATGTCAAAATGCCATTTGGTTTGATGAATGCAGGGTCCACCTTCCAAAGGGCCATGGACATAGCCTTCTCTGAAGATATAGGCTATTTTATAATCATCTACCTTGATGACATAACCGTTTATACAAAAACTGATGAAGAACATTTGATTCACTTGAGAAAAGTTTTTGAGAAGTGTAGGAAATTCAGCTTATCTTTGAATCCCAAGAAGACACTCTTTGGTCTCCAAGAAGGTAAACTTCTTGGTCATATAATTTAAGAATAGGGAATCAAAGTAGACCCTAAAAGGATAGATGGCATATTGCAAATCAGCCATCCAAGAAGCCTCAAAGAATTACAATCTTTCATTGGGAAGATTAATTTTTTGAGGAGGTTTATCCCCAACCTTGCTGAGCTATTGAAAAACATTACAAACATGCTTAAGAAATAGGTAGGTGTAAAATGGAATTTACAAGCTAAACAATCATTTGAACTGGTTAAATAAGCTCTCACTCAAACACCAGTCTTGATTAGTCCAGATTTCACCAAAGACTTTTATATATTTTCTTTTGCATCTGAGCATGCAATAGCTGCAGTATTACTTCAAAAGAATGACTTGGGGCAAGAACAACCAATATCCTTCTTTAGTAGGGCCTTAAGAGATGCTCCTCTCAAATATAACATCATGGAGAAGCAAGCCTTAGCATTAGTGAAAGCATTAAAGGACTTTAGAGTCTACATTTTACACTCTCACATAATTACTTTTGTTCCACATACTGTTGTCAAGGATATTCTAAGTCAAGACCCTAATGGTAAAAGGGGAAAATGGATTGCTACTATTCTTGAATATGACTTAGAAATCAGGCCCACCAAACTAGTTAAAGGGCAAGGATTAGCAAAACTTATGGCTGAGTCTAACTTCCAAGCACTAGATATGAACATGGTGGATGTGTTGGAAGAAATAGAAGAATCCACTGCTCCTTTCATTGAATAAACATTTCTAAATTCTCCTTGGTATGCTGACATCATTTATGTGCTTTTTTATTTAAATGCCCCTCCTTCTTTGTCCAAAACTAAAGCTAGATTTTTGAAACAAAAAGCTTTAAGTTATTGCATCTTAGATGGGGTATTGTATTGGAAGAATGCTGTTGGAATTTTACTTAAATGTTTACTTGAAGAAGATGCAGGAAAAATCATGCATGAGCTGCATGAAGGAGAATGTGGAGGACACCTCTATTGGAAGGCCACAGCAAAAAAAATCCTCAGATTTGGTCACTATTTGCCCACCCTTTTCCCAGACACTCAGAAGTTAGTCATGTCTTGCATAAGTGTCAAATTTTTTATGGCAAAAGAAAACTCCTTCCCTTACCTTTACATCTTATTAGTGTTAAGGCACCTTTTCAACAATGGGGCTTGGCATTGGGGAAATTCACCCATCTTCCTCAACCCAGCATAAATGGATCCTCACTGCCACTGACTACTTCACCAAGTGAATAGAAGCTATACCCTCTAGGAATGCTACTAACTCTATCATTATCAAGTTCCATGAAACAAATATCCTATCCAGATTTGGCTGCCCTACAAAATCATAACAGATAATGTTGCTGCCTTTAAGTCCAAAATAATGGTTGATTTTTGTTACAAATACCACATTACCTTGGGCCATTCTACTGCCTACTATCCCCAAGGAAATGGATTAGCTGAATCCTCCAACAAAATTCTTATCAAAATCATCAAAAATTTGTTGGAGCAGAATCAGAAATCATGGCACAGTAAGCTGGTTCATGCCTTATGGGCTGATAGATTAACTATAAAAAAATCAATAAATATGTCACCCTATTAGCTAGTCTATGGCATGGATGCAGTCTTCCCAACCTCATTAGGAGTTCCAGTCATGAAACTCCTTCAAGAAGTGCAAATTGAAGAGAATGATATGCAGAGAAGAATCAACCAAACAATTCATTTACAGCAGACTAGGAAAGAAGTCTATGAAAGAACACAGTTAGTCCAAGAAAATGTAAAGAAGCTATTTGATAAAAGGACTAGGGCAAACAATTTCCAAGTTGGAAATGTTGTTCTTAAATGGGATTCATGAAGGGAAGAGAAGGGAAAGAATGGCAAGTTTTAGAACTTGTGGAAAGGGCCCTTTATTATTCATGCTGAGAGGGGTCACAATGCATTTTTCTTGAAAAAATTGAATGGATAAGATCTATATGGAGGTCCTGTCAATGGCAGGATGCTCAAGCATTACTTCTGCCAAGAATCATGAGTTTCAAAGCATTTTTTTTTTCATTGTAAATATCATTGTTTAAACATTGCATTCAAAGTTAGAAAAATAAAAATCCAAAAAAAATATAAAAGAGAAAAGAGGGCGGATTGTAAAACAACAAAGGTATAGCCCCATACCAAAAAGAGAAAAAAAGTCTGAAAGTGTGCAAAATCAAATGCCACTCCTAAAACACACTTCTAGTTAGTCATACAGCCTAATCTTGACTAATTAGCTTTCAATTTACTGCTGATAGGTTAGTGAATTAGATTTTCCAAATAGCTCAATCTTGGCTTATCAGTAAGTTAGATTAGATTAGAAGAAAGAAGGTTCAAACAAGCTCAAAATCTGAACCTATGAATTTCAAAAAGATGAATGGCTCTAATTAAATCAAATCTTGAGCCAAATATTGAAAACACATTGGTTCTAATATGCCCAAAACTTGAACCAGGAAAGAAAGAAAGATAGCTCAAACAATTTTAAAACAGAGCTGAAGAAACAATGAAGGAGGTTTTTAAATTTTCAGATCTTAAGCCTTCACTATTTTGCTTTACTTTTCTACAAATAATAATCTATGTGTAGCTTGTTTTTATGCCATAGATCACAGCAAGTCAAATAGCTTACTCTTGGCTTGACTGTTTTTAAATTTTTGTCTTAGAAATTAGAGAATAAAAGTCTGTCAGACAATCTAATCCTCACAGACAGTAATTAGGTAGAGAAGCTTATGAACTCAACTATTTAAACTGAGTTCATGGAGGAATAATATTAGACTTAGACTATTTTTTTGTTTTTAAAAAGAATAAAATGATGTTGAAGAGATTTTTCCAGTCTAAATGCACTCTGAAAAGAAGAAAAAATGTTAGGATCATTAGGAATGGGTAGGTAGACTTGTTGTTTTGACAGAATTCCATTGTTTTAAATTGCTGCAGAGATCATCAAAAAGAAAGGTTGCTGCCAAATGGATCAAGGCACTGGTTTAAAGAAAGCCAGAGATTTGCAGCTGAGGTTCTAGACACCTAAAAAGAACCAGTTGTCTTCCCCAAGTGGAGCCACTGTTAGCCACTGATAAATTCTGTTATACCACAAAGTGGCTAATTTTGTTCTTCAAAACTTCAAAAGATAATTCCCTTTGAAAAACTATCATCTTTGAAGTTTTTATGAAGATAACTAATCTTTTAGTTAATCTTCATTGTTGTTTCCCTCATAAACCTGAAAAATCTGTTGTTTGCCTTAAGAAAAGACTGCTCAAAAAACCCATTTTCCCCTTCATTTTACCCCTCCTTTCACTCATAATTGACCTCCATTTTCATCCCCTTTTTCTTCATAAAAATCCTTCCATAAGCCTCATTTAACCTTCAAAATCACTTCAAGACCCTTTTAAAACCATCGGTCTCCTACCATTTGGTTTAAAAAAACCTTCATTCCTCTATCGGAACCCTCAAATTGGCTTAAAAACCCTGTTTTTAGCCTAAAAACACTTATATTACATTATATAGAATTTTAACCCCCGAGGGCTTAACTTCTATAACCCCCGCCTCTCATGGGACCATAAGCCCCACAACTGGGCACTAAAAGTCCTTAAAACCCTTTCCCAAAACCCAACTTTCCTTTGTTAAAACGTAAAAACCCGACTTTCCCTTGATTTTTCATAAACCCGATAGTTTGAAGTTTCGGTGAATACTGACCGTCGATCTAAGATGATCAACGATCATTGGCCAATCGCATCACAAGTTTCCAACTTACCCTTTGTTTTTTCCCTTCCCGCCGATGCGATCCAGCGATCAATTCCCGACCATTGATCTACTTTATCGTGCCCAGATCCGATGGTCCATATCGCTCCCTGTTCAAAACCCGCCCTTCCGCCTTTGGCCTTCACGATTAAATCCTGACCGTCGATCTAGTTTTTAGATCGACGGTCCTTGCTCCATCGCATCACAAAATTTCTTTTGTCCATTCCTTTTCCCTCCTTCGATTGCGATCCCAGGATTTAATCTGAGCCATTGAAATCCACAAGAACCAACGGCTTAGATTTAATCGCACTTTGTCATAAGCCCTTTATCATCACACCCGCTAATTAAATCTCCACCGTTGATCTCCGAATCCGATCCAACGATCGGCGCTTAATCGCACATTGCAAAATCAAAAGCCCTAGAATTTTAGCCCCTTTCCTTTCTCCGATGTGATTAAATCCTGACCGTTCATTCCGCCAGATCTGACGGCCATCGTTTCATTGCATCGCGCCCATCCATCGCCTGATCCTCCACTATTCCGACCTCTGATTAAATCTCCACCATTGATCTCTTTTAGATCTAACGGTCCGCGCTAAATTGCATCGGCACATTTCAGTGCTACTCTACCCTTTGACCTCCACCGATGCGATCTTGCGATCAAATCTCCATTGTTGATTTCCTCTAATCCAACGGTCCACATTACGTCCGCTCTTCACACCCTGCCCTTTTCATATCTCCCCATCAACAGATCTCGACTATCCATTCCTGAGATCCAACGGTCAGGATCTAAACCGCCTTTGACCTTGCCCAACTTTTCTGCCGTGCATCTTGCCCTCCTCGCGTGCGATCCGCACCGTTGGATCCGCTGCTCTTCATCTGACGGCCAGAATTGTGTTTCGCGTAATTTTGCGCCTAAACGTTAACGCTAAAAAATTACACGAAATGGGTGGTATTAAAAGGACAGGTGTCAAGCGCATTCCTATATCGCGTTTCTCTGGGAAAATTTTGAAACCGCCTCAATGCTGCGCGAAAACCATTCTGGTTTTCTGCCATACCACTATTCCCCAATGCATTGATTTTCCTCCTTTTAATCTTGACCGTCAATTATTTTAATCCGACGGCTCTCCTTACACCTCATCTACATTCTATTTTGACCTCCATTTGTTCTCCCAAGTGCTTTGTTGATCATGTCAGCATTCTATTAAAATTTTGACAAGCGATCTCGCTTAAACCTTTCAAACCCCCTCTTTTTGTCCTAAAAAATCCTTTTTCTGCCTATCGTTGCCATTTCTTACCTCCAAACTACATTATGAAAGGCCGAAAACGCGCATTTGAAAATATATCAGGCCTAGCTCCTTCGGCCCTGGCCCCTCTATTTTTTTCACGTGACCGGGGCACTAGAACCAAGCGCTAGCCTGGAGAGCGCTTATCAACCAAATGATCGGGCGCAGTATTAACCGTCGATCTGTGCAGATCGAATGGTCTTCGTGGATCAGCGCTGCGCCCATAGCCCACCTTTTCACCGTCCGATCAAACCATAAATCAACGATCTGCAGCTCACCCGCCTTTGTGGTCCCCGTGCCCAAAAACACTGTTCAAAACCGGTGGTATTCATCGCACCGCCTTTGGAGGGCAGGCGGTATTTACCATTTCGGAGCGATTCCACTCAGCTTATGACACGTGGCTCCGTCACTATTTCAAAACTGCCCCCTCATCGCGCATTATTGTTCGGCATTTGACCCGGCGCGATATTCATGTCAACTGTCCGATCTGGGGCTCTTCATCCAACGGTCATCACACTCCGAAGATGCGCGGAAGTTAACCCAAGGTATCCGTACCCCTGGCCCGCCAATCCGTCGCCCTCCGATATGTTTTCCGCCGTCGATCTCCTCCTGAGATCGAACGGTCCAGATTGCTTGCCTGCCCGCCTCCGCCACGTCACCCTTTCCACGTAGTTTATCGTATTTCGCCCGTCCCTTTTCATATATTCAAAGGGTCAAAATTCAAAGGTTTTGCATTCAAATTTCTGCATTTCGCCAACCTGCAACCAGAGCATTTCCCCGCCATTCCGCTGCGTTTTTCCACCATTTCTCCAAGTTGCGCCGTCATCCTCATTACCCCTGTTGCATCCACCTTCCCGTGCATTTGTTTTCTTGACGATTTTGTGTATTTTGCAGGGTACGAACGGCGGTAAACCGCCATGATTCACAGTCTTGATTACAGTAGCAGAGAACACCGGAAAGGACTATTTTTCAGAGGCTAGAATTATGGAGAAAGGGTCTGGGAAGCTGTTACGACATGACCGCCATTAAAGATTAAACTCTGTCAAACCCTCCAGAGTCATTCAAAGCGTAGATTTCGCGATCGGAGACATTAATATTGCAGACAAAGAGTATCAGTGAAAGGTAAAGAATTAAAGGCATGTAATTGAAAATTTTCAAGCCTTAACCTAACCATTTGAAAGCGGAGTACCAGATCGAAGACCCTACAGATCACTCAGGGGGTTTATGCACAGAAAATGATACCCTCAAGGCTTTATTTCAGCGGAATTTTCTCTCCAGGAAAGGACAGACTGCCCATAAGGTTTTTATTTCTCTACCGTGCTCCTGAAGAGACTTCCACCCAGTGCATTTATTTCAGAAAGCAGGCCACAGAGTACAAACAACATTACAGAGTCATCAAGCAGTATGGGCGTGCACATTTCCTCCATCCTGTCTTAAAGAGGCAAATTAAATGTTCATCATCGACTTCCTTTACAAGTTTTCTTTTTCCCTATAAAACCCCTGAAGAACAGATTATTGAGGGTTCCAGATTTTATCAGAAAATTATGCAGTAAGAGAATTTTTGTATGCCTTTTGTAAAAGCTCTCATATGAATGTACAGAGCCAGTTGGGTTTCAATGAGGAGGAGTTCCGTCTTTAAAGAGGATTCTGGTCTTTGATTTCTCACAGTGTGTAACTTCCTCTCATATGTGCTATTTTAATAGATCATTTCATTTCATCCACCTTTCTTGTATCATGTTTCTGGAATGCGAGTGGCTCACTGATTTTTGGTATGGATTTATCCTAGTTGATACCTATGCTCAAATTAGTCAAGCGCTTTAAATATGGCTCAGGCATGATATACTGTTTCACTATTCACTCAAACCATATTTCTGCTATATTAGTTTCTTTGGGAGTTTATTTTTAAAACGCTATTGTCATGTATGGATTCTTAAATTGGTAAGCCCATTACATGGTAATATTGTGTATCTGGATATCGTCTCAATGACAGCTAGTATTCTCTTAATCTTTCATACACGGCCAACACCTTCTGATAATTTATTTCTGTGAGGTATTTCTGAATTGGCCCTCTTTACAGTGAGCTGCCTCTGAATTGTCTGATGCTTTTATATTGGAGTTTTGCATCTTGCCTCTGCAGTGTTGCTCTCCCTGTATCTAGTTTCTGAAGGTCTTGGTCCCATTCAAATTAATATTCCTTGTTTTCAGGAGATAGCATGAGAGCATTTTGTTGATAACTTCCTTTGTTATACCACACGCTCCTTGCTATATAAGATGTCCTAGGCACTGGTCTTTCACAACTCAAGGCTATCTCTAGGAACTACAACATCTTTTTGGCGCCGTTGCCGGGGACGAAGTTGAGAAAATTTAAATCCCTGGGCCTCGACAAAACCTAATTCACTCTTCAAGTAGGTGAGTATGGAGAGTTGAGAGTTGTATATCCCTCACCTTGGCGACTCCACATTTGTTTATTAGATAAATTCACTTGCAGTCCTGGCTCCTCGTAAGCCACACCTGAGGTCAGATACGTCACAGCCAAAGACACCTTCAGTGTCTGACCCAGAGAAGATCATACATAGAAGAAATTGGACGGAAAGAAAATCGGTCCACACTGAAATCCTTGGATTGTCTGTAGAAAACTTTCCATCCTCTTCTTCTCAAGTAGCCCAAGTGCTAGTTCCCGACTCCACTGTGGGAGATACCGATTACTATTCAGATAGTCCACCCCGAGGAGGCGTCAGAATTAAAGATAATTTTCACCCTACTCCTGAGGTCGAAGAGGTCAAAGAAGTCACTGAAGTATCTGCTATTAACAGACCGTTGTTCCCCTCAACACCTCAAGTTGTTGTTCATTACATTTCTATTGTTATTCACACTCCACTTCCACCTCCTCCTCCTCCTTTTACTCATCAAACTATTGCACTTCCTCCACCCCCTCAAATGGCCAATGTTCCAGGCTTCTTGCTAAATAAATATGCCCCTCTGGCATTACCCCAAGTGTTGAATGATATGCCACAAGATTATCTGAATATTTTACCCCGATTCAATGGGGAAAACGAGATTGATGCTCAAAAACATCTTGAGGTCTTTTGTTCTTTTGCAGAGAATTTTAATGTGGAACATTTAGATGTGGTCTTAAGGCTGTTTGTCCAATCTCTTGATGGTGAAGCTCGAAAATGGTTTAAGACATTGGCAGACCGTTCTGTTACCACTTGGGAAATAATGGAAGATACTTTTCTCAGGAAATGGGGAGAGAAGAAATACCATGGACATTGTCTTACTGAGTTTAATACACTTAAGAAAAGACATAATGAAGGGGTGTCAGAATTTATCAAGAGATTTAATAAATTGTATTTGAGTCTTCCTGTTGATATGAAACCTCATCAAACTGTTGCTAAAGTTGTTTTTGTAGCAGCCTTTGATTCAATATTCGGTTTCTCTCTGAGAGAAAGAAAGCCTGCTACTCTGGATGATGCTCAGACAGATGCACTAGAGTTGGAGGCGAATTTCGCCTCCACTTGTAAATCGAAGGGAAAATCTGAACAAGATACTAGAAGAAGGGGCAAAGAGGAGGTATCTACCTCTAACCAAGACAGAGACTCAGCTAATGACAGAATTGAAGAAATGAGAAAAATGATTAAGAAACTTTTTGGTAAACTGGTCAAGCTTGAATTGGAGGCCAGAAATTTAGCCTCCAAGAATTTCCACAATGCTCAAAACAGAGGTTACAATCCTCAGTATAGGAAACCACCCCTGCAAATATTGCCAAGGGAAACAAAGGAGCAACAAGATCAGGTACCACACCCATTGTACTTGGAAGGTCCAGTAGATGATCCTACTGAAGACACTGCCTATGGACTGGAGGATGCAAATCTTGCTTTTTCAAATAGTGATGGAGAAGAATTCCATTTGCAAGGAAACGATGGAACTGAGTGCTCATTGCAAGAAGAAGAAAAGGCTAGAGACACAGAAGACTCAGAAATTGATCACTATTGTAAACAATTTGTTGATTTCATGCAAGCACAATTCAATAGAAGATATGATCTCAGATCTTCTAGGAAGAGGAATCGTACTCAAGATCAAGAAGAAGAGCTACTCCAGAAGTAAGCACCTGCTCAGAAGGAGTCAACAATGCAGAAAGTCACAGACAAAGGTAAGGGGATTTTAAACAAAACTTCACAGTCTAATGATCAAATTCCTTCTTCTTCAAAAGTAGCCATCCCCCCTAATACCAAGTTTGTGTCAAAAGAAGTCAAACCCTCAGCTGAAAATAAAGAATCAAAAGAGTTTGTAATGGAGAAGTCCCCTCCTGTTTTCAGTCTGCAAAAGGAACTTGAGAAAGTCAAAATCCCAGTTCCCTTGACTGAACTGTTGAAGCAACCTGCATATCAATCCCAAGTCACTTCTTTTATGATCCCTCCAGAAGCAGCACTCACCCCAGATAGTCTCAACCTTCAAGAAGAAAGACCCATGGTTGTATTTGGCCCACATGTTGAGGAATTAGATGCTTCTACTCCTCCCTTCTATGTGTCTCTAGTGATTCATGACCTGCTATTACATAACTGTATGTTGGATTCTGGAGCTTCCCATTATCTACTACCTCTGTCAGTCATGGAACAACTAGGATTACAAATCACTCGTCCATACAAGGACCTCTATTCATTTGATTCCAAAAGAGTTAAATGCCTGGGGATGATCAAGGATTTGGTGGTCAATTTGGCCCAAATCCCAGCAAAAAGTGTGGTAATGGACATCGTGGTGGCGGACATCCCAGCTCGCTTTGGCATGTTACTGTCAAGGTCCTGGGGAACAAAAATTGGTGGGTCAATTAAGTTAGATTTAACATATTCCACTATCCCAGTTTTTGGTGGCCAGGAGAGGAGGTTGTACAGGGAAACTAGATTTGTCAAGATGGTGACTAAAGCTAACAACTCGGTTAATTCACCAGTCTACAGTAAAGAAGGAGATTTCTCATGCTTTATGCTGGGAGAAGATCAAGATTATGCTCACAAACCATCTTTCTGCCAGATCAAGGCAGAGCAGCCTTCAGAGAGCCATGAAGCAGGAATTTGGACACTTCATTTTGATGGAGAAAATTCAAGAGAAGGTAATGGAGCTGGAATACTATTGATTTCTCCTACAGGAAAATGGGTCCCATTGTCTTTCAAACTAGAATATGAAGCTACTAATAATGTGGTTGAATATGAAGCACTTATGTTAGGATTGCAAGCAACCAGGAGCATGAATAAACAAAATTTAAAAGTTCTGGGAGATTCAGAACTGGTAGTTAGACAAGTCAGGACTCAGTGTCAAACCAAACATCCTCGGCTGAGGGCTTATAGAAATGAATTTTGGGATATGGTAGAGAATTTTTCTTGGCATTTAATATCCAATTCATGCCCCGGGAACAGAATAGGATGGCCGATTCCCTTGCTGTAGCTGCTAGAACATTTCGTCCACCTCAGAACCCCCTCTTGAGATATGAAATTGAGGTGTGTTATCGACCGTCAATCCCAGATAACTTCAAACACTGGCAGGTATTTGAAGATGAAGAATAGATGAAGAGATTGCTGGAAACAGTAGGGGAATTCTCCAATATGGAGATTGATGCAGATGGAGAAGAAGAGACTGAAGACACTTCGGAATGAAATTGGGAGAAGAAAATGGCAGGTAATAAAGTATTGCAATTGAAGGGAAACATTATACCTAGAGGGCTGGTGCCTCTAGAAAGATTATTTGACAAGAATGATGTCCCACTGCAGCCAAATAGAGTCACAGAAGAAAATCAGGTAGAAGACCTGAATCTGGGTACTGATGCTGACCCCAAAATTGTGAAACTATCCAAGAAGATCCCAGAAGAATATAAAAAGCTATATCAGAAATTATTTCAGACTTACAAAGATGTGTTTGCATGGTCTTATCAGGACCTAAAAACTTTTGACATCAGTATAATGCAGCACAAAATTCCACTAAAGTGAGATGCAAAACCTCATAAGCAGAAGCTCGGACAAATAAATCCCCTGTTGCTTCCCTCTATTGAGAAGGAAATTAAGAAGCTGTTAAAGGCCAAAATAATTGTGCCATTGAGGTACTTTGAATGGGTGGCAAACCTAGTCCCTGTCCGAAAGAAGAATGGAGAAATAAGGTTGTGTGTTGATTTTCGAAATTTAAATAGAGCATCCTTAAAAGATAATTACCCACTGCCTAAGATGGATCACATCCTGCAGAAGGTGGTTGGAGCTTCTAGGATGTCAATGATGGATGGATTCTCTGGTTACAATCAGGTGGTTGTACTTCCAGAAGACCAAAAGAAGACTGCTTTCACCACACCATGGGGTACATTTATGTATGCCAGGATGCCTTTTGGGTTGATTAATGCAGGGGCCACTTTTCAGAGGGCCATGAACATTGCTTTTGTTGGGGAGCAAGATAAATTTTTGGTAGTCTACCTCAATGATATCACTGTATTTTCGAAGAATGATACTAAGCACATTGAGCATCTGCGTAGAACCTTTGAGAAATGCAGAAGGTATGGTCTCTCTCTAAATCCTCAGAAGTCATTATTTGCATTAGAAGAGGGTAAACTTCTGGGACATATTGTCACTAAAGATGGGGTAAAGGTAGATCCTAAGAGAGTAGAGGTTATAAATGGTATTGCTCTTCCCAGAAATAAGAAGGAGGTACAGGTGTTCCTAGGGCGCATTAATTTCCTAAGAAGGTTTATTCCTAACTATGCTGAAATAGTTAGACATATAACTGACATGCTGAAGAAAGATAATGAAGTTAAATGGTCCCAAGAATCACGAGAGGCCTTTACTAGAATAAAAAATGCTTTTGCAGAAGCCCCTGTGCTAGCTGGACTGGATTATGCTAAACCTTTCATGATCTTTTCTTTTGCATCACCTCATACAATAGCAGGAGTTTTATTGCAGAAAAATGAAGAAGGATACGAGCAGCCCATCGCCTTCTTCAGTCAGGTGCTCCGTGATGCAGAATTAAAATATAACATATTAGAAAAGCAAGCATACGCCCTAGTGAAATCCCTCAAAGCATTCCGCATGTATATCTTGCAGTCCCATATCACTGCATTTGTGCTTACAACTGCTGTAAAAGATATTCTTATCCAAGGGGATAGTGAAGGAAAAAGGGGGAGGTGGATTGCCAAAATACAGGAATATGAGCTAGACATCCGCCCTACCAAGCTGATCAAAGGACAAGGGCTAGCCAAAATCTTATCTGAATCAAACTATCAGGCTCTGGGTATAAATTTGTCCACAATAGTAGGTGAGGAATGTGAGGAGAAAGAAGAGCGACAGGGAATTGGGATAGCTACTCCGGAAACACATATAAAGTACCTCACCAGTCAGTGGTACAAAGAGATAGTAGAATATCTCCTCACACTCAGCTGCCCTCCAAGCTGTGATAAAGCTAAATACAGAACGCTAATATTGAAATAAAAAAAGTACATAGTCGCCAATGGCCGGCTATATTGGCGAGATCCCTCAGGCATCCTACTCCTGTGTCTCACAGAGGATGAGGTAGAGAGTATAATGGTTGAATTTCATGAAGGAATCTGTGGGGGTCATTACAGCTGGAGGGCCACTGCTCACAAAATCCTGAAGGCTGGTTTCTATTGGCCCAAGATTTTTGGAGATGTTTTTGCCCGGGTTAGAGCTTGTGAGAAGTGTCAGAAATTTGCTGAAAGACAGAAGTTGGCACCTCTACCCATGATTCCCGTGCACGTGGACGAACCATTCCGACAATGGGGAATTGACTTTATAGGTGAAATACATCCTCCATCGAGTGGTCAGCATAAGTGGATTTTAACTGCCACTGATTATTTCACAAAATGGGTGGAAGCCATACCTACGAGGAACGCCACAGATACTGTGATAATAAAATTCATGGAAGAAAACATCATATCCAGGTTTGGCTGCCCTGCCAGAATAGTAATTGATAATGCCCAGGCCTTCAAATCTGCAAAGTTTGAGAGTTTATGCCAGCAGTATAACATCACACTAAGTCACTCTACAGCCTATTATCCACAAGGAAATGGCTTGGCAGAGTCTTCTAATAAAACCCTGGTAAGGGCACTGAAGAAGGCTATAAATGAAAATCAGAAAAATTGGGATTCCCAATTGAAATTTGCTCTATGGGCCAATAGAATTACCAGCAAGAGAGCAATTGGGAAATCCCCATATGAATTAGTATATGGGAGGGCAGCAGTATTCCCTATACAGTTAGCCCTACCAGTAGCTCGATTCATGCAAGAAAGTCATGAAGAGCCTGATGATATGACCAGGAGAATAAATCAGTTGGTGGAATTGGAAGAAACACACAACCAGGTAAGTCAAAGGCTCACTGAATATCAGGAGAAGATGAAATACCTTTTTGATCAGCATGCCAAGGACAGGAATTTGCAAATTGGTGATTTAGTGCTCAGGTGGGATATCCGAAGGGCTGAAAAAGGAAAACATGGTAAATTCGACCCACTCTGGTTCGGTCCTTTCAAAATCGTGGAACGAGGAGGTAACAATACTTTCAAGTTGGAAAATTTACAGGGTGACTTGCTTGACGCCCCTGTAAATGGTCAGTTCCTTAAACCCTACTTCCAGTTCTGATTCAGGCATAGATAGCCTGGTGTTTTATACTGTATATTAGTTTCCTGTTTTCACCCTTGTTTGAATAATGTGGGTGTCGTGATGAATTATGAAAAGAAAAGTAGAAGTGTTAAAGAGCAGAGTTCGCACAGAAGATTATCAGGTGGTCTGCAAAGTTTTTGACACGCCCAGGGATGAACGTGCCATCCCCAGGTGGAGCCAATGTTGATCATGTCAGCATTCTATTAAAATTTTCACAAGCGATCTCGCTTAAACCTTTCAAACCCCCTCTTTTTGTCCTAAAAATTCCTTTTTCTGCCTATCGTTGCCATTTCTTACCCCCAAACTACATTATCAAAGGCTGAAAACCCGCATTTGAAAATATATCAGGCCTAGCTCCTTCGGCCCTGGCCCCTCTATCTTTTTCACGTGACCGGGGCGCTAGAACCAAGCACTAGCCCGGAGAGCGCTTATCAACCAAATGATCGGGCGCAGTATTAACCGTCGATCTGTGCAGATCGAACGGTCTTCGTGGATCAGCGCTGCGCCCATAGCCCACTTATTCACCGTCCGATCAAACCATAAATCAACGATCCGCAGCTCACCCACCTTTGTGGTCCCCATGCCCAAAAAAACTATTCAAACCGGTGGTATTCATCGCACCGCCTTTGGAGGGCAGGCGGTATTTTCCATTTCGGAGCGATTCCACTCAGCTTATGACACGTGGCTCCGTCACTGTTTCAAAACCGCCCCCTCATCGTGCTTTATTGTTCGGCATTTGACCCGGCGCGATATTCATGTCAACCGTCCGATCTGGGGCTCTTCATCCAACGGTCATCACACTCTGAAGATGCGCGGAAGTTAACCCAAGGTATCCGTACCCCTGGCCCGCCAATCCGTCGCCCTCCGATATGTTTTTCGCCGTCGATCTCCTCCTGAGATCGGATGGTCCAGATTGCTTGCCTGCCCGCCTCTGCCACATCACCCTTTCCACGTAGTTTATCGTATTTCGCCCGTCCCTTTTCATATATTCAAAGGGTCAAAATTCAAAGGTTTTGCGTTCAAATTTCTGCATTTCGCCAACCTGCAACCAGAGCATTTCCCCGCCATTCCGCTACGTTTTTCCACCATTTCTCCAAGCTACGCCGTCATCCTCATTACCCCTATTGCATCCACCTTCCCGTGCATTTGTTTTCTTGACGATTTTGTGTATTTTGCAGGGTATGAACGGCGGTAAACCGCCATGATTCACAGTCTTGATTACAGTAGCAGAGAACACCAGAAAGGACTATTTTTCAAAGGCTAGAATTATGGAGAAAGGGTCTGGGAAGCTGTTATGACATGACCGCCATTAAAGAAGCAGGGTTAAACTCTGTCAAACCCTCCAGAGTCATTCAAAGCACAGATTTCGCGATCGGAGACATTAATATTGCAGACAAAGAGTATCAGTGAAAGGTAAAGAATTAGAGGCATTTAATTGAAAATTTTCAAGCCTTAACCTAACCATTTGAAAGCAGAGTACCAGATCGAAGACCCTGCAGATCACTCAGGGGGTTTATGCACAGAAAACGATACCCTCAAGGCTTTATTTCAGCAGAATTTTCTCTCCAAGAAAGGACAGACTGCCCATAAGGTTTTTATTTCTCTACCGTGCTCCTGAAGAGACTTCCACCCAGTGCATTTATTTCAGAAAGCAGGCCACAGAGTACAAACATCATTACAGAGTCATCAAGCAGTATGGGCGTGCACGTTTCCTCCATCATGTCTTAAAGAGGCAAATTAAATGTTCATCATCGACTTCCTTTACAAGTTTTCTTTTTCCCTATAAAACCCCCGAAGAACAGATTATTGAGGGTTCCGATTTTATCAGAAAATTATGCAGTAAGAGAATTTTTGTATGCCTTTTGTAAAAGCTCTCATATGAATGTACAGAGCCCGCTGGGTTTCAGTGAGGAGGAGTTTCGTCTTTAAAGAGGATTCTGGTCTTTGATTTCTCACAGTGTGTAACTTCCTCTCATATGTGCTATTTTAATAGATCATTTCATTTCATCCACCTTTCTTGTATCATGTTTCTGGAATGCGAGTGGCTCACTGATTTTTGGTATGGATTTATCCTAGTTGATACCCATGCTCGAATTAGTCAAGCGCTTTAAATATGGCTCAGGCATGATATACTGTTTCACTATTCACTCAAACCATATTTCTGCTATATTAGTTTCTTTGAGAGGTTATTTTTAAAACGCTATTGTCATGTATGGATTCTTAAATTGGTAAGCCCATTACATGGTAATATTGTGTATCTGGATATCGTCTCAATGACAGCTAGTATTCTCTTAATATTTCATCTACGGCCAACACCTTCTGATAATTTATTTCTGTGAGGTATTTCTGAATTGGCCCTCTTTACAGTAAGTTGCCTCTGAATTGTCTGATGCTTTTATATTGGAGTTTTGCATCTTGCTTCTGCAGTGTTGGTCTCCCTGTATCTAGTTTCTGAAGGTCTTGGTCCCATTCAAATTAATATTCCTTGTTTTCAGGAGATAGCATGAGAGCTTTTTGTTGATAACTTCCTTTGTTATACCACATGCTCCTTGCTATATAAGATGTCCTAGGCACTGGTCTTTCACAACTCAAGGTTGTCTCTAGGAACTACAACATGCTTCATCAGTCAATCTCGACCCTCCATTAATCCTAATCCGACGGCACAGATTAGATTTCAACCCCAAAGCCTTTTCACCCATCTATCCTCCCAAAAGAATCCTTTAGTCAATCTCAACTGTTCATTGTTTCGATCGAACGGTTCTCATTCAAAGTTATGCCCAAACTCCATTTTTAACCCCATTTTGCTTCCGCCAAAGGTTTTTTCCCTCTTTTATTACATTTTCTTCCATTTTATTATAATGTTGCCCCCTCCGCATTATAAACTCCTGATTGATCTCAGCCGTTGATCAGCCTGGATCAACGACCCCGACTTAATCTGACCCTCATCCATCCAACCGCATCCCAATTGAAACCCATCAAGTGATCTCGACCATTGGATGTTTCCATCCAACGGCCCCGTTTCAACCCCCCGCTCAAACTTCATTTGTACCTGGTTAACTGTTTTTGCCAGGATTTTCTCGCTTTTACCACTGCATTTACCCATTCCGCACAGCTCCATTCCCTCCATCTAACCTCTAAAGCAGTTTTAACCAAAATTCCGCAGGATTTCTTAATAAGTGTTTGGTGTTTTGCAGGGTTTCAAACGGTAGTTGCTCGGTGTATTCCTACAGTCACATTCAAGTGACATTTTTGGCCCAGAATGACGACTCTGTGGCTTAAATAGAAGAAAAGGATCTGCAGGGTAAGAAATCCGGATTTAAATCATCTGGATCGTGATCCTCGATCACAGAAACCCTCCAATAGCAGATAGCCACCTGTGTAAACAAACAAACGAAGTGTATCAGTGAAGAATCAAAGATAAAGGGATTAATGCCTAAACATGAAGATCAGGGTTTTAATCCTCCAGTTTAAAGAATAAATACAGTGTTAAAGAACGAAGATCCGAAGATGAAGATCAATGCCTAATTAGGCCTAAAACATAGAACAAAGACAGATTTAATGTGTTTTAGGAAAAACAGAGGAAAATATCAGTCCAAGGACACTTCAGAACCACATCAAAGGGGCTAATTGAATCCCCCAGCTACCAAAGAGCCACCTGTAGCCTTAATAAATCGAAAGAAGGCCTACTTATTGCCCAATTTGAAGATATTTGCATAAAGACACCTGAACAGTTATTACCAAAGAAAGAACAAATTCTAAATTGTCAGTGAAGTTATTGTAAAGGATAAATAGGCCTCGAAGTCAATCTTTTTGCCCATTCAGCCTAAAAATACAGAAACAGAGTAAATGGAAAAGAATCATAATTCAATGCTCTCCTGCCTTAGGCCTTGCATGGTTTTCAAGGCTAGAAGTTGCATTTAATGTATAATTTATTATACTTCAATCCTAAAACTCTTCCAACTCCTCATTTTTTCTATAAATACTTCTGAAGAAGATGAGAAGATGTTGGTTGATTGTTCACTAGTTGTAATACTGAAACTCTCTGATATAATACATAGTCTGTTGGAAGTTAAGGAAGAAATTGAAGTCTTGGAAGTTTGATGATGTTGTTGCACGCTTGTTCTTGAGAAGGCTCTATCATTGGATCCATGAGCTAGGTTGTTGGTGAAGTATTCTGAACTGTTTGATGTTTTCTCCTGTTTTCATTTTGTTCCATAGATGCTTACTCTAGTAGGATGAAAGTTTTAGGCTAAGAAATGACTCCTGGAAGCACCTTAGACCTGTTTGTCCTTCACTGTTTTATGTTTTCTTCTGCTGAGGTATTTTAGAGGCTTTAATCTCTCACTTTAGTCCTCATGCTTGTTTATTTCTCTAATAGTTCAAATAGTTGGTTTCAACGTGATTTATGGTTCTCCCTGCTTGTCTGCTGCCACTTGAAAGCTGTTTTTGAAGTCTCCTTTTGAAGTACCATTGTTTTTAGTGAGCCAAGGAGGTTTGTTCTGATCATACCCTTTGTCCTTGCTTGAAAATTTGTTTTAAAGGTATTTATAGTTGTGATCATAGATGTTTTTTAGGTGTTCCCTCTTCTATGACTGCAATTATCAGTGAATCTTTTTCTTTTCTAATTCATTTGAAATAAAATCTTTGAGAAATAGGATGTGCTCCCGAATCTTAGATTTCATTTTAAAAGTTGTCTTGAAGTCATCATTTGCTTAAAGTGTGGTTTGTAGAATTTATGGTTAGCCCTGTCTATCAAATACCTCTTTATTGTTTAGATTATGTTTTCAAGTTCCCTTTGTTAAGAATTCAAACTCTCTTTCCAAATCATTAATGTCCATCTCATTCCAAAAACCAAAGGATCCTGTGGCCAAGTTAGATTTACCCTTTGATATCCCATATCCATTGATAAGTTTGTCATAAATTCTTTTAGACTCCATTGCCCAATGAATCTAACATTTCCCCTTTCTATCTATCTTTCCTAGACCTTTTATGTTCTGCTATGTCATTCAACCAAACAAACAAACAAACAAACACTTGCACTTAATAACTATTCTAAAACCAATACTCAAAGCAAACAAGACATATCTTTGCTAAAACATTTGAGAGATCCCTCTCTGAGAACAAGAGGACTAGATCCTGGAACTCTAAAGATTGGTTCTAATGTTGCCTTGTCTTTTGATTTGCCAATCTATCAAAAGACGGGAGACCAACAGAACACATCCGATGCTACTAGAAATTAACACTCTCTCTTAACGAGGAAAGTGTTCTAGTACTACACAACTATAATACATTGCCTCTGCATCATCTTGTTATGTTCCAAAATAGGATAAATAGTGCTATTTCAGAAAATAATAAACTTGCACAATCAAAATTCAAAACAATGGAGTAAATACCTAGAACAATTTGAAACATGGAAGCAACTGGGCCATTTTATTATAGAAATGGGCAAGAGTACAAATATATAGAAGAAATGCACCTGGGCTCACATTTTTGCAAGCTGAGCAGAACCCAGATGAAACAATAATACCCAGAAAATTGCCCAGTTGATGCTTTGCGTCATCCCAGTGAATCTTCACTAGCTGTTGTAATGGAATGGTTGAAAACTCCACCTCCCATGCTCATAAAATTTTGAAAATTTATTTTTGAGTTCCTTGTAAAAAACGCAGAAAAACCTAGAAATAGCTTGGCCTGGTTTTGACCTTCCAAAATCGTCCTCCAAAATCCCTCGCAAATCTGCAATGTCTGCTGCAAAGATATGGCTGAAAACCCCACCTCCAATGCTCAAAAAAATTTGCGAAATTATTTTCGAGGTCCTTGTAAAAAACCCAGAAATGGTTTGTCTTGGTTTTGACCTTCCAAAAATGACCCCCAATAGGCCCTACGCTCTCCTAGTAGTTGCTCAATACACTGTCTACAGAATCATCAGCGAAATACTCAACAACCCTCCAAGTATCCAACAAATAATCCCTTAGGTACTTCCTCTATCTTTCTGTAATATTCCGAATAGAAATAAACAGTAATATAAAGAAACATAAACAAGCATCTACAACAAATAGAGAGACATCACATAAACAATGCAAATACGGAGAAACACTGAGCCATTTTATTATGTAATTGAAGATAGAATGAGTAAAATGGTGATCAGAATGATGGCACCTTGGCTTGCACAAGGAAAGTTGGAAATACTCTCAGAAATGCTCAAGGAATGGCTGCTCTGTCAAGGACTGCGTAATCTCCAAATGTTGTTGTTGCTGCTAGACTGCTGCTACTGCTGGAATGGGATGGCTCTTTGGGGTTGTTCCCCTACTCAGCAAAATATGAAACTATAGGAATGAGCTATCCTCCAAATACCCGGAAAAGCCCAGAAGGAATCTCGGAATGGATGACCCCAGATATTGATCTCCCTTAGGAAATAACACTATCCCAATGATATACGTTGGCCCTTAATGATCCTCTGCAAATGGTGGCCTCCTCCTCTACCAAAATGATGAAAAAGTGAAGGGTTGATCCCTTCACACTATCTCGAGCTGAAACCCCTGACAAATCCTCACTCTTGGAACTGCCTCTACCACAAACTACGTGATCTCTCTAAGAGACTGCGTTGCCCAAGCAAATGCGTAATTCCTGGCTGAAGATGCTATGGCTCCCTCCTGCAAAATGATGGATAGAACTCCTCACCTGAGCAGGCACTCGAAGTCCCCCGGGGGTGAGGTTGGGATCTCCGCTCGGAGACACTCGGTGTGCTGAACAACACTTGGAGACTTCGCTCAACAACAAAAGCGTGCTCAATGTCAAAAGACAGAAATCATAGATGCATAGTAGGATGAGATAATGAGGAGCCTCTTTCCCTTTTTATGCTCTGAGAGCCTTTCTCTCACTCGAGCCCCACCAAACTGCATTGTCCCTCTTGGCCCACACTGTCCCTCTCTCACTGTGTTGTCATGGGCCCATGCTACCCACGCAGCCTCTTCCTTCATGCTGTGTTGGCTTGAGGGGTCCTGACCCAGGTTCGGATTTAAGGTTTGCCAACAAACCCCTATATTACCGGCCCTTTCGGCAATGACCTGCTTGCGCAGGCCAAGGTCTCACCCGAAGTAGTATGGGAGGGTGTTGGAACCAGGTTTCTGCACCCTGAGAGAAAGAGAGTTAATAGAGGCAGCCTTGATAAGATCTATCATATTTGTGCAGAGGAAATATTATCGCAAAACCTTTAACAATAGACTTGTAGAATGCGAAGTTCATAAACCCACGGACAACATAAATAAAGCAACTATTACTAATCAGATCTCAGTAATACCTTCGCATCTACGTGCGCATCAATATTAATCAACAAACTGAATCACCATAATACCATAAACACAACTATTTCTTATAACACAGAGATACGATCAAATAGATTTATCATTCATTAGCTTCCAAAATCCACTTACAAACCCAATTCCCAACCCGCACACACAACCAGCGGGGTCCGCACATAGCAGGACTGAGGATCTCCGTGCACACAGCCAGTCGGAGTCCTTACCCACATACAACCCAAAACATATCTCAACAGTTCATAATCGACATCAATCAATCTTAGCCTACCTCTAGACTCGACCTATCCATCTACTTATAGCACCTTAGCCTGCGCTATCCTATGGTCCACAAATCGTGGTTTGCGGACCCTTGGTATACCCTTTTTACCCCTTACAATTCATTGGGGGTTTGACCCACCCCAAACCCCCTTCGCTAGATCAAATATTATAAAAATATTACAAAACTGGACAAAATTAGGGCTAGCTGGTGGCGGTGGTCAATAATTCTTGCAGCTGCACACTGGCCAGTCGACCAAGGTCAAGGCTGATGGAGGAGCATGCCTGGACTTGGGTGCATAATTCAACAGGTTCCAGGACAAAGGCAGCACCGGGGAGCGGGCAGATTCGGCTATCTGCGACGGTGGCCAGGGCTGTAACGGGGCCCAGCGGGCCCACAGGAGTCTACTTCGCTTGATCCACGCTCGCCTGATTCTGCCTCGGTTGATCCACGCTCGCTTGAGGTGGGTCTGCTTTGAGTTGGAGGGTATGCAGTTTGGCTTGTAAAAAATCGAAAACATCCTTGTGTTGTTCTTCCCAGGTACTCCATCGATCAACAGACACAGTAGTGACAGCTTCGGTGATCTGATCGAGGTCATTCACCTTGTGTGACTGCACAACACACCTTTTTCGCACAATAGTATCTTAATTAGTAGCGGCAATGTTTGCAAAAGCTTACCTCAGAACCCTTTGAAGAACCTCCGCTAAGCTTCAGAATAGGATACGAATTGATCTACTACAAATTCCGTTACAAATCCTCCCAAAAGACTATCCACCCAGTGATTTACAGTCCGGGTGATTTTGTTATCAGCTCTCTCCAACTGCGGATCAATTTAGGAGTCCACTACCTAACCTGATCATTTTTCCCACAGGTCTAGAACTCTGCTAACCTTGCTAACCACTCCTGTAGTTCGTGTGCGAAGGTTACAAAGAAAATCTCATATACTTCTGTAAAGATATACTTGTTTTTCCACTCTTCGGCATTCAGCCTTGTACTTCGATTCTCTTTTAAGAAAAATTCCTGGATCTGTTTCTCGAACTAGTCTTCAAGCTTAGACTTCTCAGGCCGCTAGTGACCTCGTGGCATTACCTGATTCCTCTCAAAATGCTCCCGGTCCCGGCAATGGAACCATTTGTTGGCTTGAGGGGTCCTGACCCAGGTTCGGATTTAAGGTTTGCCAACAAACTCCTATACTACTAGCCCTTTCGGCAATGACCTACTTGCGCAGGCCAAGGTCTCATCCGAAGTAGTATGGGAGTTTGTTGGAACCAGGTTTCTGCACCCTGAGAGAAAGAGAGTTAATAGAGGTAGCCTTGCTAAGATCTATCAGATTTGTGCAGAAGAAATCTTATCGCAGAACCTTTAACAATATACTTGCAGAATGTGAAGCTCATAAACCCACAGATAGCATAAATAAAGCAACTATTACTAATCAGATCTCAGTAATACCTTCGCATCTACATGCGCATCAATATTAATCAACAAACTGAATCACTGTAATACCATAAACACAGCCAGTTCTTATAACACAGAGATACGATCAAACAGATTTATCATTCATTAGCTTCCAAAATCCACTTACATACCCAATTCCCAACCCGTGCACACAGCCAGTGGGGTCTGCACACAGCAGGACTAAGGATCTCCGTGCACACAGCTAGCCAGAGTCCTTACCCACAAACAACCCAAAATAGATCTCAAAAGTTCGCAATCAACATCAATCAATCTTAACCTACCTCTAGACTCGATCTATCCATCTACTTATAGCACCTTAGCCTGCGCTATCCTATGGTCCACAAACCGTGGTTTGCGAACCCTTGGTCTACCCTTTTTACCCTTTACAATTCATTGGGGGTTTGACCCACCCCAAACCCCCTTAGCTAGACCAAATATTACAAAAATATTACAAAACTGGACAAAATTAGGGCTAGGAACCCCCGTTCCAACACGCTGTCACTTCACCCTCTTGGGCCCTGTTGACCGCACTTTGTCAACTACCCCATAGCAGTACACCCCCATTTTTTCAAATGGGATTCTTCATGTTCGACGTGGCTGCGCCATTCAGATTTCATCATCAGTCATCCAAATTTCATCGCCGATCGACAATTTTTATAATGATGTAAACCCATTCTGCATTTTATGATGTAAATGATCTAAGTAAGACCGTCCATGTATGTAACAACCTAAGTAAGCCTAGTATGTTGTTGATGACTTCCATCCTAGGAGGTTTTTTGTCTCACTGATTCACAAAAGTGATCGGCAGAGTTTTTCCCTCCAGCCTCACCCCAAAGCTAGGGTGGAATTTGTCATCAGCATACTAAGTGAGTCCTAGTGTTTTTTATCGAGTCCTTGTAAAAGTAGTTTCAACTACTTGGTCTACTAGATCATGTTTTGAGTCGCAGAATTGGGTATTTATTTGAGGGTCTATACGAATGGGTATTCCCCCTTCATGTATGTAAATGTATTATCTCATGTAAAGAGGGTTGGAAAAATAATTAAAATCCCCTCTCAGTCAATTAATTAAATTTTCTGGTCAATTAATTAATAAAATCTTAAACCAGAAATTTAATTAATTTAGGGTCTTAAGTTAGGATTAAATCTTTAAAGGCAAAATTTGTGGGTCCTTGGAAAATGATTTTGAAAGCCCCAAGCCAAGGGAATATTGAAAATTTTAAGAAATATTGGACCCTTGGGCCTTGGTGGTTAAGTCAAGGTCAAAATTTTGGGGTAATTAACTCAAAAATAATATTTTTGAGTTTATTAAAATTGAATTAAATGATAAATTCGTTTTTTCCCCAAAATTTTAATTTCAATGCTCCTGATTAAAAGATGATTAAATCTTTTGGACGGTTGAGATTATTTTGACGAGGATCATCCAAACTAGCCGTTGGAGATTTTGTCCTATAAATTTAGAGGTCTTTGTCAGTATTGAGTGATCCGATCTGAGGATCGTGCACTTGTTCTTAGAAGCTCTTGTAAATTTTTTTGAGGAATAAAGCATAAAGACTTTGGGGTTACAAATCTGAATGTTCCTTCTCAGATCTATGTGGTGAATTGTCTCTAAACTATGCTACTTGGTTTCTTGCATTTTATGGTTGATGGCCTACATGGATTAATCTGCATATAGGTATCTTGTGCAGTTTTCTGGGTTTATAAAATAACATTTTGATTTTCTGCAAAGGTATCATGTTGTTTTCTTAAATCTCTATCAATCTAAGATTCAGATCTAAGTGTGCAGGGAAATTTTTTTTAGATTGGGCGTCTGGGGAAGTCTTCGGTTGGACCAGCCGACTCTCAATAAACATAAATCTGATAAGCTCTTTATTTGTTAAATTCCAGGTCTATCTTACGATATTTGTGATTTTGCAGGGTTTCAAAGGCTTGTGCCTCTCACTAAAATTTTAATCTCTGAAAATTGAGCTAAAAATGGATTTCAAATCTGACCACGAGGGTTTTAAATCTGTAAACTAGTTGTAAATTTGTAATTTTTTTGTAAGGGTTTAATTGTTTCTTGGTGTATATCTTCAGATCTGACTGATTGTTGCAGGTTACAGGTTCAATCGAATTTTTTTTTTTTTTTTAGATCTAAGGCAGATCTAGCCTCCAAAGGCCAGATCTGGCCTCAGAATCCCCACTGTGGGCAAATCTGGGCGTTATTGATTCAAAGAATTTTTAAAATCTGAGAAGAAATTTTAAATTTTGTTGGAGGTGTTGGGTTTATCCATTGCAAACGCTGCCATCGAGCTAGCTTCTGCATTTTCAAATCGCACTTCTGCCCATCATTTCATCATTGACCTACGTCCTCCATTCCATATGCTCAGATTTCCTTTGCACATAACTCCGATCTGCAACACAAAATTTTTAGAACCCGCGTCCAATTCCTCCAGCTCTGTCGTGTTTCCCCTTTGAGCTGTCAAGCCCTCCTTCACGTCCATTGTTCCTTCGTTGCTGTCAACTAGTCGACCTGCATTAAGCGTCAATCTCATTTGTCTTGCCGGCACTCGATCTTGTTACCCGAGCTTGTGTCTATTGAAGCCTTTTCTCCTGCTCGCGTCCAAACTCATCTCCGCCCGCCATCATTTCTTGCCCTTCCCAAGCCTTCACGACTGACCTACACCTGCAAAACGACAAAGAAACGCTTGCATTGAAAAGCAAACATATACATATGCGTTCAGAAAAATTTTGTGTTTCATTTTCATTATTTTGGGTTAACGTTTGGGTTTAATTCGTTTTAGTTTTAAATTGTATATGTGTTGATTTCTTTGGTTTTCATAGTTAGCGTTAGATTTTAGATGTAATTTTATTTAACTCCATTTTTTTTTTAAGCTTAGCTTTTAGTTCTAATTTGATTAGATTTTAGATTTTAATTTAATCTTACTTTAGATTTTAATTTCGATTTTTTAAAGTCTTAGCTTAGTTTTAGTTTTTTTTTATTTAGTTCCTAGTTTTAATTTAGTTTGTTTTTAGGATCTAACTTAGGTTTTAGTTTAGATTTGATTTAGTCTAACTATATTTTAAATTTTAGATATTAAATTTTAATTTAACCTTAGTTTAGTTTTAACTTAGTTTCAATTTAGTTTAATTTTAATTTTAGTTTTGTTTAGATTTAACTAGTGTTAGAACTTTTATGTAGATTTAGATTTTTAATTTGTTTTAAACTAAAAATAAAAAATAAAAAAATAATAATAAAAAATAAAAAAATTCCAAAAACTCTAAAAAAAAAAGAAAATACAAAAATATAAAATTTTTAAATTTTCTATAGTCAAATGAGCTTTTGAAATTTTTTATCTAAAGTTTTGACTATAGAAACATTTTCTGGATCGAAATTAATTGAAGCATCATAAATCTGGAAATATTGCAAGTCTCGGGCATTTTCATCTTGTGATAATATTGCTGTGGGTTTAAGATATTTTAATACATGGTTGTGGTGTCTTTCATTGAATATCATTGTGATCAAGATCGTGTTTTAATAAGCAGCAGTTAATCGTCACTTACTTGTTCATAATTGCATAACGGGATTTTGTTTGACTCCATAAGGCATTGGTCTTAAACGTGAAATTTAGATCTGTGGAATCTCGTTCATTTTATCAAGTATTTGATGTTTTAGCTGTGTCTCCTGGATTTATCATCCTCATTTGTAATAGGGTCTACCTCCCTTAGCTTGCAAGGAGACAGTTTAAATAGAGAGATTGGGGATAAGAGTGACAGCCCCCAATCTGAGCCGTTGTCGCGGTGCCTTGACAATCTGTGCGACAACAGGCCCCATGTTGTCAAGTAAATATATGCTCAAGTGACTTTAGGGAATAATTTATTTTCTGAGTGTAGGCTATGTGTCTCATCACCCACTTTATTAACTGACTTAACTTTAGAAAAGCAAAATTGGCCAAAATTAATATTACCAATTAGCTGCTGCTAATTGGGAATATTATAGTCCTCCCTGCCAAAATGTTGCTTGTCCTCAAGCAACTGCAAATATGGATGCTACAAATTTTCTCATTCTCCCAAGTGGCATCCTCATCTCTTTAAGTTCCTCCACCTCACCAAGTACTCTCTGACTATCCTGCTCCGTAGTTGTATCTCCCTGGTGTCTATGATGGCTTCTAGCTGCAACACCAAATGCCCCTCATCATCTATTGGTGGAAGCTCCTCCGTTGCAGTCACCTGCTGCACCAATGCCTTTTTCAGGCATGATACATGGAATATGTTATGGATCCGGCTACCTGTAGGCAACTCTAGCTCATATGCAACCTCCCCAATCCTGCGGATCACCCTGTAAGGTCCATAGAAGTGGGGCTTGAGCTTCTCGGCCCCCTTCTGCTTCAACGTGGACTGTCGGCATGGCTGAAGTCGTAGGTAGACCAAGTCCCCTACCTCAAACTACCTCTCAACCCATCCCCTGTCTGCATATAGCTTTTGCTAGTTTTGAGTTGCAGCTAAGTTTTCCTTAAGAGCCCGGAGTATATCCTAACTCTCTTGGATATAGTCCTTGGCCCTGGGGGCCTTGCTAGCACCAAACATCATGTCAGCAAAAGTCAAAGCATGATATCCATACAAAGCATATAACTTAGACATACCGATGGACATGTGGAAACTGGTGTCGTAGCAGTACTCTCCCAAATGCAACCAGTGTAACATACCTTCTACTGCCCTATGACATAGTTTCGCAAGTAGCCTTCCAGCCACTTGTTCACTATCTCTATCTGCTCGTCCGTCTAAGGGTGATAACTGGTACTCAGAGTCAACTCTGTACCCACCAAACGAAAGAGCACCTGCCAAAAGCCACCCATGAAACGACTGTCCAGGACACTAACAATGATCTTCGGAAGACCATGCAATCTGAAAACATCCCTGAAGAACAACTCCGCTGCCTATGTTGTTGTATACCATGTTGATATATCGAAGAAGTGTGCATACTTTGTCAGTTGATCAACGACCACAAAGATGCACTCCTTGCCCTGCACCGTGGGCAACCCAGTGATGAAGTCCACCGAAATGTTCTCCCATTTTCCCTTCGGAATGGGAAGTGATTGTAGTAATCCCGGCCGTAATTTATGGGTTTCCCTGTTTCCGTTTCATTTTTTGCCTGAAACGGGTGAGGGTTGGACATTTCCTGCAACTTAGCCAGAAAGGAATCCCAGAATGGATAACCCCGAAATTTGACCTCCCTTAGGAAATAACACTATCCCAGTGAAATACGCAGGCCCTAAATGATCCTCTGCAAATGATGGCCTCCTCCTGTACAAAAATGATGAAATAGTGAAGGGTTGATCCCTTCATAGTATCTCGGGCTAAAACCCCTGACAAATCCTCACTCCCAGAACTGCCTCTACCACAAATTGTGTGATCTCTCCAAGAGACTGCGTTGCCCAAGCAAATGCGTAATTCCTGGCTGAAGATGCTATGGCTCCCTCTTGCAAAACGATGGATAGAAATCCTCACCCGAGCAGGCACTCGAAGTCCCCCGAGGTTGAAGTTGGGATCTTCGGTCGGAGACACCCGATGTGCCAAGCAACACTTGCAGACTTTGCTCAACAGCAAAAGTGTGCTCAATGTCAAAATACAAAAGTCTTAGATGTATAATATAATGAGAGAATGAGGATCCTCTTCCCCTTTTAATGCTTTGAGAGCCTTTCTCTCACCCGGGCCCCACCAAACTGTGTTGTCCCTCTTGGCCCATGCTACCCACACTGCCTCTTCCTTCACGATGTCACTTCACCCTCCTGGGCCCCACACTGTCAATTAAATATATCTTCAAGTGACTTTAGGGAATGATTTATTTCCTAAGTGTAGGCTATGTGTCTCATCACCCACTTTATTAACTGACTTAACTTTAGAAAAGAAAAACTGGCCAAAATTAATATCACCAATTAGCTGCTACTAATTGGGAATATTACACTCTCTCAGAAAACAATGACTCAAATGGCTGAGGCACTCCCCCACAACTATGCCCAACTCTCCTCCTCTGCGTTAGCCCAGTGATTGCCACGCTACTCCAGAAATAGGCTATCAATCTCAACCTTCGAGGTTCGCTTATAGCATAACAAGGTAATGAACCTAGGTTCGCTTATAGCTTAGCAAGCTAATGAATCTTTCGTCGTCAAATCAACCAGCAACAATCACACAAGAACATAACTACATTCTTCTGGAATACCACTGCGTCCTCCAGAAATACGCATTGTTGGGGCAACTAACTGCAAATGCTGAAGATATCACAATGAAGCTCTCTTGGATAATAATGGAAAACCAATCTAGGGTGGTGCTCAAAATCTCCCTGTAATATCCCAAATGGAGAAAATGACAGCAATACAAAACGTACACAGACTAAATCTACAACAATATGGAAAACACATTAAAAACGCTAGAAATGAGCCAAAAACTGTTAAGCGATTTCATTAATCTGGAGGTGAAAAAGAACAAATACAAGAGTGCTCAAAATGATAGCACTCAAGCCGGTAAAAGATGACTGAAATGACCCTTAGGTTGGCACACTAAAATACTGCTCTACTATTGTTGCTGCTAGACTCTTCCTCTGCGCTACCCTACTAGAAATGTTGTAGCTAGCCAACTTCGGACTATTGGTTGGGCTACTTCCACAGATCAGAAAATTCTAGGAATTTGGGAAGCTGATCCTTGCCCAAAACCCAGAAAAACCCAGAAATGGTTTTCTCTAATTCCAACTTTCAAAATATGCCCTTTTTGCCTAGCTCTTATAACTGTGGGTTGAGTAGGGACTGTGTAAATGGGCTGATCTGCTACTCAGAAAATGTCGAGATTTTAACCACGGACTCTACTCAAAAAACTCAGAAAAAACCCAGAAATATTTCCCCCAAACTCGAATCTTCAAATTTTGGCCTTTCTATGTTTGGCCCTCTTCTAATTTCAAATTTCGTTGCCACTGAATCACTAAGGACAATGGAGCACCAATTGATAATTTGAATGATCCTCACTCCAATATCCCTGAAGCTCGGTGAAACTCCTAAATGAAGTCTCCTAAAAAACTCCTCTCTTGAGCAGGCACTCGAAGTCCCCCGAGGATGAGGTTGGGATCTCCGCTCGGAGACACCCGTGTGCTAAACAACATTATAGACTCGGCTAAACAACTCAAGTGTTCTCAAGTTGTAAAGACTAGAAAATCATAATAGTCTAGAATGATTTCCACGGCTGCCCTCACCCCCTTCTTATTCTTGTGAAACCCTACATCCTTGGGTCCACTCATTAATTGTGATGCTACTTGGCCCCTTGGCTTTCACACTTGTTGCACATCCTTGGGTCCACCCATTAATTGTGCTGCTACTTGGCCCCTTGACTTGCACACTTGCTGCGCTGTCTTCTTGGCCTCTTGTCCCCACAAGAGCTATGATGTCCACATTAGCTCTAAAAAGTGGTTTTATTCTAACTGTTGGGTTTATGGGTCCCTTCACCCTTTTATTTACCTACTGAACTTAAGAAAAACAAAATTGGAAAAAATTAATATTTCTAATTAGCTATCAGCTAATTAGGAATATTTTAGTCCTCCCCACCAAAACGTTGCTTGTCCTCAAGCAACTGCAAATATGTGGGCCACCCTGTTGGCCCGATGCAACTGAGACCCAATGCCAAAATCCCATACAAACCCATGAGTGTGGCTATGCCCCATGTGTTAGGCTACCTGGAACAGACCTCTCAATGTCGAGATCCCAAACTGATCTCTCACCACACCTATCATCAATCAAACCTCTCAGATCCCAATTCCACCATGGCCAATCATCGCCCAAATCCCCTAGCTCGGAGTACACACTACATCTGGCTATATCTACTGCCCCATGAGGTGAAGACCACCAACATGCCTCAATTCTCCACGGCTCTTGCTATACCGTAGCTCTGATTGTATAAACTACCCCACCAACTGCGTACCAACTCATCACCTCTCTCCAATCCAACCCCTAACTCAATCCAATGCTGATCCTGCTTTCCTGAAGTCAGGATGGAATGTTGAAAAGCTTTCGACATGTGCCCCACTGCCAACTAGAAACTGTAGTATCTATTATGTCTACGGGTCCCTGCTCCTCTATGATACTGACAAAGAAGATCATACCATCAATAGGATACCAACTCATGATCTCCTGCCAGTCTATCCTGGTCGAAGAATCTAATGTGGTGACATCTGCATATGGAACACGTCTAGAGTGTGGTCTCCAGCCCATACTCAACTCATGCTGCTTTGTCCCATTTGTCAAAGAGAATTGCCTTAAAAGAAGGCCCCTCTCTCTATAATAGGCCCAAGTGGGCAAAGTATGCTGCAAGCCCCATTGATGTACTCCTGGAGGGTGCTACTCCCTGAAAGTACTACAGTCCTGCTAACTGTATGTGCATCTACCAGCACCTCATCAATGGGTCAGCCCAAAGATGGATACACCACCATCTCCAACAACTCCTCCCTCTCCTAATCAGGAATATCATACTCCTGTTGTCTACTAGCCTTCTGCAGAACTACCATATCGACCTCCAATATCTCCTGGGGATGAGTATCTACAACTACTGCCACCATGCTAGATGTCCGCACATCCGTCTGCTCCTCCTCAATGGCTGACCCCAAGGTTAGCTGCATATCCACCACTAACTCACTGTTTGAGCCTCCATCTGGCTCTCCCCCAAAGGACTATCATGCATGATGTGCATAGCTTCCTCTTAAGCTAACCCATGCTCCATCATATGCTGCTCAGGCTGAATCATCACAAGTGACTCATCATCCTGAATATCTCTCATCGAGTCCTCTGACTGCTCACCCTGCATGCTGGAAGATAAATTCGGCCTACAGTCATCAACTCCACATGACTGCTCATGCTCCTCTACAGGCCACTGCTCCTCGCTCCATAGCCTTGCACACCACTGGATGTTATGGTCTAACATTAGGTTTGTACGCATCAGTCTGCATCCCTCTACATAACACTGGACCCTATGACATGGCTCTATGTAGTCCTGCGTATCAGTGCCTACTACCGTACCACCCTGTAACGTATAATATCCTGCATGGGTCAAAATATCCACCATTCTGCTAGTAAACCCCCCATGAGGAGGGCTACATCTCCCCATCTGCTCTAAAGGATCAGAGCGACCCAACTCCTCACATGCCAATGACAATGACATCACTGCTCCTATCCTCCATAGCTCAAGTGTACCATATATTCATGAGAGAGCACCATCTCTACATACTGCTGTGTCTGGTGCCCTACCAATGCCACCTCCTTCGACCAACTCCTGAGAAAGTAGGCTAATCACCTTGTGACTCCATGCACGGTTGATATGCTAAGATAGCTCCTAAAAAGGGTGTACCCTCCTGTCGAACCATCATGTCACTAGGGATGTCCAAGGCTTTGATAGAGATCTGAAAATATGTGTGCGCCCAAACATCAAACCCATCATGCAATGACTACCATCACCTACCGACTCTATGATGTGATGGGAAATTCCACCTGGATCCCAACAGTAAACTGGCCCTCGTGTCCCTCTAGTAATCCATGGATTCTACTAAAATGTGGCCATGGATGTATCCAGCTGCCTAGCCTGCTCCACGGGGTACCAGCTTAGTACCTCTCGCCATCCAACCTCGATAGAGGAATCGAATGCACGAACCCCTACACATAGAAAAATCCCTCCATCCTGCGAGTGTTGCTCCCTCTGCAACTCATTACGTCTCATCTCACCATCCTGGTCAACATACGAGATCTGACTAGGTGGCCGAGTCTCTCACTTTCCAATGGGAAGAGGTGATCCAACAGTGTTGCTAGCCCCATCTATGTATGCCTGAAGGGGGCTGCTCTAACACTCCCTTGTGCTCTTTAGTTGTACCATTAAGGAATCCAACCGTTCCCCAATGTGGGCTAACTTAGCCGCTGACTCGGCAAACCACTCTCACGCCCTCCAGTTATTGGTTTTGCAACAAAATAGCCTCTCGTACTGATGTGGCCTTCCCTTTCAAAACTAGAAGGTCAGCCTGAAGCTGATGGCACTGCTGTGTGTGACCACCGTCCAATACCTCTTTATCTCCCAGTGCCTCCTCAAGGGCTAACCCAAAGGATGGTTGCACACCCTCCTCCATAGACACTCCAACACATAAGACATGATCACTAGTCAGCTGCATGTCATTGTCATCCGACAATTCTGTCATAGACTTGGAGGCCTCTGTACCTATCGGCTCCTCAACAATGGTGGAGTTGTCTCCCGACACTTCATCAACCTATGATGTGTTGCTATCATCAAAGAACTCGATCACAACCCTAGAAACCCCATCAATGGATACCTCAACAATGGGCGGTGTCTCACCAACGAGTGTATGCTCAGTTGTCTCCTTCCCAACTATGGCCCCTTCAACTACTCTTTCATCTTCTTCCTTAATTTGTCTCACCATCCTTGCATAATTCCACCGAATCCCCCCTGATCTGTGCTTGTCTCTTAGTTCACGGTGCTCCCAAAAAGAGAGGGTTGCTTGAATGTCATGTCCCAATGATTGTTATGTTTGCCAATTTGTTGCCAATGACTCCACATCAGCTGCAATAATGTCCTGATCTAGAATTGTTGCATCAATCAATTCCTTCCCCAAATTAATGATCATTTGTTGAACCCTAATCACCTCATTCAAGGTTACTGCTATGGCATCCGAGTTTAACCTTTATTCTGGTCTCATCATAGAATGAGGGTTTACCACAAACTGAGCCAAGATTATGCTCTGATACCACTGTAATATCCCAAATGGAGAAAATGACAACAATACAAAACATACACAGACTAAATCTACAACAATATGGAAAACACATTAAAAACGCAAAAAATGAGCCAAAAACTATTCAACCATTTCATTAATATGGAGGTGAAAAAGAACAAATACAACAATGCTCAAAATGATAGCACTCAAGCCGAAAAAAGTTGGCTGAAATGACCCTCAAGTTGGCACACTAAAATACTACTCTACTGATGTTGCTGTTGGACTCTCCCTCTGCGCTGCCCTACTGGAAATGTTGCAGCTGGCCAATTTCGGACTGCTAGTTGGGCTGCTTCCACTGCTCAGAAAATTCTAGGAATTTGGGAAGGTAATCCTTGCCCAAAACCCAGAAAAACCCAAAAATGGTTTTCTCTAATTCCAACTTTCAAAATCTGTCCTTTTTGCCTGGCTCCTATAGCTGCTGGTTGAGTAGGGACTCCGTAAATGGGCTGATTTGCTACTAAAAAAATGTTGGGATTTTAACCACGGACTCTACTCAAAAAACCCAGAAAAACCTAGAAATCTTTCCCCCAAACTCCAATCTTCACATTTTGGCCTTTCTATGCTTGGCCCTCTTCTAATTTCGAATTCTGCTGCCACTGAACCACTTATGAGGGTGCAGTTCCCTCGCCTTCCAATCTCAATCCATTTTGCCTTGCTTGGATTTTGCCTTTGAGCCCCACTTGAAGGTAGTCTACACTCCCTCGTTTGGATGCTCTTGTTCTTCTATCAAGAATGGTGTTTTGTTGAAGCTCATCAAGGTATTCTGGAGAAAAATCCTCAATGGAAGGAATCTGAACATGTTCTCCTTGATCTTCAATCATGGAGGCTCATACAATCTTAAATTCTCAACATTAACAACAAAGTAAGTTTGCATGTATGAAGGCAAGTCTAACTTGAAGGCACTGTCACCAATCTTTTCCAAAATTTTGAAAGGACCATAATGGATTGGTTTCAATTTTTTACCTTCCCCTTGAAGCCTCTCTTTGCTAATGTCAAGCCAAACTTTGTCACCAACTTGGAACTTGTGATCTACACGATGCTTTTCGAGCCTTGCTTTGTACTTGCCTTAGCTCTTTTCAAGATGATCTTGAACTGTTTGATGTATCAATTGGATTTTTTCTATGAGCTTCTTGGCTTTGTCTATGTCACTATGGCCATCGATCGCAACATCCTTCCCAAAAATGAAATCCAATGGCGATCTAGGCAAGTATCCAAGACATGCCTCAAATGACGATGTTTGTGTAGAGGAGTGTTTTGCACGGTTGTAAGCATGCTGAATGTAGTGCAAGTTTTCATCCCACAACTTAGGATGTTTATTGCAATATCCTCGAAAAAGATGTATGACTGTTTGATTGACCACTTCGGTTTGAACCTCTGTTTGTGGATGAAAGGTTGTACTTTTTTTCAACTTGGTATCCATCAAGTCCCACAAACTTGACCAAAAATTTCCAACAAATCAAGAATCTCGATCACTAACAGTGGATGTGGGCAATCCAAAATGAACCCAAACATGCTGAAAGAATAAGTGAGTTGTTTGTTCAGCTATGATTTTCTTTTTACAAGGCATTAATATACACATCTTTATGAACCTATCGAAAACTACATACAAATAATCATGACCTCCTTTTGACAATGGAAGACCTCGTCACTCTCCCATGGACGTGAAGGTACGGGAAGTGGTGTGTGTTGAGATTTTGTGTATTTGGGGTAGCATCAGTTGTGCTCTAGCTCCCAAATTTTGTGGAGGGACTAGAGTACACTTGATCTACAAGACCCAGAAATTGGTTTGGGAAATTTCATCTGGTTTAGGAGATATTAAATTAATTAATTATTTTAATGTATTTCCTAAGTTAAAACTTAGGGAACTTAAATAATTAAAGTGAATTTAATTAAACATGTGATGAAATTGTCTTAAGTCACACGGATCAAGCTTTCTTTTAATCTTAGCCATTGATTCAAGATCAGATCATGGTCGTTGGTTTCTCAATGCGAAAAGTATAAAGGAAAGGCTTGGGGTCATTTGTAAAGACACACAGAAGCAGAGCACTGAAGCTAAGCTGAGATTCTAGGGCAGGGTTTGCTAAGAATACTCAAAAGTGTTTAAGCTATAGAGAGGGGAATTTAGGCCGAGGGGATGATCTGATCCCGGGGTCTAGAATACACAAGAGGCAGAGATCAGCTCAAGGACAATGCAGAGGAGAAGGGAAGCTGCAGCAGCAAGGACAACTCAGTCCCTCCAAGGACAGTGTGATTTTCAGTAGGAAACGCTCATAGGGTTACACAGATACCCTAAGGGGTAGCGTAGGGCCTGCATCACCCAGTCTAGGGTAACACAGACCTTTCCGAAGCAACGCTGAGGGTCAAAGGGCCTTCAGAGGCTGACGCAGATGCTTCAGGGGCAGCGTTGGGGCTTCTAGGCCCTAATTTTGGCTGAGTTCTGTAAATCCCATTTGAGGGTGTGGATCAGTCTTTATTTTGGCCCTAGATCAGCCACTGAGCTATAGATCTGGTATTTCTCTGTTGGGTTTTCCAGATCTAGAACCTAGGCTTGTTTTATTCAAAAAATTCTTAATAATAAAACCCTCCAGTAGCCGGAGACCGGTTTGCTCGCATTGGGTTTTTCCGGGGACTATTTTTCCAGAAATAACTGTGTCACTTTGTCTATGTGTGCATGAACTTGTTCTAGATCTGGATTAGTGGAGATATGTTATGTGTTTTGCTTCGATTTTAACTTGAATTTATTCAGTTAATAACTTGTTTAAGTAGGAGGAGCATTACCAGATTAACAATAAATAATTTCTGCATACTGTAAAGAATCAGAAATTTCCACATGGTATCAGAGAAAATGCAGATCTAGGAGGGTCACTAGCAAGAAACTGAAGGTTCTAGCAGCAGGAAGCAACTAGAAAAGTAGTAGAAACGCAGATCTGAAGGGACAACGCAGTTTTCAAAGGCAGATTCACGCAGAGGGAAGGGTGACGTTGTCTAACGTTGTCTCCTAGCAATCCCATGCAATTACTACGCAGGGGCAGCTCAGAAACAACGTTGCATTGGTCTGAAGCCAGCCAGTGCGATTCATATCTGAATCTGTCAGATCCAGAAAAGACTGTAGAAAAGCTGTAGAAATTCAGAAGGTGATGGTGGGGTTAAATTTCTGAAGTTTATAGAGTTTTAGTGTAATATCCCGAAGGGAAATAAACAGTAATATAAAGCACACAAACAAAGTACACAGCAACTAGAGACAAACCATGAGACAAAATACATAATATGGAGAACGCTGAGCCATTTTATTAATACTGAGAAACAAGAAATAAGTACAAAGGTGATCAGAATGATGGCACCTCGACTTGCACAAGGCAAGTGTAGAAATACTCTCATAACAATGTGTGGAATGGCTGCTCCCTCTATCAACTGCGTAGTCTCCAAGCTGCTAGAAATGTTGTCGTGCTGCTGTAGCTGCTGGAATGAAACGAGTTTTTGGGGCTGTTCCCCAACTCGAAAAATGTTGAAACTCTGGGAACGACCTCTACTCCCAATACCCAGAAAAGCCCGGAGAGCTTTTCAAGAATGGCTGACCCCGAAAAATACCTCCTTTGAGGCACTACGCTATCCCTCAAGGGAAAATGCTGACCCTGAAGGCAACACTGCAAAATACGGCCTCTCCCTTTGCAAAATGTCTCCAATAAGTAAGGGCTGATCCCTTCCCTAATCCTCCGATCTGAATCCACCGAAATAACCTCAATCCGGAACTTCCCCAACTAGAACTGTGCCCTCCCTCTCCAAGATTGCGCAGTCTCTTGAAGGAATGCTCCTCAATGGCTGAAGCTTCGATCTCTCCCTACAAAATATGGTAGGACTCCTCACCCGAGCAAGCACTCGGAGTCTCCTGAGGCTGAGGTTGGGATCTCTGCATGGAGACCCCCGGTGTACTAAACAGTACGTGCAGACTAGCTAAACAGCAAGCGTGCTCAATGTCTAGAGACAAACTCCAAAATGCATAATCATCAATGAGAGAAATGAGGTAGCCTCCCCTCTATTTATCTTTGGTGAGCCTCCCTCTCTCCTTGGCCCCACCACGTCCACGCTGTCTCTCTTTGGCCCACGCTACCAACTCATCTGCGCTGGCTAGGCCCACGCTGCCTAAGTGTGTCACCCCCTTCGTTGTCACTTGGCCCCCTTGGCCTACCTTATCCACAATGTTATGTCTCCTAGGTGACTTTAGGGAGTGTGTTTTATTCTAAGTGAGTCACATGCTCCTTTTACCCACTTTATTTATATTTTAACTATATAAGGCAAAATTAATCAAAATTAATATTTCCAATTAGCTATTGCTAATTGGGAATATTACAGTCTCCCCCGGCAAAATGTTGCTTGTCCTCAAGCAACTGTAACGATGGATGCTGTAAGATCTTCTCACTCTCCCAAGTGGCATCCTCATTCGGCAAATTTCTCCACCTCACTAGGAACTCCCGGACTGTTCTGCTTCGCAGCTGTCTCTCCCTGGTGTCAATAATGGCCTCCGACTGTAGCACCAAGTGCCCCTCATCGTCTGTAGGTGGAAGCTCTTCTGTTACCGTCACCTGCTGATCCAGTGCCTTTTTCAGGCATGATACGTGAAAGATATTATGAATCTTGCTACCCTGAGGTAGCTCCAACTCATAAGCAACATGTCCTACTCTGCGTATCACCCTGTATGGACCGTAGAAGCGTGGCTTGAGCTTCTCAGCCCCCTTCTGCTTCAGCGTGGATTGTCGGTATGGCTGTAAGCATAGGTAGACCAAATTCCCTACCTCAAAATGCCTCTCTACCCGACCCTTGTCTACATACAGCTTCTGCTGGTTCTGTGTTATAGCCATGTTGTCCTTGAGAGCTCGGAGAATGTCCTGACTCTCTTGGATCCAATCCTTGGCTCTAGGAGCCTTGCTGGCACCAAACATCACGTCAATAAAAGAAAGAGCATGATATCCATACAATGCATAAAATGGAGACATACCGATAGACATGTGATGAGTGTTGTTGTAACAGTACTCCCCTAAGTGCAGCCACTTCAACCAAGCCCTCTGCTGCCCACTGACATAGTTATGCAAGTAGCCCTCCAGCCACTTGTTCACTATCTCGGTCTATCCGTCTGTCTAAGGATGGTAGCTAGTGCTCGGTGTCAACTCTGTGCCCACCAAGCGAAAGAGCTCCTGCCAAAATCCGCCCATGAAGTGGCTGTCCCTGTCACTAACGATGGTCTTTGGGAGACCATGCAACCTCAAAATTTCCCAAAAGAATAGCTCTGCCACCTGTGCTGCTGTGTAACGTGCGGATATAGGAAAGAAGTGAGCATACTTTGTCAATCGATCAACGACTACAAATATGCAGTCCTTGCCCTGCACCGTGGGCAACCCTGTGATGAAGTCCATCGAAATGCTCTCCCATTTCCCTTCTGGTATGGGACGAGGCTGCAATAAACCTGCCGGATGGTTCATCTCCCCCTTGTTGCGCTGGCAAACCTCGCACTCCCTGACATGCTGGAGTACGTCCTCCTTGAGGCCCTTCCATGAGAATCTCTCCCTGATGGCCCTGTAGGTTTTGGTAAACCCCTGATGGCTTGATAGTGGTGAATCGTGAGAAGCCTGCAATATCTTCTTCTTGAGCTGAGAGCCCTCAGTCAAGAAGATCTTGTCCCTGTAATAGATGATCTCATCCATCACCCTGTACCTGTCATCCGTCAGCTGCCCATCCAAAATCTCACAGGCAAAACGGTCCTTGGAGTACTCCACCAACAACCGAGCCCTCCAATCTGTGTCTAAACTCATCAAGGACAACGCTGCTGGTCTGCGTGAGAGTGCATCAGCCACCACGTTGTTCTTCCCCTTGACATACTCGATGTCAAAATCGTAAGCCTGGATCTTACTGACCCACTTATGCTGCCTCTCTTGCAACTGCTTCTGCTCTAAGAAAAACCTGAGGCTGTTGTGGTCTGTCCTCACCCTCAACCTGTTGCCCACCAGGTATTGCCGGAATTTGGCCAATGCATGCATGATGGCCAAAATCTCCTTGTCGTATATGGCATACAACCGCTCATGTGGTAGGAGCTTCCGGCTCTCAAAAGCTATGGTGTGGCCTCCCTGCATTAAAACCGCGCCTATCCCCACTCCCGACGCGTCACACTCCAAAACAAAGGGCTGCGTGAAGTCTGGCAATGCTAACACCGGAAAGTTGCTCATCACCTCCTTGAGCCTGTCAAAAGCCCTCTGTGCTATATCCATCCAACTGAATGCCCCCTTTTTGGTCAGATCTGTAAGGGGTGCAGCAAGTTGGGAAAATCCCTTGACGAACTTCCTGTAGTAGGTGCAGATACCCACAAACCCTCGAAGTTCCGTCACGTTCTTCGGCTCTGGCCAATCCCTGATGGCCCTGATCTTCTCCTCGTGGACCCTCACTCCATCCACTCTGATGATGTGCCCCAAATAGAGCATCTCTGTTAACCCGAACTCACACTTGGAGAGCTTAGCATAAAACTGCTGCTCCTCCAAGATACGCAATACTGCCTCTATGTGTTGGAGATGCTCCTCCCATGTCCTGCTGTATATCAATATGTCATCAAAGAACACTAGTACACACTTCCTCAGATGACTGCAGAAGATGTGGTTCATACATGACTGGAAGGTGGCCGGTGCATTGGTTAGCCCGAAGGGCATCACCAAAAACTCGAAATGGCCATAGTGACATCTGAAAGCGGTCTTGGGAATGTCCTGCTCCCTCACGCGGATCTGGTGGTACTCGGATCTCAAGTCAATCTTCAAAAGAACTACGCCCCCCTCAACTCATCCATCAGCTCGTCAATCCATGGGATAGGGTACCTGTTCTTCATTGTCTTCTTGTTCAGGGCCCTGTAGTCAATGCACATCCTCAATGTGTCGTCCTTCTTCTTCACCAGTACTACTGAAGAAGCGAAAGGACTGGTGCTAGGCCGAATGTGTCAAAGAGCTAGCAACTCATGGATAGCCCACTCAATCTCGTCCCAATAGGCCTTGGGGTGCCTATAGGGTGTGGTGATGATGGCCTGTATGCCCTACTCCAACTCGATAGTGTGCTCAAATCCCCGATCTGGTGGTTGTCCTGGCGGTATCTCCCCAAATACCGTAGCATACCTGTCAAGAAGGGTCTGCACCTCTGGGTGCACGGCCTGCCTTGTAGATCCTGCCTTTGAAGCATGCAGCTCTACTGCCCACTCTATATCTCCCTTCCGGAAGTCTGCCTCCATCCGGTGAGCTGAGACTATTTGAGGTGGATAAGTATGCATGCCCCGTATCTTCTCGTGCTTCCCTGTCTTCTTATCATCCCACTCCATCTCCAAGGCCTCCCAGTCCGTGGTGACCTTTCCTAGAGTGATCAGCCACTGCACTCCCAATATCACGTTGGTGTCCGGAATGTTCACCACAAACAAGTGGTCGGTCAGTGTGTAAGTGCCCATCATCACTGCCAACGCTGGAACGTATCTGGCACACTGCATGGTCTGGTCCCCTAGAACCAACACTGAAAACCCATCAACTCTCTGTCGGAATGCCTCTCCGCTCTACCAACTATGCATCAATGAAGTTGTGGGTTGCCCCACTATCTACTAGTACTGACACTCGCTGCCCTCGCACTGTACCTCAGACACGTAGTGTCAAATACTTGGGAACTCCTCGCAAGGCTGCAAGGGCTCCTCCGGTAGGTGCGAAAGATGCACCTCCTGCTCTTGGTGGTGGAGGCAGCAGATGATCCTCTCTCTGCACTGCATGGCTCCCCCCTGCACCTATGTTATCGTACTCATCTTCTTCTCCACTGCTCTCAAAGAAGACCTTAATATAATGTGCCTTGCCCGCGGCACAATGGTGTCCTGGTGCCCATGGCTCCTGGCAGGTGAAACACAGTCTCTTCCTCCTCAGATCCCTCCTGATCTCATCATCTATCGGTCCGGAACCCTCACGTCCTTCCCCTTCGGCTGGAAAGCCGTTCTCTGAGGGTAAGGCACTCTGGTCCGGGGTAAAGCATCCTGTAAATCTCGGGTCCTGCCAACTGCATCATGAAGTATGGCTGGCCTAGTGGACCAGACCAAACCCCGAAGAGGCTCTGCTAACTCGTCAATAAACATGCAGATCATCCGTGCTGCAGATAAATCTGGCACCATCACTGAGAGTCTCAGGAAATCTGAGATGTATGTGTCCGGACTCCCGGTCTGCTGGAGCTTCGTCAGCTCAACAAAATTCTCCTTCGGATCCCTCCGATCAAACCTCTCTATCAACCTCCGAGTGAACTCGGCATAAGCTGTCACTGTCAAGTGCCTGAGTGTAACCATCCCGTGAAACCACCAATCTTGGGCCTTGCCATCTAGATGCAGCGCTGCCACCTTGATGGCCTCTGTCTCCGCCATCTGGTTGAGCTGGAAATATATATCCAACTTCTCTACCCATGCCTTTGCCAAACTATTTGACGAACCATCAAAAGTTGGCAAGTGAAACTTGCCAACAATACGGTGCATATCTCCGTCCTGTGAATGTTTGTTTCCCCTGTGATGATGGCGGGGTCTACTGTCCCGCTTGAGCAAGACAAAATCATGAAATGTGAGTGCATCTCTAAACTCTTGTCCATAGGCCTGGTACTCAGCAAAGTAATCACCCATGTGGGTTGGCTCCTGCTCCTGCTGTACTCCCACCCTTGTATCCGCTACCAGAAAAGTGGGAATCGTAGAGCGTGGGGGTGTATGGGATGCTACATGCTGTGCTGCGTAGTGCTCCTGCAAATGATGGGACGTACCCAATCCCTCTCCAATGTGGAAACCCCTTGGAGTTTCACACTGTCTGGACTCTGCTGCTGTGAATCTCTGCCCCATCTTCTCTATCTGCTTAGCCAGATCCTGTACTGACCTGAGGAGCAGGTCCCCAAACTCCTTCGCGGCATCTTTCTCCTCTGCCATCGATTCCTCCTGCTCTGCATCCACTACAGCGCAGTCACCCTCTCCGTAGGTGATTTGCAACCTACGCTCTCAATCACGGTACTTCCTACCCCTGTAGCAAATATATGACTTCTCTCCCGGTGTCATAGACAACTTTCTCCACAGGTTGAGCCAGGTCTATGAGCTCTGATACCACTGTAATATCCCGAAGGGAAATAAACAGTAATATAAAGCACACAAACAAAGTACACAGCAACTAGAGACAAACCATGAGACAAAATACACAATATGGAGAACGCTCAGCCATTTTATTAATATTGAGAAATAAGAAATAAGTACAAAGGTGATCAGAATGATGGCAACTCGACTTGCACAAGGCAAGTGTAGAAATACTCTCAGAACAATGTGTGGAATGGCTTCTCCCTCTATCACCTTCGTAGTCTCCAAGCTGCTGGAAATGCTGCCGTGCAGCTGGAATGAAACGAGTCTTTGGGGCTGTTCCCCAACTCGAAAAATGTTGAAACTCTGGGAACGACCTCTACTCCCAATACCTAGAAAATCCCAGAGATCTTTTCAAGAATGGCTGACCCTGAAAAATACCTCCTTTGAGGCACTATGCTATCCCTCAAGGGAAAACGCTGACCCTGAAGGCAACACTGCAAAATACGGCCTCTCCCTCTGCAAAATGTCTCCAATAGGTAAGGGATGATCCCTTCCCTAATCCTCCGGTCCGAATCCACCCAAATAACCTCAATCTGGAACTTCCGCAGCTAGAACTACGTCCTCCCTCTCCAAGACTGCGCAGTCTCTCGAAGTAATGCTCCTCAATGGCTGAAGCTTCGATCTCTCCCTGCAAAATATGGTAGGACTCCTCACCCGAGCAAGCACTCGGAGTCTCCCGAGGCTGAGGTTGGGATCTCCGCACGGAGACACCCGGTGTACTGAACAGTACGTGCAGACTAGCTAAACAGCAAGCGTGCTCAATGTCTAGAGACAAACTCCAAAATGCATAATCTTCAATGAGAGAAATGAGGTAGCCTCCCCTCTATTTATCTTTGGTGAGCCTCCCTCTCTCCTTGGCCCCACCATGTCCACGCTGTCTCTCTTTGGCCCACGCTACCAACTCATCTGCGCTGGCTAGGCCCACGCTGCCTAAGTGTGTCAACCCCTTCGTTGTCACTTAGCCCCCTTGGCCCACCTTGTCCACAACGTTATGTCTCCTAGGTGAGTTTAGGGAGTGTGTTTTATTCTAAGTGAGTCACATGCTCCTTTTACCCACTTTATTTATATTTTAACTATATAAGGCAAAATTAATCAAAATTAATATTTCCAATTAGCTATCGCTAATTGGGAATATTACATTTAGCCTTACCACAAGTGACAAAGAGCGAGAGGAGATCAAATTCTCAGAGAGTTTCTAACCTAAAGAAACTTGCAGTTTGATCAGAGGATCAAAGAAGAGTTGAATCATAGTTGATTTGGTAGATTTCCAAGGAGGGAAATTAGTTGTTAGAGGGAGCAAAAGGCGCTTGTTTCACCAAGCGCCTTAGATCCATTTCTCTAGCAAAGAGAAGAGGAAGTTCCGACACATTCTGAGCAGATGGCTCCTCATGGACTGCGTGATCAGGATAGGCTGGATGGCCTCTCAAAATTTTCAGTTTATAAGGCAAGGATCCCGACAGTCCTTGAGGCATACAATCTTAGAGACCATGCAGAGCATACTCTGGCCACACTGACAAATATGGATTTCCTTCGGAAGCATAAGGAAGCCGCTGGGCATGCCAAGCGGCTGATTATGGATGGAATCAAGGACCATATTGTACCACACTTAGCTGAAAAGAAGACCGCTAACGAGATGTGGAAGGCCTTGATCCCCCTGTATGAGGGAAAATCTGTCCAAAGGAAGATGTTGTTGGAGACTCAGATGAGGTCATTCATGATGACCAAGGGAGAAGACATGGAGCATTTTCTCTTTAGATTGCAGTCAATCATAGATCAGCTGGCTGCAACGGGTGCAAAGGTGGATGACGATGTGATAGTTAGGACTGCCCTCAATGCAATCACAGATAAGTGGGAAACCTTTGTCCAAAGTATCTTGGGTAGAGCGGACCTCCCATATTGGGACAACTTGTGGTCAATTCTGCATCAAGAAGAACTCCGCAGATTCACCAAGAAGCAGCACATCTCTGGATTGAGTAAAGTAAAGAAGGAAGATGACGAAGATGCAGCCTTGGCATCGAAGGAGCAACCAAAGAAGAAGAAGGATCTCTCAAAGATCAAGTGCTTCTAGTGTGGCGAAATGGGACATTTTGCCAGCAATTGTCCTCAGAAGAAAAAGGACAAGGAAGCATCTTCTTCCAAAGCAGTTGTGGCAGATGATGGGTCAGAAGATGATGTAGCCATGAGTGCTCATGAACCATGGAGGTGGGGTGACATGGATATGTAGAGAAGCTACATAGAAGTAAGGCGGGATCCTTGAGCGGCTCATATCTTGGATCACATGTGAGCTACAATAGCCTTAAGAAAGTAGTAGAACAAGTGGAGTAGTGGGTGCATAGATCACAGATGAGGCAGAGGCGGAGGCAGATCTGAAGATTGGGAGGAGCAGCGCAGTAGCAGCGTAGAATTAGCAGCAACGCAGAGGCTGATGTGACTTTAGCAGCGCAGTGCAGAGCTACAGCAATGCAGAAGGCTTCATAGGGACAGCGCAATGCAGCAGGAGTGTGATAGATTTTAGCACAAGGGGCTGATGTGACTTCAGTAGTGCAAAGGGAGTCTGATTACTCAGGCAGAGTTGTAGATGTGCATAGTTCTTTAGATGCTAGCAGAGATCTGTAGCTTATGGAGCTTTAGTGATGTGGATGAAGCCCATCTGACTTGTATGTCAAAGATTGGGCAGGAGATTCAATTGTTTCTCTCAACAAATGAAGTTGCAGTGCAATAGATCAGCAATGGCAGTGCTATGAGCAGCATAGATGCAGCATATTGAGAGGGAGTTGCAGTACAGAGGTTGCAGTGGCAGTGGCAGAGTCATGGGCAAAAATACAAAATGGCAACAGCAGTGCAGAGTTGAGTGGCAGCAGGCCAAGCATCAACATCACAGAACCAGTGCCCAAAATCATGTAATGCATAGTGTGATGTATTGCTAGAGCACACCCTTGATGCTAAGAGGGAGTTTTGAGATTTTGTGTATTTGGGGTAGCATCAGTTGTGCTCTAGTTCCCAAATTTTGTGGAGGGACTAGAGTACACTTGATTTACAAGACCTAGAAATTGATTTGGGAAATTTCATCTGGTTTAGGAGATATTAAATTAATTAATTATTTTAATGTATTCCCTAAGTTAAAACTTAGAGAACTTAAACAATTAAAGTGAATTTAATTAAACATGTGATGAAATTGTCTTAAGTCACACAGCTCAAGCTTTCTTCTAATCTTATCCATTGATTCAAGATTTGATCATGGTCGTTGGTTTCCCAATGAGAAAAGTATAAAGGAAAGGCTTGGAGTCATTTGTAAAGACACACAGAGGCAGAGCACTGCAGCTAAGTTGAGATTCTAGGGCAGGGTTTGCTAAGAATACTCAGAAGTGTTTCAGTTGCAAAGAGGGGAATTTAGACCAAGGCGATGGTCTGATCCTAGGGTCTAGAATACATAAGAGGCAGATATTAGCTCAAGGATAGCACAAAGGAGAATGGAAGCTGCAGTAGCAAGGACAACACAGTCCCTCCAAGTATAGCGTGATTTTCAACAGAAAACCCTCAGAGAGTTACGCAGAGACCCTAAGGGGCAGCGTAGGGCCTGCATCACCCAGTCTGGGGTAACGCAGACCTTTCTGTAGTAGCATTGAGGGTCAGAGGGGCTTCAGAGGCTGACGCAAAGGCTTCAGGGGCAACGTTGGGGTTTCTAGGCCCTAATTTTGTCTGAGTTCTGTAAATCCTATTTGAGGGTGTGAATCAGTCATTATTTTGGCCCTAGATCAGCCAGTGAGTTGTAGATCTAGTATTTCTCTGTCGATTTTTCCAGTTCTGGAACCTAGGCTTGTTGTATTCAAAAAATTCTTAATAATAAAACCCTCCAGCAACCAAAGACCGGTTTTCCCGCATTGGGTTTTTCCGGGGACTATTTGTCCAGAAATAACTGTGTCACTTTGTCTATGTGTGCATCAACTTGTTCTAGATTTGGATTGGTGGAGATCTGTTATGTGTTTTGATTCAATTTTAACTTGAATTTATTTAGTTAATAACTTGTTTAAGTAGGAGGAGCATTACCAGATTAACAGTAAATAATTTCTGCATAAAGTGGAAAGAATCAGAAATTTCCACAGTGTGTACAATCCTAACTTCCTATTGCTACGCTCATTCACTGCACACAATGAAAAACCTTTAATGAAACATGACACACTTTCAAGCATATGAGGCCAATAGAAATACAACTGAAGATGTAACATCGTTTTGTTTACACCAAAATGTCCAACAATAAGAGAAAGTGCTTCCGTTATGACATTCACTCTCTCCCCCTATGGAATACAAAGCTTGCCCAAATGATACAACAAGTTATTATGTACATGGTAATCCAATTCCTCCACTTGGTTTCCTTGACTCAAGTTTGCGTAAACATCTTGAAAGTCATTATCAAATGCATATTTCTCAACATAACTTTCATGCAAAACATAATTATGCTTGAGTAAAGTAGTTTCACTAAAAATAAGCCTAGAAATCATATCAGCAACCTTGTTGTATATACCTTTCTTATACCCGATGACCAAGTGGAATTGTTGTAGGAAAACCATCCATCGATAGTGCCTTGACTGTTGAAACTTAGTTTGCGATTGCAAGTATTGCAACAATCCTTGTCATAAGTAGGATAGTTAATCACTGCACCATTGAAAGTTTCTGAATCAAATGAAATGGGCTTACCATGTTGCATAGGGATTGCGCCCATGGCATAGTTGCTTGCATCAGTTTGAATCTCAAAGGGTTGTCTCAACTCTGGTAGTGCAAGTACTGTGGCTGAACTGATCTTCTCTTTCAAAGCATCAAATGCTTTTTGTTGCTTGCCTCCCCACTGGAAGACCTTTTTCACACTAGTCAATGCATGCAATGGTGCTGTGATAGAAGAGAAGTTAGCAATAAACTTCCTCAATTATTGATCTGCTCCGAAAAAACTTCTTACCTCAGTGACTGTCTTGGGCATTGGCAAATTCACAATGACCTCAAACTTATAGGGATCTATCTTCAACTCACCTCCTCCAACAATATGCCCCAAGTACACCAAAGACGTTTTACCAAACTCACATTTTTACATCTTCAAAAACAACTGTTCTTTCCTTAAGACATCCAGTACTTTTCTTACATGCATGACATGTTCATCACGTGATTTACTGAAAATCAAGATATCATCTAAGTAGATTATTACAAACTCACCAATAAATGGCTTCAATACATCATTCATCACACGCATGAAGGTAGTAGGAGCATTACATAAACCAAAAGGCATAACAAGCCATTCAAACAAACCTTGCTTTGTCTTGAATGTTGTCTTCTAAATGTCACCTTCAACAATTTTAATTTGATGGTAACCACTCCTTAAGTCCAACTTAATAAAATACTTTGCATATTTCAATCGATCAAGTAAATCATCTATTCTAGAAGTGGATAACGGTTCTTTATCGTAATTTTCTTTAATGCACGGAAATCTGCACACATGCACCATGTTCCATCTTTCTTTGGCACCAACACAATAGGTGACCTGCATGGAGAAGTACTTGGTCGGATGATCCCTTTGTCCAACAACTCTTGGATTTTCTTTTTTATTTCAGCACTCTCCATCACCGACATTATATACATGCCAATGTTAGGAAGAGGACAATATTGCTGCAACTGTATTTCATGCTGGATTCCCCTCTTGGGAGGTAATCCATTTGGTTCCTAAAACATCTCATTATTTTGATTAACCACTTCAATCAAATCATATTTCAACTTTGGATCACAACCTTGGAATGCTTCATAATCAACGTCATTCTTTGGTTTAATCATAAAAAGCACAAAATTCTTGCTTGAATTCACTAGTCTTTTCATTTTCTCTGCATTATCTAATGAAATATTTAGTTTCTTGCGACAAGCTCTCACAATATACTCCACACCATCTTTGAACAAGTGGTACTTGTTTTCATGGCGATAGAAGATGGCCTTTCTATCATAGAGGTAAGGACTACCCAAAACAATTCATGAAATATCAAGCAGTACAAAATCTAATTCAACTTCGTCAATGAAGTTTGTTGTGATTGCAAACCAAAGAATACACTTTCTTGTAACCTGTAAATTTGTGTTCTTTCATATCCAACCCAATGAATATGGTTTTTCATGTGGAATGGTTTCAATATTAAGTTTCTTGACTAAGTCTTCAGATATCAAATTGGCTTGAGACTAACTATTAAATAGTGTGTTGATTTTTGTATGTTTTGAAATAACCCTCACATGAAATAATTCAATCCTTGTTTCTTCATTTGTAGTACTAGTGTGACAATTTGATGAACTAGTGCTAGCAATGGATTCTTTTCCTTTCATACCCATGGCTGTGATTTTAGTTTCATCACCCGAATCAAACCCCAAATCCTGTTGAGTGGTTCTAGATGTTTTTTGTTTCCCCTTGTTGTTGAATTTCTCGGGCCTCATCGCTGGATGAAGCTTCCAACAATGGTCTTCATCATGACCCTCTTTGGAACAATGTTTGCATGTCATTTTCTCTCCTTCCTTTTAAACAGATGCATTTTTCTTTCCTTTTCCTTTGAAACCCTTTCCTTTCTCTCCACCCTTAAATGGCTTCTTTTTACCCACTTCTGGAATATTTTTCCCTCTTGCCTCAAGGTGAGTGGCTTGCACACACACCTCATCTAGAATAGTGGGATTGAACATAAGGATTGTATGCCTTAGGTAGTTATGCAAACCCCCTATATACTTCAACAACGTGTCTTGTGAATGCAAATCAACACCTACAATAACAACTCTTTTTCTAAATTCTTGGGTGTAATATTGCACAATTTGACCTTTAAGTTGTCTAAAGTTCTTCCAATTCATGATGGCTTTCTGCATATATGCTAGAGGGTAAAATTGTCATTTAATTGCAACAATGAAATTAGACCAAGAGAGTGAGATCTTACCATGTTTTTTAATCTTGTCTTGTGTCTTGGCTTCCCACCATACTAATGTTTCACCCCCCAGTCTCAAGGAAGCTAGCTAAATTTTTATATCTTCATCTTGAAGGTTTTGAATCCCGCAGTAGACCTCCAACTGACGAACCCAATTATCAAGCTTCTCTGCATTCACTTCACCATTATACATAGGCAGCTCAAATTTAATATCAAGTTTTAACAAGGGTAGTTTACCAATTCCTTTTGAAGTATGTTGATGAGTATAAGGGTTGTAGTAGTGGAAGAGGATGAAGATGAAGGTGAAGATGGTGGTGAGGATGATAGTGGAGTAGATGGTGGCTTATCACCATTTCCAATACCTCCTCCTCCTGGAGAACCCTCTCCTCTTGGAGGCTTTGAGCTTTCACCCTGCAACCTTGTATTCCTCTCTTCATAGAGGACCTTCACCATCTCTGTCATATCAAAGAAAGCCTTCCTAAAAGCCTTCGCATACTCTGTCATGTTATAATTTCCTCCTTCATGAGACATGCTTATTTAAGCCTCTAATGCAACTAGAGGTGAATCTTGTGGTGGATATTGTGGCAATTGTGCCCTCCTTCTCCTTGCTCCAACTAGAGAACCTGCACCTGTGAGAAATCCTAAATTTGGATTCCTACTGCAGCAAATATGAATTACTTCCTATTATTTTGATAATTATTTCATTATAGTGAAATCTCGAAGTAATTTATGAAGCAGACTGCAAAAATAATGTTGTAGAATAAATCTAAGTGCTGAAAGAAACTGAACAAAATCCAATGAAAAACAACCACATTTGACATAGTTATTTTTGGACCAAGTCCCTTGAAAAACCCAACTTGGGAAAACTGGTGCAGCAAATCTGAGGGTTTTATATTTTTAAGCAGCAAAATCTTAAGTACAACTAGGGTGCTAATATCTAACTCACTCTTCAGAGAAATCTAGACAGCTGGTGAAATTGTGAGATATACCTCACTCTACAAATCCCCGGCTGATCTGAACAGCACTAGGGAAGCCCCTCTCTGCCTCTGTGTGATGCCTACGCTGGAACTGCGTAAGCCTGCGTGGGCAATCTCTAGAACTGCATCACCTCTACTCAATAACTGATCTAGACTGATCCGGAACTGGATTTTGGCCCTCCTGGCTCAGAAACCCTAGCTCCCAGCTATCTCCGGACTGGATCAAAGAAACATTGTGTCACTTCTGCATGAGTTCCTTCAGGAACTGTGTCAACTCTCTAGGTGATTGCGTTGTCTCTCTCTGCATCATTGTTGCCTCTCTCTGAAATGCACTCCTGATCCTCCTGACCATTTTTGCTTTTGCCCCTCTCTGAATCTGATCAACGAATCAAAATCACTTAGCAAACCCTGCCCCATTGATTCAATTCTGACCAAAAGTTGTGTCTCCTCACACTAACTCAAAAATTCCAAATGCTTAATGTGCTCAACGTAGTTTCCATAGGGCCCCTCACCCTCCTTCTTATATTCTTCCGTTGACCCTTCAACGACCAAGATTAAAATATAATCAAGGGCTAAGATTAACTTGGAGGTGATCCATGACTTTATCTAGAAGATTCACACTTAGCTTAATTAATACCCTTTAATTAATCAGTTTCCCTAAGTATAGACTTAAGAAAACATTAAAAAACGATTAATTATTTTAATTAAACCATCTCTAAGTGGAATTTTCCAAAACCATTTCTGGGTATTATGGAAAACATGTGTCTTAGCCTATATACAAATTTACAAGGCTAGAGCACATCCAATGCTACCATAAATCAACACTCCCTCTTAGCGAGGAAAGTGCTCTAGCAAAACAACTCAATGTGCTGCTGTTATGACTTCTGGAACATCTACTGCTGTGCTGTTGATGCTGCTCACCCACACTGCACAAGAAAATGCTGCATATCTACTACTATTGACTCTGCATACTGCTGCCAACTACCACTGTACTGCAACTCCCTCTGAATTCTACAACCCTGTTGCAGCACTGTGTAAGCACTACTTTCCACTGTGCTGCACCACTTATGCACTACGCTACTGCTGCTCATTTTCTATTGTTGCTGCTCAACTACTGTTTCACTATTGCTAATTGCAATAAAAAAACATCCGAAATTGGACAAGTAGATCTGCAACTGAAAAATAAGACTAACTATTGCTAGCTTCTGCACTAGTATTTTGAAAAATACTGTGTTGTTGCTATTTGCTTGAAGTTTGGGGTAATGATATTAGGGTAGTTATGAAGGCCAAGGGTTTTGTTTGTTTTTTGGATGGTTGAGCATGATTACTATTTGAGGTGGAAAGT